>OZ017741.1:314361943-314807154 GCA_963969285.1 Odontomyia ornata
TCAGATAAGTGAAATATTTGGAAACGCATACATTCAGGCAGCTACAATGTCTACAGCAATTAACGCATTCAGAAAGTGTGGCATATGGGCGTATAATCAAAATAATTTTACGAATGCTGATTTCATATCTGCTGCAACTACTGATATACAAAATATTGAAAACTCGTCTAGTGTAGAGCAACAGAGAGTTTCAGAAGCCGAAGGGCCTCTGTATGAGGTAGTTCCATCTGCGCCTTCAACCAGAGTAGCCACGACTGTATCTTCAACGACCACACCATCCCATCCTGGAGCAGTTACAACAAGACCTGAAGTTACAACAGAATCATGCACTCAAGTAAGAATAGATTTTATCACCGATCGTAACGAGCAAGTCACACCTGAGACGAGTAAAACACCTGCTCCCGAACCTGAACCTGGATGTTCTTTTGCTTCTAAATCTCCCATCCGTGCAGTGTGCCGCGATCTTACATCTAGCTTTGAAAATGTATCCCCTGGTGATATTTTGCCGATCCCTTCGGTCCAACGGACTGAAAAGAGGAAGCAATACCGGAGAGGAAAAACAGCCGTCATTACTTCAACTCCTTATAAAAATGAGCTGGAGAATTTAAAAAAACTGAAGAAAGTATCCAATCCTAATGATCCCCAGCACAAAAAAAACGCTAAGAAGAAACAAAAGACTACAGTTGCAGCCGAAATGAAAAATAATGATAATGAAGATGCAATTTGTCTCTATTGTAAGGATGAAAATCATACTTTTCTGAAATCATCCGAAGATTGGGTAGGCTGCTAGCTTTGTGGACACCGAAGAAATTCATATTTGTATTTATTGCGATAATAATTAGCTTACCCCATTTTGCCCCATTTTCACTACCCCATTTTACCCCATGGTAAGGGGCAAGATGGTTTTTCGCAAGTTCCCATTAAATCATTTATTTTTTTTTTAATGCTATAAGTTCATCTCCCAAAGACTATGCCAAATTATAGTTAGATAAATAAGACATTGTGTGATAAATAAATAAGAATAATAAACGTAATGATTTAACTGTATTTTTGGTATTTTCCTTAGATATCCCATCATGCCCCCCCCCTTCCCCTATATTTAGTTTAAATTTGAAGCAAGAAAACCGAGATTCCTTCCAGGTAAAAGGATTATCTGAGATATATTATTTATGATATTTATTTCGGGGATAATAGCGCCTAGAATGACAAATTTAAATGAAAAAAATTCAAAATTAAAAAAAACTCCTTTTAAAAAATGCTATTTAGTTTATTGTATAACAATAATTCCCATATACATGTATTTCACACACAAGTTGTTTTCTTCAGCAGTGGTAAGGGTGTAAACACCTCAATGAAGAACGCCTGCTATTCATACTCAAAAGGATAAAGAACAAAAGGATTGAGTTTTTCATACCCTTACCACTGATGAAGAAAACAACTTCTTTTCGAAATACATGTACGAGTATATGCGAAGTATTGTTATACAATAAACTAAATAGCGTTTTTAAAAGAATTTTTTTAATTTGAATTTTTTTCATTTAATTTTGTTATTTATTTATCGTAAATCTGAAATAAATATCAGTTTTTGAATTTTTTCCTAAAACAAATACAGAAAATAATCCAAAGTAATTAATATACATACGTTCAACCCCCTCAAGATAATGATTTTTTTGATGCCGCCATTCATTTAGAGGGCCAAGATATTATATCACTCAATATTGTTTGACATTTTATTCCGAAACGTAAACAAAAATTAGCACAATCCATTTCAAGCCGTAACCATTAAGTACGCGGCTTATTTAAATTAACAAAATTCACGGCACGAGAAAAAAAAACAAGTTAATTAATTAATTTCGTTATTAGTTTCATCTAAAATATGAGTTTTCACTAAGCGCGGTTAATATTTTTCGCACTTCTTCACGAACCACTTTATTTTCCACAATTTCTTTTTCACTTTCAATTAAAAGCACCGATATTTGAAGCCGATTTGAAACGAACACCACGCTTTGCCACTTCCGAATGTTTCCCGAATTCACGATGCAATAATCAAACGAAATTCACAAAATTAACGTAAGTTTTGATTGGATTTCGCGATTTGTTTACATTTTTACCTGACACTTATCACAGTAGAACAGCCAACATGACATTAGTAGCCCATGCTGTGTCTCTTTTCTTCCTATGTACGCTATCCTTGTCATACAACTTCTCCTCCGTTTGATTTTACTTCACTCATGCACAGTGTATATGTGCTATATCGGGCTTCCTGTAGTACTTATTCTTAGATCTTTCTTAACGTGAACTGAAAAATATTTTTTTTTGCTGGAAGAAGTCAATTGTTTGTTGCATTATACAAACATTTGATATTTCTTGTAATATCACTCCATTGGCCAGAAACTCTAAAGACAAACAGAATCTTGACAGTACCTTCTCCACTAAAAAGTCGGGTGGAGGATGTAATGAATCGACTCTACGCCACTGCCGACTAACACACATGCCCATCGTTACCATATGGCTTTCGAGCTAACGCCAGCTTTGGATGACATTTCCATCCCACGTCAGTTTAGTCGGGAAATATCAAACGGGCCAGATGGCAGGACGACGCAGGTGTCTGACACAAGAGGTTAACCACACCTAACCTTCGAATAAAATCATCCAAATCCGTGATAGATGCAACCCGGTCAGTTTCGTAGCAAAGTTAAATTTCACAAATCGCAACAAGGATTACCTTAACATCCTTCTACAACACCAACATAATTCGCTAAGGAGGCAATGTCCTCAGGCAAATCATTTTATCATCCGGTAGCATAATCAGCGAACCAAATGTGAAAAACTGTCAACTATTCCAAGGTAGATGTACCGTATTGAATCAACCTGTTAAATATTTTCTTAACCGTGGTCTTTAGTTTGGTAAGCTGGACTGCCAACCAGAAGATCCTTTCCTGGTGCCGATCACCTTCATTACGTTTCGATTAGAACTTAAACGTCAATGGTTGAAATATGTTTACAACAAGGAGCTTCCTGTAGGTAAGTTGACCTTAATGTCCTGTTTTTAATGTAACAATAAATTGTAAAGAACTTTTAAATACGATTCCCTTAGTGAGTTTTCGTTCACCGCTCTAATGGTCTGCTTTTTCTGATTCTTTATGAGCTCTTTCTCTTACATTTTGGGAGAAAACAAAAATCAAGTCTTTTGTACGTGCATCTAATTCAATCCCTTCAAATATATACGAGTACCTTGAGTATTGCGTTAATAATGAGACAGATCATGTCTGCATATTTTCCCTGCTGTCGTCGCACGAAGCAGGACCTCATTTCTCGGGAGGTGTAATGAATCATGCGACGCCGCTGGTGACCACTACTAACACACTTTGCTGCTAGGTGGCTTTTCATTCCACGTTGGTTGCGACCAGCGCACATCCCACGTCAATTTTGTCGTGGGATGCCAACAGAATTTGACAGCCACATGGAAGTGAAGTGTGGAGGTAGTGGCCGCCACCCATGAGGAAGTCCCGGAGTGTGCCGACAGTTCAGGCAAATTCAATTCAACCAAATGATGGTGAGCATTGTCAACTCGAATGAGTATACCAACGTCATACACTATAATACACTTCCCATTTATTTTCCCGAACCCAGTGTACAACTCGAAGGTGAGCGTGAATATTCGTGGGCAGGCTAATCCAGACATAACACCGAGCGGCGCTTCTAATACGGTATATGCAGCCAAAGTGGTGCCAACAAGCATCTGTACCGGGGATTTCGAGGATTTCAAGCGCGAGATGAATGCATCAGGTAGTTCAAGTAATCCGATTTATTTAACATTTGAATGGGACAGCATATTGTTTTAACACTGACGTCTATTGAAAATTCGTTTGGAACATCGGCACACGGAATTCCCGCGGCCGGACACCTGGTAGTTTTGGACTTCCTGCTGAGTTCAATTGCTATGAAACAAGATTACGTATCGAAAAGGTTTTGCTACCTTTTTGTCTAAATATTCACTTATTCAGGCACCAAAACCTTATCATAAATTCATGGCATTTAAGAATTTCAGTGAATTGAGTCATCGTCCGTTGTTATTAGATCTCACAATTGAAGACCAATCAAGACTAAAAGTAATTTACGTTGCCTGAGAGTGTTTATGTAACAACTAGTGGTCGTGTATCCACAAATATTGTGCTGCAGTGGGGCGAAATGCCAACGTCAGTGGCATATATGAAATATATGAAATTCGTTCCGTTGAGGCAGGACATTTAGATGGCGTATTTATGCATAAGAAAGCGCAACGTTTAAGGTTCTTGTGCGTGCGGAACGACGAAGTGTTCTCCAGCAGTGCCAAAGGTGCTTCATCGTTTCAGATATACTTCATGACGCTCAATAAGCCGGGAATGGCTAATTGCTTAAACAATTTATCAAAGTTCTAATGTGGATATTCATACATGAGGAATGAAGTGAGAAGAAAATAGAGAAAATTGGTGACAGCATAAAGTTCTGAACAATTTTCCGCTTCACGTACAAGCCGCGCGTACGTTGTCCAAACAATGCGTTTAAGATGCAAGAACAAAAATATTTCCTCTTCCTAGGTTTTTACATAAGCATGTTCTCATTTTATTTTTTTTATACATACATACAAATATATACTATTATTATATAATATGTAAATGAACACCATTTATACACAAATACAATTTTTACAATATACGTGAGAAATATTTAGATGAAATACGAAATTATATATATATATATATATATATATATATATATATGTATCGTAATTAATTCAAAATTTGCAAACACTAAAAGTCGTCGTCTACGGGACCAAATAAGTTTTTTTAAAAAGAAAATATTAGCATTAAGTATATAAACCAGAGAAAGAAAGGTAAAACGCGCATAAATGTTATATTTAAATTTAGAACAAACAAAGCATGATAAATTCAGATATCAGTTTTTATCACGAAATTGTTTTATGTGAAACTATCAGTAAACAAACAGAAACTTAATAATCTCTCTCCCTTTCTTTAGTTAATCTATATTTCGGCGTTAGATTTTACATCTAATCCTTTTCTTCATTTAATTGAATTGTTCGATTTTCTAAGCTTTGTTTAAATGATTCTACTATTAAAATGACGAAGAGAAAGGGAAGTGTAACGAAGAAAATGATTAAGGCATTTCTCTGACATTATTTTGTCATATCATCACCAATTATTACGTAAATGAAAATATTTTTTTGTAAATTTATCGATAAACATACAAATTCAATCGTAAAATAGAAATTTAATGCTGAGTGTTTATTATCTATTGTTTAAGATAAATTTGATTTAATGCATATATTCATATGATTTCTAAAATTATCATTTTAATTATGTTTTTGTTAACTTCTTGTAGTAGTTTCCTTGAAATTATTCACATTTAATACAAGACACTGCGGTCTAGACTGTGTCATCTATGAAAGTTTTTTTATATATTTTACACTGATATTGAATTGTAAATAGAGGGTTAGCATTACTTTTATAAAAACAAATATTGTACTGAAGAAAAATGTGCTTAATATTGTAGTATCATCTAGTATGAATTATATCAGTACGGTTAAAGGGTGACAAGCCTTGTTTAAGCAGCATTACATTAATTACACAATAGATAACTCAATAATAATTAGCTTGATTAATATGATATAAAGTAAATATGAAAAGAAAATGAATAAAACTATGTATTGCTAACTCTAATAACGACTTTCCTTTCCAGTGGTTCTTCCTTTCAGCGGGAAATCGAGTGCAGGGTAGATATGCCGTCGCGAGAGTAGGGTTTGAGAAAATCCGCAGAGGTCGGTTCCACGTCGCGCGCGGTACCTTTTTTTTTGCCTTTTTACTAACGTAGCTTTCGTCGGGTTGAGTTAACGTAGTATACTTTTCGGTACCGCGTCGGAAATTCGGGAACGCGAAGTAAAAATTAGATTTTTGTCCTTGACTGGTTAAATGAAGAAATACGGAGTAACGTAAAGTAGGTTTCCTCTCCGTATGGTTTTGTTTTGTGACGCGTTTGAAAACGGGCATGTATTGGTGGCTGAAGATTGTAGATGAGCGTAATCCATTCGGAGACCCGCGACCGAAATCCTCTCCGATCTAGCTGGCCGACAAGCAGCCACCGCGTGAATGGATTACGGTGTACGGATTGGTTGACCGATTGGTACCATCCGTCGGCACTACTCAGACTTAACGTCTAGAACCGATGAGAGGTCGGTTCCTCGTTCGGACGTAGACGTAAAATCATTACAGAGGTTCCAAGAGGACTTTCGTTCTTGTCTTGCCGCAGGATTTAATCCGGTAGGTAGAAGGGTGAGTAAATCATTGCTGATCTAAAAGAGCATCTGACAAATGGTAAACGTTGAATAATCTTAGCATAGTTTCACTATCGTGCTGATTCGGAACTTAATCTAACTATAATATGCTCAGCGTTTATGTTAAAGTGTTTTCAAATGTGCAATTCAGATGGAGAGGGAAATTATAAGCATAATACATCAAGTATTCATATATAAAAGGAAATTCACATTGTCAAACAGAATTATACATGATAAACGTATATTATGCGATGATTTTGTCGACGTTCTGTGTGACCCCTTTTGCAGTTTAAAGGCAGCTTTGCCTTGCATGTCTGATAATAATCAGTAAACATGTTCACATGTCAAAAATGTTACTGTTTTAAACTTTACTATATAAAAGTTTAACTTAAATTCCTTCACAATTTTTCGAAAAATGCAGTAACACGGTTGTGATAATTTCTTTGGTTAGGGTGTATAAAAATAGTAAATGAATCGTTCAATTATTGAGAACCTAAATCTATTTCGATGGATTTTGATTACAGATTTAGACGATCAAGGGATGAATATTTCTTGTTATAAGCTATTAATTTAGACCACCATCAAATTCTTTAGTTTCATTAGTCTGCAACAAGCTTCCTTAATGCATTCATTTTTACAAGGTTGTTGATGAAGTTTGTCGCTTCATTTTAATCGAGATCTGAAAGTTTTCCATAGTCGACCTTAATTCGCTCTGAATGGACCCCGAACCCAAATAAAGTGCATTCAAATATTTTACATCATCGCTAAAGAAGTTCCATCCAGTCGGGAATATACGCTCTGAAGGGCCCAGCACTAAATGAAGGGCCCAGCACTAAATGAAGGGACAAGTCGTAAGCAAGAAAAATCGAACGTTTACCATCGAAACGAAGCTAACATGATGCAAAACAAACATTTCTTCCCAATTTCATACTTGAACTAAACATTATTGCCACAAGACTACATATACATCAATTTCTAGAAATTGAAAAGCAGAAGGGAAAAAGATAAAAATATAACTAACGCGTTGACAGTTAAGAAATTTATGCTATATGATTTTACAACTACTCTAGTATAGAACTTTTTAGAGATAAAAGCAAATTAACATAAACTATACTTTAAAAGAAAAGAAGTGACATTTATTTCCTTTTTGTTACTTTCGAGTTTTTTAATTTTATTATTTATAAAACAATAGTATATGTATATTTAAATAAAATTACTTAAAATGTAAAGAAGAAAACAATAAAAAAAGAAACTAAACTAATTAGTTAATTTAATTGTAATTTACAAAAAAATTAAAAACAAGGAAATTTGAAGCCACGGTGGAAAATGAAAAAAAAATCTATTGGAGTTGAGAAAAAACATCATTTTTTAAAGTATTCAAAGTATACAAGCTATTTTTTCGAGTTTATCTTTGTTATCTTTCTTCTTTTCTTGCGATGTTTTGTGTTTCATTTTCATTTCATGCAATTTCCATTCAATCCAGTTTTTCGTTTGTAATTTTAGTTATATTTTGTTGGAGAAGTAAGAAAAAGTAAAACACTCAATTCTTTAAGGTAAACGTGTGCGAAATTAGAAAAAATGAGATAAAATTCACTTAGTTCCGGAATATTGAATTGATGTAAACATTTAAAAATGACAGAATCAAAGAAAAACAAGAAAAAGGGATGGAAACAAACGAATAATAATAAAGATCTTTAGAGAACACACGAATTTCCTTTCCAGCGGCCCTTCTTTTTTTTCAGCAGGAGGGAGGGTGCATGGTTGGTATGCCATTGCAAGGGTAGGGTTTAAAGAACTCCGCGGATTGCCGGTTTCACGTTGCGTGCGGTACGCGGTACCTTTGTTTGCCTTGCTTTTTTCTTAGCGTAGAGCTCTATGGGTTTGACTTAACGTAGTGTATTTTTCGGTACCGCGTCGGTGAATTTCGGGAGCGCGAAATGGAATCTAGTTTTTGTGATTGACTGGAAGAATGAAAAGAATACGGAATGAAGTAAAGTAGGTTTCCCTTGCGTATGTTTGTGTTTTCGACGCGTTTGAAACGGGCATGTAATGGTGGCTAAAATATGTAATTGAGCGTAATCCATTGAAAGACCTGCGACCGAAATCCTCTCCGAACTAGCTGGCCGACAAGCAGCCACCGCGGAATGAATTACGTGTGCACGAACTCGTTGACCCATTGGTATTGTTCGTTGTCACGACTCAGAATGCACGTCTAGAGCCGATGAGAGGTCGGGTCCGAACTCGTTCGTACGTTTTTAGACGGAAAAGCATTACAAGGAACCGGACCACGATTTCCACGGACGGAGAAATGAAATTACAAATTCATATTTTTCTATTCAGAAACCAGTATCTACTATTTGCAGCTATTTGAATCACCTAATGGTAAGCTAGGGAAGAGATGATTTGAGAAGGAAGATTCCAAATCGCAAAGAAAATTGAAAAAACTAAAATGAAAGAGAAGCAAAATGATAAGTTTAAAACAGAAAATGAAGAGCTAGAAAAGCGAATAAGTTTATTTGAAGAAATGATCCGAATATTGTTGCCTAATCAAGCAAACGCAAAATTAAGAATGAAAGAATAAAAATCTCAGGCGAAGATAAATGAACACTGAAAGAACACAATTGGAGCAAGCAGGAGAGTGCTCCTACCAGAAAGGCTTTGTAGCCATCTTAGGGTTCGAAACTAGTTTTCTGATGGCATAAATCGATGACTTGAATTAATCATTCAATACTTGTATAAAAAATCGTTAAAATTCATCCAAAACACGCTGTGTTTCTTTCATAAAAGCATAAAAGCCGCCACTTTTGTTCTTGCTTAAATAATTTTTCTGAACGCTCGGCAAATTGCACAAATTTAAATTTAACAATATCAGTTGAATTTTTATGATACAATAATATGAAGAAAATAAAAGTAAGTAGGCCGATTTGAAATAAATTTGTATCAACCATCAACAGTGTTTCTGTTATTATAATTTCCTACAATTGAAATAGCTATAACTGGCTTGATTATGATCCGATATATATTTATATTAACCTATTTTTTTTTTAATTTGAACATGTTTAAGGGTATTTTTTCGATTTTATGGAGGAAAATGTAAAATTGAAAAATCATACTATTATTAGCAAAGTTGAGTGAATTTTGAGTTCTGGTGTCATTGTTGCCCTTGTATTCATAAAGCCCTACTTTCCTGTTTTTTTACAGATTGTTCGGCTCAAAGGTGTCGAATCGCGAGGAGAGGGGATGCAAATTGTTCATACATTTTGCCTCTCCCTGGGTCCTCTGTTGCACAAAATTACTATTTTTGTTTCCGATTCCAAAAGTTCTAATCAAGATCTCTCATTGACTAAATTTGATAAAAAAATTTCTTTCAAGGACTACTTCTTTAATTAGGGGGACTACCTTCAAAAAATTTGAAATGTTTGCTAAGATTTAAAATTTTTTCAAACCACTACTTCTGACCGTTTTTCAAAGTTTGAACTTTTTAGCTGCTATAGTTTCTAAGGAAACTTGCCATGACGAACGGACGGACAAAGGCACAAACAGGATGCAAAACTAGTAGGTCTTCGTAAACAATTTTTAAAAAGTTGTAAGAATCATGGTCAGAATAAGAGCTTCATAGAATGTTTAAAAAAGAAAAATAAAAAGAAGAAAACAACAGCGCGTTGCTTACATAGTTTGGCTATTGGCAGCCAAACGCAAGATCAACAACTTTGAAAGTAAAATAATAAACACAGACAAAACAATGATAAGAATGAAATCAGTGGTTAACTTCAAGTCAGTTAAAGATGTTGTGAATGCAGGTAAAGTTCTGCTCTTCACGTATACCCTAAAAAGTGAAAAAATCAGAACATGCTGCTCGAGGGTCTGGACTATGGGGAGGATATGGTCAACTTCCTTCAAATGATATATGAAGCGGCACCAGCAATTCAATTTATCCCAGTACAGAATTTCGCAACAAGTACAAGTTGGTAGAAATTGCAGTGTTTCTGGGTGTTGATAAAGTCTGTTAAGGATATTGCGATGGTGACTGCCACAGCCAGCTAAGATTTTCAGATTCACTGGATTGATTTTAACTGACGACGCGTACGGACGCTGGCAGCTAGAGTCTGCGGTGCTTTGGAGTGGTTTTTTTTTGTCAGCGCAAAGTCAACTACAAAAATATTTTTGTGCGTACAGGTTAGAGATATACGAGTAATTCAGCCTGACGAAAACTAAAGGGACCTACAAATATTCATGCTTACTCTACGAATGACACAAGCCATCCTTCCGTTTTGAACGAGGAAGCTAGCTCATAAAATATAAAATATATAAAATTGGGCAACCAGGTAGATTTGGTGCTCCCACGTACCCTTCCAACCAGATCAAAATTTAGATGACTAGGTCCATCTTCAGGAAACTATCATGCCTTGACGTGAAAGCTCCTAACGCAAACGTATAATATGGGGAACCCTGTGGACTCTACATCGGAAGGGGTATCCCCTTATGTGGCGGCTCCTTAACCATTCAAGGGATAGAGAAGAAGACCCAGTCTAAACGTTCTACCAATTCATTTTTACTGTATGCGTAATCTTACATTGCAATCACAGTCAACATGAAAAAAAAAAATTGTGCCGCTAATGTAGCGTCTTACTCAATCAAGCGTAGCTGTCGAGGAATACAAAACATTTCAGGTAACATATGAAAAAAAAACATGATTAACTGCATCAAAAGCTGTACATAAACATTTCATTCCTTAGAGGCATTAAAAATGAAAATGTTTCTGTACTACTGTGACCAAAAACTAAGGTGACATTTGAATTTAAACTGCGCGCGTCGAAGGACCTCGAGAATTTTTTTTTAGGTTGGTAGTACTTTCAGTGACATCTATGTCAAATTTACATGTCAAAATATTCATTAGTGCATAAAACGAGAGAAACAATTTATCGAACCGTATCGGATTGGGTTCTCGGGTTGACAGGGGAGGTGTTTAGTGGTTAGTCCAGTCGCTTGCATGCATGGGGGTTCCACACTCTGTACGTAAATGACATTCACCTCCCAACCACGAGTTACAGGAAATCGCAGCCTTAATGTACTCTTGAAGAGCTTCCATTACCCCCACCAACTCTGGATGAAGTTTGTTCTGCTATCAAGGTCCTAAAACAATAGACCGCTAGGCGTTCATAAGAAGCAAGTAGAGCATATTAAATAATATGGTAAATCGACAATAGACCAATTTTTGACAGTCAAGCGGGTACTTAAAAAATGCTAGGAGTTCAATGCAGACGTACACTTAAGTTTCGTTCACTTTAAGCAAGCATACGACAGTATTGATCGTAACATAATGTACCAAATAATGGTTTGCTTTGGCATCCCAGCCAAATTAATCCGTTTTACCAAAATGACTATGACGTCGATGACCGCTCAAGTCCGCATCAATAACCAACTCACCGATGCCTTTGACACAAATATTGGACTAAAGCAGGGAGATCGGCTGGCCCCATTACTTTTCAATTTGGCTCTCGAGTACGTCATAAGTAAGCTACCTATCGATCCACGAGATACATTGCTATACAAGTCAAACCAAGTAGTAGTCTATGCGGATAGCATCAACATTTTGTCACGGCCATTAACAACCACCAAAGAACTCTTCCTGAAACTCGACAGCGAAGCAAAGCTAATAGTGCTACAAATCAATGAAAATAAAACAAAGCTCATGACGCAGTCGAGAAAAAATAACCTCAAATACACAAAATATCACACTTGGCGAATAAAATATCGTAAATGTGAGCAAATTTGTGCATTTAGGTACCAAAATAATGTGAACCAGTAATGAAAGAGACAAAATACGCCGAAGAATACAGCTCGCAAAATAAAATATTTTGTTTAGTTTTGACGATCTTAAGGACCAGCTGCATAAACAGAAAAACAAAGCTCCAAGATAAGACCTGTGTTATGCGATCATTGTGAAACATGGACCCTAACCCAAGCATCCGCAAATATTTTGAACACCTTTGAGCGACGGGTCCTGAAGCGAATACTCGGAGCGAAGCTAGATGGGGACCAATGGAGAATTCGATACAACCATGAGCTATATGAAATTTTTGACGAGCCAGAGGTCTCAACGTTTTTATGACTGTGGAAGCTACAATGGGCTGGATGCATGGATCGTATGGATGAATAATGGATACCCAAAAAGGTATTCGTTGGGAGAACTGAAGGCCGGAGACCAGTGGGAAACCGGAGAAACGTTGGTCTGACTCGGTCGACGAAGAGAGTTCATCGCTACTCGGATTTAGAAATTGTAGGACGTGATCAATGGACCGAGACAGCTGAAGACACTAATCGCAGGAAGCGAAGGCCCACGAGGGGCTGTAGTGCTAAGAAAAAGAAAAATTTATCAAGGGTAGTGACTTTCGGATGGCTACCAACAAAGTGATCCAGGTCGTTCGGCAACAAAAACGAATGCCGAGTGATTGCTGGCAACCAATTATATTCCCTATCTACAGGAAAGATGACAACCTACAGTACAAAAATAAAAAAGTGGATTCAAGAATTCCTATTTACGATTTTTGCTATTCGGGGAAATAAATTCGAAATTTTGATGCGGAATTTAATAAACGCGGTAAATTACATTGCTATAAACAAAAAGGCGAAGGTCACAGTGTAAAATACGAAAGAAAATGGGTTCTACATAGCAGATAAAATCCTTAGCTCGCAGAACATAAGAGCCGCTTTAGAAAAAAGCTAAAAATATGATGGAGTATCACAACAAAGCTCCTAAAAGCACCTACCAAAGGATTTTTTTCGTAGTCAGGAGGTGAAACCTATTTGCATCCTTAGTTTTTTCCCCTTAGCACGCAGTACTTCTGAACTACTCACTGAAAATTTGCTCTGTTAATCAAATAGTCTAGCCTGAAATGATATGTTCGTTTTTTTTTGTGGTTGGGATACAAATGCCATTTACGCACAGAGTGTGGAAGTCCCATGCTTGCAAGAAAGTAGGTAGACAACCAACTAAACACCTCCCTTGTCAACCCGAACACCCAGCCTGGGACGGTTTGAAACATCAATTTGGGCAAGGTCTCGTTTTGTTACGCCGTGAGGCGCCTTCAAGCTGGAAGTTCCTCTTCTAGCGGAAGGGAAGAGGGAAAGAAGAAGTGCTAGATAAGCAATCTGTGAGTCCCTTTTATCTTTTAGAACTGCCCAAACATAATGGGCCACCTGGTTCCATTTGTCAACCGATTCGAGCATCACCACGACTGTTTTATCCAGGGTGAGCTCTTCCGTCTCCCTGTAGAGATTCCTTCACAGTCTCTCCCATTTTGTGCACGCAAAACATGAGTGGCAGGCATAGTCTTCGTATCCTGGGCAAAACCGACAATCAACCGTGACTTACCAATCTTGTGCAGATAAGGTTGAAAACACCCATGCCTTCTCAAAAGCTGCGTCAGATAGAAGTCAGTCTTACTATGTCTTCAATTTAGCCATGGTCTCAATCCGGGATGAGGCGTGCAGTCTACCTTCTTTTCGTGCAATTCACCCAAGACTGCTGCCAATCGTTGAGCTAGCGCTGTCTTTCCTCACGGATAAACATCTCCCTCACGTCCTCGTTTCAACGCAGGTAAATAGTGTGGTGCTTTCTAGCAAGGAGGGCAATAGGTATTATGCCTGCAATAACTCTCACCGCCAAATCAGAGATTGTCGGATACGAAGATGCAATTCCCAGTGCTCCTCTTCACAGTACCTGTCCCAAGCGTTTTCAGTATACCTCCTTACTGAGAGCGTTGCCTCATATTTCTACTCCGTACAGCAGCACTGACCCTACAGCACTCATCAAGAGGTATTTTCTTGATGAGCTGGGTCCTCCTTCGTTGGGTATGAGTCGACTCAGTGCTCAGAGAAACTCATCTTTGAGTTGATCAGTAGCCCCAGTTATTTCACCGCTGGCTTTGTTTTGATTAGTATGTCTCCAATACTGATCATTCTTACTCTAGGGATTCTTTTTTTGTCAAGATGACCACTTCGATTTTCTTCAGTGCTAAACTGAACCTGCGAGCAGCTAGTCTCTCACTCGGCGCACTGGCATATCTTGTCTAAGTTTCGCTTATTAAACGGTGCGTTCAGTGAACAGAGCTGCAACATCATCCTCATAGCCAATCAAGCGTAACTCACCTAGCATCTCCAGTCTCAGTAGCCTGTCGGAAGACACGTTCCACAGATCTGGACCTAGAATAGATCCCTGGGCGATACCTGATGTAACTTCCATCCTTCGTGGGCTAGACCCATAATGAAATGCTGACACTCCAGGCCAATTTTTCTGAGCAATGATAATACAACTATTCGATCTGTGATGATGACTTTTACAGCAGTGCACCTCTTCCATACTTCCATCGTTCGCCCAATATAATCGTCCATGGATGGATAATCATATAATTTTGCTTCTGTCAGGCCATGTCATAGAGCAGGCTTCGGTCTTTCAGAAAGTCCCTCAAAAGCCGCATTAAATATTGTGGATCTTGAAAATCGTTTCCAACGTACCCAGAATATTTACAAATTCAGCTAAATCGAAGGCGTTCTTGATCTTGAGTTCCACTAACAGGACGATCCGTTGCTTGGCGCAACTGTATGCCTCTGTCTTTTGAACTATGCTCATTGCCTCTGCAATCGCATCAATGGTAGAACCTTCTGCTCTAAAGCCATACTGCTAAGAAGATAGGTCCCCAGCAGCAAGAGCCGCACCAGTGAGTCTTCCCTTGATGAGTTTCTCTAGCACTTTCCCAGCAGTATCTAGCATGCACAACGGGTGGTATGCAGATGGTGATCCGGGATTTCCCTACGCCTTGGTGATCAGCACGAGCCTCGCCACTTTCCATTGCACCAGGAAAACTCTGTCCCCAAGGCAAACGTTGAATGTGCTGAGCAGCAAGTCAGGACAATGGTGGTAGATAAGCTGCAATACCCCAGCTTGAATGCCATCTGGACCTGGAGCCTTCCTCGCTTTCAGTGAAAGGACTACCTCTTCCAGTTTCGGCAGTGTACAGAGTGGACACTCGACTGCTGTTTCACCATGGATAGCGTCAACACAGGCGGCATGGGTGGAGAAGAGTGTCCGTACTATCTTGTCCATATTTTCGGCATCATGTATGCAAGGTTTCCGTAGGGCACCAAGCTTCCACATAACTAGCTTGTAGCCAAGGCCCCATGAATTGTTGTTCACATTGTCTACTAGATCTTGCTAGTAGCGAGCCTTGCTGTTGTTAATCAATTTGCGAAGGCATTTTCTGGCCGACTCATATGCTGCCACCCGGTTGTATGCTTCGTCGGCTTGTGATACTCCCTTCATTTTCCAGCAATTTCAGTTCACCACGAGTACACTGGAGGCTTGCTGTACCGGGATTTTCGACGGGGCATAGAAGCGTCGCAGGCAGTCGTTATGATGCTGATAGTTGAGTTCACCACATATTGAGCTGCCAGCTCTGCCGACCCCTGTGAGTCTCCCTGCACTTCTTGACGTGCATCCTTCCGATGTTCTAGCCGATTATATAAAGCTAAGGGCACGGAAGTCGGGAAAAAAACACCACTGATCTTGAGCAGAATGCACTGATGATTACTGGCATAGTGGTCTTCTAATACTCTACAATTGCGTATCCTCCGTACTAAGGACTCCGGGGCAAATGTCACGTCCGGTATGGTTCCTTCACAGCCAATATGACGGAAAGTCGGCGTTTTTCTGGTATTTAGTACGACAAATGCCATTTCTATGGTTCGTTTCCCCGCGATTCTTTTTGAGGCATTCCCCATTCAATTGCTTTAGCGCTGAAGTGCCCCCCAACGAATATGTTCCCATCTGCATTTGAAACAGTGCCCTCCAAAGCATTCAGCTTGGCTTGAAAGGATGATACCGATTCGTTTGGCGTTAGGTATACATTAACAAAGGCCATTCCTGAGCCCCGAACCCATACAAAACCATCTCCCCATCCACAGCTCTCCGCTTGCGAATCCGTATTTCAAACCCAGGTGGCGGCAGTACCAGTTTCATCAGGATACCATGATGCCGAGCTTTTATCGTGGTGTTGCTCACTCAGCAGCAAAAGGTTGGCTTTCATGTCCCTCCCAAACTGCTCAAGCAGATTTTGGGTAGTTGAACTGCGGTGTAGGTTTGATCTCTCGGATTTGCTCTGATTTGGCTTTGGCTAGGGCTTCCAGGAATACCCAGCATTTTTTTTTGATTCTAAGACGTGTCCAAGATCAGGCCTTGGATCAGCATCCTTGCAAAGAATGCAGTGTGCCTCTTTCGTACACTCTTTTCTTTTATGTTCCATTTAACCGCATTTGTAACGCAAGGAACTCCTATCGGGTCTTTTACATACTTATGCGGTGTGACCATAGCCAAACCATTTGAAACATTGAAGAGGCACTGCTCTTTGCCGTATCCTACAGTTTGTTTGGCGTCCTCTGGGTCATGTCAATTATAGCCATGCGTTGTCCCCTTTAATTTTCTGGTGTCAGCCTCGGTTTGATCTTGCCCACGCTAGGGAACTCCCTTTTGATGGCCTCTGCTACCTCAGCCAGATCTGTGATGCAATCAGTGCCTTTTGTTTTGATCGTTGCCATCGGCTCGAGCGAGGCGATAGTTGCGCTTTTGCCGAAGGCTTTCTTTACTACATCGCAGACTGCTTTCCTATTTTCGGCCTCTCCTCCAAATTGGACCGGTATGTGGCCTGACTGCGTTAGTCATACTGCTTCAATGGTTGTGTTGGTGTCTTCGGGCCTTACGTTTCCCCTGATATCCCACAGTATCTCCTCGTAAGATCGACCATCTTGGGATTTAACGAGCAGTGCTTGCTGCCGGGAGTCTTCGTGGGGGCTTCTCTCATTTCTGTTTCGCATCAGGTCCTTTTTCTTGTTGGGCGTCCATGCAAACTTTATTTTCTGTCACTTTTTGAAGAAATTGCTTTGCGGCTTCCTTCGGTCCTTTTCTCAGCACTATCTGCCCCTGATCTTATGACCACGCCCATCAAGTGCCTCTTCCTTCCTTCGTTTATCCTGATCTTCTTCGATAGGCTGAACGCCATTCTTTTATTGATTTTTGATGGTGGAGCAAGCTGCACGTGGCCTCAAAATTTCGCCCCGTGCACTTCTTTAGCCTTCTGCTAGTCTTCAGCTTTTAACCAGCTCCTCCGATAATGCCCTATCGGTCTAGGAGCTCCTCTAGTTCAAGGAGCCCAATCTAAACTGCTTTGTTGATTTTTGGCGAGTTGCATGCAAATTGTATTCTTTTTAGAACATCTTCTGCTTTTCGGAATATCCTTTCTTTTTTATGTCGGCAATTGTACTTTGTCCAGTGTCCTTGAGAGAGGTTATTGGCTTCCATTTCCTAATACAGTACTTCCACCACAATCCTGGTCACTCCTGCCCTTTTCTGTCGTAATCTCCTCGTGGTTTTCAGAATAGTTCGTGATTATTTCGGTATTTACGACCTATTGGTAGCGATCGAAGTAGTAACATTGATAGCGAACGAAGTAGTAGCCATCGAATTCCCGATGTTCCTTATATTTTCCTCGACCACTTGAACATCGGATACGTCCTGAATAGTTTCCGGCTTTTCCTTTTTAGAACGCTCTGGCTTTTGTATTATTTTTTTCCTGAGCCCGAACGCCGCAGGAATCTCAGTCTGGACAAGACTATCTATTAATCACCGTTTTTTGTCCGTCTTCACTGTCATTGTATTAATCGTCGTTTTTGTCATTGCTAGTATCGCTCCCGATGTGCTGTCAATATCGTGGCTGCAGCCGCTAGTTGCGTTGTCATTGTTGTTATTATTGCTTTCTTTTTTTGGTTTTTTTAAATCTTTCTTTTGGGTTTTGGTTGCTCCAGTTTTATTTGGTAGCCCCTCGGAGCCGCTTTATTCGTTCGTGTGTGTAGTCGCCTTTTTGGTCCCATGATGGTTATTTTTGCAGAGCAGGGCGTCACATGCCCCTATGAGGACAAGTGTCCACCGAACCTACACCACCAACCCAATGGTGCGAACTTCGAACATACTCCGAGACCTGCCAAGTTTTAACGGAGACGGAGACGGTATGACAGTTGAGTTGGAGCCATTCACGATCGAGTGTCACCTCGGCGCTATCGAGTCCATCACATCCGCCAGCCCAAAGCATCAATTCATGTTCATTCTAAAGCGTAGTCCAGATCCAGTCAGGGTCGTTACATGTCATCCCAGGAGGGAACCCCTCGGGCCCGTGAGGCGGCGCTCCCCAAAGCATGCTAGCCTCCAAGAGTGCTCTTGTCGACCGGCACTCCCCCTGCGGGAGTTTCCTCGGATGCGTTGGGGCAGAGCTCCCTAAAGAATGTTAGCCTCCAAGAGTATTCCTGTCGGCCAGCATTCCCCCAGCGGGGTTTCCTACGGTACGTGGGAGTGGAACACCCCAAACAATGCTAGCCCCTAAGAGTACTCTTGTCAGCCAGTATTTCCCCTGCGTGAAGCTTGAAATGGATTGGCACATTACTATGGGCTATGCTGCGCTTTTCTATGCCTAGAGTTGCCTTCAATTTACAAGTATCACTTCTCTAGCGGGAACGAAAGGAGGGGAAGGATTTCTAGAAAAGAGATCCTTCCACTGCCCGAACATAACGCACCACGCTGTTCCGTTTGCCAGTGGATGTAAGCGTCTTTCCGATTATTTTCTCCTGGGAAGAACTTGCCGATTTCACTAGACAGATCGCCTCGACGCCTGTCCGTCCTTTTGCAACCAAAAAATATATGGCAGATGTCGTCTACTTTTTCCGTTCAAAGCTTGCAGTTAAGAGACCATGACATCAATTTTGTACAGTTATAGTACCTAAGACCGAAAACATCTAAACCTGCCCAAGAACTGAATCAAGTAGAAAACGGTCTCCTTAAGGCCTCAGGCGGGATAGGAAAAATGGCACTCGGAAATTCTGACTCGAGAAAATGGATGAGAACGAGCTTCTATTTCAATTATTATCGAACGAGCTTCTATTTCAATTGTTATCCTTCTGATTCTGCTACTCTTCAGCTAAATTGCCATATTCCAATGTATTTTGGATAAGCATCATAAGCAGTTTTCTCGCGCATCTTAGTAGAGCACTTCTTGAAAGATTGACATATGTCTTTTACTAAAACTTTGGGAACCAATAGGGATTATGTAGGATGTAGGTACTAATAAGCTTTGTTTCTTTTTAAAAATTTGTGCAAATATTTCCGTCTTCTTAAATCTTAATGCAATTTAGCTGGGTTTGGTCTAATTGCTTACTTTTCTCTCTCCTAGAGCATAATCCAAAGTCTATGCAAATTATTCAAATTCATGAAGCATATTGCAACTAACTAATCAATGTTATTTAACAATACGTTGCCTGCACTTAAACTGAAAGTGAACTAGTAAAATTTATTTGTGCGCCATCATTTCCTCAAACATCGTTAACTTCACATTAATACTTGCAGAAAATAATAAAATATTTAAGAAATTCCACTCAAACGCGACTAACGTTTCAGTTTCCCATACAGCCAACCAACGGCTGTTGCTATTGTGCACTCGGCGACTATTTGTAGCTGCTGCAGCCGTAAATTGGATAAAAAATTAAGTTAAATTGAAAATTCCATTTTCTCGTGCAGCATGTTATGCTGCAAACATAATACGCTCAAGCAAATAATCTAAAGCCAGGCTAAGATAAATGCGAGTACTCATACGCGCATGCCGCAATCACTGAAGAAAACAGTGGAATGCAGTTCTCCGCGCACGAGCTCGAATTGTAACGATGGCCATGATTGCCAAACTAAATGGTCCAAATGACAAAAGATGCTGTAATGCAAACGCTAAAGAAGGAGTGCGTCCATTACGAGTAAAAAAAAAACAAAACAAATTTAAAAACGTTTTTTCACATAAAAATGTTTTGGAAAAAGTTAGAAAGGATTATCTAAATTCAACAATGGCTAATCAGCTCGCAATTATGATGAAATGTGCAATGAAGCTCCGGTTTTGGTCTCAAGTGACGAGAACATGAGCCCAAAGTGCTCGTTAAAGTTTCCATTAAAGAGTTTTGCTTGGGAATTAAACCGAGTTGCCAAAAGATCTAAACTTTTTCGAAGCATTAAATTAACACAAAATACAAATGACTTAAAATTAAGTTTACCTTTACTATGGGCTTTTATTTAGAGATGCTTTTTATTCCGAAACATATCCCAAAACAGTTATAAGACATTAGATTGTGATTTCAAGATCATGGCAACACTTTGCAATTTCTTTGAAACGAATGTGAACCAATTTCGGCGACATGTTAACCGCAACTTTTAAGTGACTTGAACTGAAGCACTTGTGCAATGATTCAGGTGTCTTCGGCTTCAACACTAACCCATATTCTCAGTTTAGTAGCGCACTCACTCCGATTTTGATAAGTAACTCTGCAACCGATCGAGGGTTCGTAGAAGATGGTGTATGATTTGCAAGACCTGCATCGAAAAGATATCGAGCATAGAACGCAGCGTAGATGCAGATTTCCAGTGAATGCCCAACAAACGGCCATGCAAAGAAGGAATGCGTGGAATAATGGATACTAAGTTTTTCTTGATACACTTTATATGACAGCCGTGGTTTAGAGACATGTAAATTGAAGTTACGCAAGCTTTCGGACTATATAAGAAAATCGTTTGCATCTTTGGATGCATATGCATTCTTGCTGGTAGCATGTTCATAGTTGCAAAAGAAGTTCGGAGGTAGAGCATGCAGATAAGTGAAGCAACCTGCATATGTGCATGATATATTTAAAAACAACTACTGAGCTTCACTGACTTGCGCTGGTGGGAATTAACTGGTTCGTTGAAACTGCAAAACGGAAAAATGCGCAGTTTGTCTGACACTGAATTGTCATACATTTTGCGATTAGGCACTAGTTAGAAGCTTCCGTTAAGGAATAACTCCGGGCGATTTTCCAATTTCCCTTCTGTATTTTCAAAAAATTATGAAACATTTGAACTCTTTGAATTCGTTTAAAATAACTTAGATTTTAAATGGTTTTAGTCTAAATGCATGGAAAAATTAATCGTTAAAAAATTTGTTCACAATTCTGAGCCAGTTTAAAAGTTCGTTTATCGCATATTTAATCTAATATACGATAATTGAGCTACCATGATTGCTAATGACCTCTTATTGGAGCGTATTTCCGATTTTCTTAACACTGAAATCTATACTTCAAGTTTTTTTTGTAATATGCCAATGGAAAACCGTTTTGGTAGAATTTTTCATGACTTTCTGGGTCGTTCTCTGAAATTCTGCGAAAAACAAACGACGGTTGACTTTCGCGACCAACTCACCGCAATCCAAAGGCCTTGTGAAGGCTAGTCTGAAACAAACCACCAATTACACAAAATTGTCTTGTCTTCTTGCAATTTTGCTATTGCACTACTTTGTCGAGGAAAGAACTATTAATTAACGGCCAGTTTTTTGCATAACACTTCATAGACCATTTATTTTGTGGCGGACGAGCAAGAAAAAAAAGTTAAGTGAGAAAATTAATAAAAACTTGGATGAAATGCTTTGGAGTTAATGATGTGTTACAACATAACAACAAATCACGAATTCGACAGTATGCGAAGCTGCAAAAAAGAAAACAGAAAAGAGTACAACAAAACAATAATAAAGCGCCCGTTTAAGACAAAGTTTTTCGCGGAATGTTTATAAACAAACTTAAGCAGCTTCAATTCATGGCCAAATGGAGACATTACAAATTCAAAAAGTTATAATTGCGATTAAATGAAGAAATGAGTGCATAATTGAGAAACTGAAGCGAATTTTTGGTTGAATGAATATTTGAATGGTTTCATTCAGCTCAAATTTGTTGGCTTGCTAACATGATTCTTCGTTAAAAATAAAAATAAAATACGCTGCAATCACAATCATTTTTGTCACCGGTTTGGGTTTTTAATCCTTGTAATTTATTTAAACTTATTATGATTGTTTATTAAAACACATAAATTCCATTGAATCAAAGTTATGAAACTTTTATATGAGTGCAACAAGTGCGTGGCGGTTAAAATTATAAAAAATTACACCAATTTCTTTTTGGCATTTATGATAGATCAAGGCCATTTTACATCACCACTGAGCAGATTAGAGCAGTTTGATCGCATCCAATTTTACAGCCGATAATGCAATTCCATGAGATGTTAAGGCAAGTTCGTAATGGGCTTTTATTTTAATGCTTAAATTAGCGTTACTTTTGTGGAACAAAATTTTGTGATGTTGTTTCAAAGCCGCAAGAAATGGTGAAAATTGGAAAAATTTGCAACCAACTCTTGATTGAGATGACCAACTTTGGTTTTGATTTTGGTTCTGTTGAAGTTGGAATAATTGAATCATACAACTTAAATACTTTACATATAAATATGTCAATTGTAATACGAGGTGTGACAATTAAGTAATGAGACTAATTTTATTGCCGCGCTTCTGGTAAACCTGCGACCTTGATATTCCCTTCTCCTTCCCAGGCATCCTTCTCCTCTTTATTGATATATTTACCATCGCTTTAGCTTGTTTAGTTCGCCTGTTGTGTCGTATTGAGTAGACATGTGTTGGTGGTGCCCGTCACGAAAATGGAGAAACGAAATCAAGAGCAACGAGTCGCGAAAAAATTTTGCGCCAGATTGGGCAAAACAGCTTCGGATGCGTACATTAAAATTGCATGGTGATATTGCCCCTAGTCATGCCCAGGTGTTTCGATGGCATAAAGAGTTTAAGGAGGGTCGGGAAAGCGTGGAAGACGAGGCGCGGAGCGCGAAACAAGTTGAGTTGCGGACTGACGCAAACGCGCAGCGTTTGTGTGCCCTAATCCGTGAAGATCAGCGTTTAACTGTTCGAATGTTGGCCTCGGGTATGAGATCGCCGTTTTATAACAGCCGCCTTATTCGCGCGATATGTCACTTTATGACTTTATTGTTGCCTAGAACAAAATCGGTGGTCAAAGGAACTCATTTTGAGTGAAATACAGACATCTAGGCGGCCATGACGAGGGTACTTACGGACATACCAGTCGAAGTGTTCCATAAATGTAGCGAAGCATGAAAAACGCGCTGGTATCGTTGTATAGTTGCCCAAGGGGACTAGTTTGAAGGGTGTAGTGATGTAGGTATTTTATGTCCGTAAAGGACTGCAGGGATGATCTGCCGCCTCGGCAGAAGATGATGGTAGTATCCGCCGAGATTGGCCTTGTCTGGGGATGCGTGAATGCTCTGGCAGGCTAGCGTTATGGTGTCGTGAGGCGAGTTCTTCACCCCTAGCACAGGGACCCACTAGAAAAGAATTTTGCATTCACGAATCAAAGGGATCGAATGCCGGTCGACTGGTGTCGAGGCCGAGGTAACCTACTATTGGTTGAAATTGCTAGTTCAGAGAACAAGTTGGGACGAGCAAAAATGGACAGACTGGCGAAGGTTTCGACATTAACGACGATCCTTATGGCCCACAAAAAAGAGTGGGACATCCAGATGGAAGCGGTGCCCCCTCGCACCCGCCCAGCCGGATCAAGATCCAAACCTAGACGTGGCCATTTGTTTCCCGTTTGAGTGAAAAACTCATACAAAAGCACTTTTTATGACTCTTTCCCTCAAATGAGAAGCACAAAGGTAACCATTTTATGCTATAGAGCTATATAATGAAATCACATAACCCTATACCATAAAAGGGCACGTGAGCGGAAGGCCGCTCCTCCCAGTAAAAGCTCCTGCTAACGACGAAAAAACGAAGGAGCGCGCCCGATGGCTAGCCCATAGTAGACGAAAAACCTGCCATCGTTGTGGGTCCTATACCCGGTCAGGTCACACAAAATGGAAAGACCGACGGTTAAGCTTTAACAATCCATTTATTTTTTATTTAACATCCTACATTCAAATGAAATATTATTCATTATGCCTATGAATATGTTATTATAATATATACGAGCATTCTAGTGGCTTTGTTTTATAAATTAGTCGATTTCCTAAAGAGAAAGAGAAAACATGCAAAATATAAATGAGATTGACTTTATATATAGCAATAAAAATAGTTTCTCCTTCAACCTCTATAGGTAGCCTTGCTATTTTTTTCTTGTTATAAATCTTTTCCCTTTTCCCCTCTTCACTTGCAAGAGTAACGTACATGTTTATTATCGTCATTGACACTCATTGACTTATTTTTAAAGTTTTTTTTTGCTAGAAATGTATGCACTCCTTACTCGAAAGTTTTTCTTCATAATTTTTCTCTCCTCTAAAGTGTGTGATAATATTAAAAGCGGCAACATATTTTTTTTCCTGTCACTTATACTTTAATTATTTACATTTTTCTTGATCCATTATTATTCTAAAAGTTTTAAGATTTGTTTTTGTTTGTAGGTTTAATTTTAATTTATATTAAAATGAAGAGGTTCATCTATCTGAAAAATATTCATCTGTGCTGATTATGAATTTTTGTTAAATAAAGTAATGAAATATAATGAATAAAAGAATCAAAACAGTACTCACCCAAGTCCACGAGCGGTCGAGGGGATAGGCGAGGCTGAAATTGATTTTGCGATATGAGTTGAAAATACAAGTAGTACATCATCCACTACAATGGCACCTAGCACTGTCTCTTTTAAGTTATTGAACACCGCGTTCACACTGCATTGAACGTAATAAGTAGAAACTCGCAACTGATACTTGGGCCTATCGTCTGTCAATGTTCTACTAGCACTGATTACAGCGTGCCTTTAAAATTTAAATTTCAAATACATAATCTTAACTTAGACCAAGTTTTATGCCCAAGGCTCACGTTAACAGATGCAAATAATAAATCGCTTCGATTTGCTCATCTTAACTTTGCCATCTGGCAATCCAAAATATTCTTTTGTAATCAGTCCAATGAATACGCCTATTCCCTAAGGCATAATCAGAAGCGCACGATTAATAGCGCCCCAATCGTAATCCTTGCTAAATATCGTCTTGGATCGTCCCTCCTTCAATGATACTTGCTGCGTATTTGCCATTCAAGTCACACTTATTTGCGTTATAGAGGCTTGACTTTCCTGGACTTTCCAATCCACGAATTTAAAGAGCTATTTGTTAGGAAACTTTATATGGTTCCATCCATCTCTGCTGCATACTCGGACACTTCAATTTCGGTATTCCTGTCTTAATCGCAGCAACCACCGTACAACACTCCGTTCGTTAAAAGGGAAATTTAACTTTTCAAGTTCACTAAGAAATTAGCTTCGATTTGTTTTGTTATTGCACTGCCCGTGTTCACGGAACAAATTCAAAAATTCCAATAAATAATGAGGCACGACAGTCACCCTTTACACACACTCTAATGGAAGGCGCTCGAGAAACGTTTGTCATTTCTGTGTCTTGAAACCGTACGGTTCACTCCTTCGTTGCCTTTACGGAGCCTCAGCTTTTATATACCCTCATTATTAGGCACAACTCTAGCATTACAACTCTCTCCACTAGTGTCGAACTGTTCCCGCTAGCGCAGCACACGGAAGACCTGAATCTCCCACGATGAAAATTCTGGGACCACTTTTCAGATCAAATCTCATTGTTGTCACGACACTCGAGTGTCGTTTCAAATTCATAACGCATTTCAAATGAAACCTCAGCTACACCACGTCCAACTAAGCAATTGATATGAAACGGCAACGCCACCGCCGTCGCGTATATGACCAAATTCGTGGAGGTTAGAATAAGAACCGCACAATACCAACTTGAAGGAAATTCAAACTCAAACGCGTACAAAAAATGTACGAATAAACGTGTAATGCCTGCGGCGTGTACACTTTACCGTGCACCGACGCCTCCCAACCTCATTATGCTCAATTAAATATTTGTGAACATTTCCAATTGCAATTCGATTGCTTTTTGGCTTTTGCACGTTTCATCACTGAACCGATGGAAGTATTATAAAAGCAAGACACGATTGCGGGGATTCTAAACTCTCAAATCCACTGCTCACTTCGCTTCAACAAATATTCCAGGAAAATATGGTGGTCGTTCCTCGCATCCACACCGTGTCGCCGTCCAAGTAAAACTCTTCAGCCGTTCTAAAAACTTGTCTTTTCTTCCTGTAGCAACCGGTAAAACCGAATCAGCTGAGCTCAATCAGTCCAGTTAGCTTGCCTTCCGTGATGTAATACACCGTTGGGGTGTATTAGATCAGCATTCCCAAACTCGGAACTCTATGTGCTGGTTTACAATTTTTTAAAACAAAATTTTTTTGAAGTAAAGAAAATGTAAATGAAGTATAGAAATAAACATTTTAAATTGTAATAAAAGTTAAATCTCATGACGAACGTAATTAAAGGGCATTTAAATTTTAATACAAAGGAAAATTAATAAAAAATTACATTTGATATAATAATAAGGAAGAAAACTGTTTTGCAAATTTCGATTATGAATAGAAATAAATAATTATGTTTCTAAATCTGCCATTGAAATTTCGAATAGAAGATAGGAAGGTTTTTGAGCAGTTTGTTAGTGTGACTGCTTGATTACTACAAGCGGATGGTAGCGTTGTAGAGTTATTTTTAAATATAGTGTTTTCATGGAATCAGTCTCATTACTTAATTGGCACACCTCGTAAATGTAATTCAGGGAAAAATATATTATTGTTTTTTTTTTCTCTGTTTTCGGCTCGAATAAAATCCCACGCCCAGGTTTGGTTATCAAATGGAGAAGTATGGGAAATAAGATGACAATCAAACCCAGTGGACTCGGTCATGTCATTACCCTTATAATCTAGGTGACCCATTGGTTACATCCTCAAAGGTCGCAACACATGCCACTGTCAGGGACAGAGAAGGGTTGGGTCGTATGTGCCGCCCAAGTGTTAGTAATTGTTTATTTTCAATTTAATAGTCAGTCCGAGCAAAGTTTCCAGCATGCTTATATTTACTCACGTTTTCACAATCCTTCTGAATGCTAAGCAAAGTGACAAATTGTGTAGTTACAGTGCATTTATAATGCCGTATAGTTCTGCGTATGTCTGATCTCAATTCTAGGCATCCTGTGATTTTATATCCATATCGTCTACCTTTGATGAAATTTTTTTCGGGGGTCACGTCCCTCAATGGAGGGACCCCCCTTAAATACTTTATAAAATTTTTTTGTAGTCGCACTTTGAAGAGAGTACCATTTTACATCTACATACAAAATTTGATGTTTCTAGCTTAAGCCGTTTGCGAGAAAAATTGCTGTGACACACGGATGGACGGACGGACAGATAGGTTACGATTTTAGTAGGGTCTTGTAAAATTATTTTATAAAACCCTAAAAAGAAACCAGGCGCACAAAGAATACATCCAGTGACTAATTCCGGCCAAAGAAGAACAATATAAAACCCTTCGACATCAAGCTTAAACAAGTTGGGTAAACAGACCTACGCTCATGTCAGAAGGGTTTTGTATTCAATTTTCAAAATGCAGTCATCAGATTGAATAAAGTCAAGAAGCATGTCAATGACGATTTTATTGGAGAAACTATGAAATTCGAAGATCATACTATTATTAACAAAGTTGAAAGAATTTAGACTTCTGAGGTTTTTGTTATTGTTATACTCATAAATATCTCCCTTGATAATTATTTCAGATGTCCATTCGCGAGGGAGGAAACACATTTTTCATGTATTTCCCCCCTGTGCCCCCGATGAAGCAAAAACTGACAGTTTAAGAACTGTTTTGAAAAGCTCCCATGAAAACTTTCATTTCATACTCATATCGCCCTTTTGTTAGAAGCTCCCTCCCACCTCCTTGACTTGTTTCACTTATGAGTATTTATTGTAGGTACTCAGCTTCAGTCATTCATTAAATTGAATCAAGTGTTCAAAGCATGCACCTTAAACGTTTAAGTTGGGAAAAAATAACTCAAAATTATTCAATCTTCGCATTTAAAACAACCACTATTTTGTTTTACGATTACTGATACCACTAGCTGAATCCTAGTAAAACTGTGGTGTCTGAGTCGGTAAAAAGCGCATGTTGTTCCATAGCCATATGTTGCCATAGTAATACATGCAGCGCATATTGTTCCATAGTAATGCAGGAAAATTCTAACCGCTATAACTTCGCTAAATATGATGCAATCTTTATGAAACTTATAAATAGACATCTGTGTACTGAATTTCATTGAATTTAAGGGTGCCGTTAAGATTTTATTCAAGAAAACATAAAATCGATAAATCATACTATTACTAACAAAGTTGAGTGAATTGCGACTTCTCACGTATTTGTTGTTGTTGCACTCATCAAGGCCTACATTCTTGATTTTTTTCAGATTTTTCGGATGGAAGGTGACCAATCGCGAGGGGGGGGGACACAAATTTTTCGTGTATTTCCCCTCCCTGTGCGCCCCTCAAAGCAAACTTTGCCAAACTAAGACCTGTTTTGAAAAGTTCTCATCAAGATTTTTCATTTGATACCCATATCGGCTACCTTCAATGAAATTTTTTTTTCGGGGGGTCACTCCCCTACATGGGGAGACCCCCCTTAAATTCCTTATAAAATTTTTTAGTAGTTGAACTTTGAAGAGATCACCACTTTACACCTACAGACAAAATTTGATGCTTCTAGCTTAAGTAGTTTCCGAGAAAAACTGCTGTGAAACACGGACGGACGGACGGACGGACAGACCGACAGACGGACAGACGGACAGACAGGACGCGATTTTAGAAGGGTTTTGTAAAATTATTTTACAAAACCCTAAAAATGGGCCAAAGAATGAAATGACTGACCATCAACACCAAAATCCAACAGATAAACAAAAACATGACCCTAAGTGTGCAAAAGTTTATAAAACCATAGAAAGAAAAGTTAGGCCTTACTATGAAAGTATTATTAGAGTGTATAAGGGAGGCTTACGAAGTGGACGGTCTAAAATAGACCAAATATTCTCAGTAAAGCAGCTACTGCAACTCTTTGTAGATTTCAAGCAAGCATACGACAGTATCAACAGAAATGCGTTGTACAAAATAATACCTGATTTTGGCGTCTTAACAAAACTAGTCCGCATGGTCTAGGTCACGATGCTACACACAGAGCCACTGGTCGAGGTTAATGATGAACCAATGGACAGTTTTATAGTGAAATCAGGCTTAAAATAAGGGGATGAACTTGCTCCAGTGCTCTTTAATATTGCGCTGGAACGCGTCAACAGGAAGACATTAGCTGAAACCTTGGGTCTACTAGTGTTCAAGACCACAATCAGTAGTGTACGCTAATGATGTCAATATTTTGGCACGTTCAATTTTAGGTGCCAAAGAAGCATTTTTGAGCCTTAAAATGTGAAGCAAATCAAATTGGCTTACGAGTTAATGAAACTAAGACTAAATTCATATCTCAAACGAGGAACAACACTCCAGCCTGACAAAGTCTGACTATATACGATTACAACCTTAAAAGTGTGAATAACTTTGAATACCTTGAAGCCAACCTGAAGAGAAGAGAAATAAAGCGTATTGCCCCGTTCTAAGGTCCAGAGTTGTCATATGATGTTATATGGAAGTCAAACATGGACCCTGCCGGGCGAGTCCAGTAAATCTACGGCCCATTGGAACAAGAAAAAAAGTGAAGACTACGTTACAACGATGTGTCATATTGACGGCATTCACCTCATCTCCTGGAGTCTTATGAGAATTTTTTAAAGTTGTTGAAGGTTTTTGGGCTCGCTAAGAACTAACATTATATCAGCGATTGCTTCCACAGTACCTGTTGCCCAAAATACCCTATTCGACAGTTTACACAGTTTTAACACCGTGTACGAGTATTTTCTTTTGATTTAGTTCGAATTGAATTTTTCATTTCAAAATATAGTTTTTATTTTGTTTTTCATCCCATTGTTTGAATTTACGCCTTTATTATAATGTTTAAATTAATTAATTAGAATAATATATTCACACACAGATAAAAAAGAAGTAATACTCCAAATAATTCCAGAAGGGACGTTGATATCAGCCATTATTTATTTTATTTTATTTATATCCATTTTACAGAAAAATTTCCAATTACAAAATAGATTCAGAAAATGAAGTAAGAAATTAGCATTTATCAAAGTAACAATTCAATAATTATGAAAAGAAAACGCAATTGAAAATTACATGTTAAGGATTCTCCGTAGGTTGGACTTGAAAATTCCAAGCGATCCCAAAGGAGGACCAAGCTAAAGGTATTCATGGTCACGGACGAGTCGGACAAATGGCGAATAGAAATAAATATCTGTCCGTGCAAAAGGAATGGAGTAGAACTGGGTAGATCTAGTGTTAGATGGAGGACGTTTGCAAATAGCATCTTGAACATTTGATGATTAGTAACCCCGAATAAGCTTGAAGAGCAAACATTGGTCGAGGTATTGTCGCCTCACCTCTAAGGAAGGGATGCCAAGGTAGACAAGACGTTTGAATTTATAAAAAAGCATGCGAGTAAATTTTCTCTGTACGGATTCAACCGCGTGCAAAAGGTATGTGTGATGGGGAGACCATATTTGACATGCGTATTCTAAAATAGATCGCACGAGTGAGATATATAGACGGACACATGTTTGGGTGCTAAAAGAAATGTGTGAACAACGCAGAACAAAGCCCGCGATTCGAGCTGCCCTGGATGTCATATGTGCAATATGGTGGTCGAATTTGAGCTGTACATCAAACGTCACACCTAGATCCTTAAAGTGATCAACAGATGAAAGTATAGACCCACCAATCGAATAGTCGAAGCTAAGAGGATTATGTTTATTGGAATAACGCATATGGAAACATTTAGGAACGTTAAGCGCAAGACGATTGAGTTGACACCATTCGTCTAATAAATTGATGTCATTTTGGAGTGCCAAGCAGTCATTCGTCGAACGAATGATTCTAAAGAACTTAAGATCATCGGCATAGAGAAGGCATTCGGAGGTAAAACTACTGGGAAGGTCATTGATGAAAAGGTTAAAAAGGAGTGGGCTTAGGATAGAACCCTGAGGTACGCCGGAAGTTGGGGAAAAGGGGGCAGAGGAGAAACCGTTCCAAATTACAGAGCAAGAACGGTTGAGGATAAAGGAACTGATCCATGCAAGGAGGTGACCGGATATTCCGTATCTACTGAGTTTGCTAAGTAATGTTTGGTGGTCAATGCTATGGAACGCTTTGGCAAAATCAGTGTAAATCACATCGACCTGGCACCTGGAGTCTAACGCAAGGGCTACGAAGTTGGAGAACTCGAGTAGATTAGTAACTGTTGAACGGCCCTTTATGAACCCATGTTGCTTAGCGGAGAGATTCATATGGAAGGCCTCGTAAATTCCTGATTGGACAATTCTCTCTAAAATCTTGCCAAAAGATGAGAGAAGAGATATTGGCCTATAATTGGAGACGGAACTACGGTCACCGGATTTATGGATTGGAAAAATATTGGCACGTTTCCATGTATCAGGGAAAACGCCCGTGGAGAGACTCAAATTAAATATTAATGCAAGAGGAAAACTAAGAGAAGAGCATAGCGATTTTATGAAAAAGTTAGGAAGGCCATCAGGTCCAACAGATCCGCTTGTATCTATCGAATTGATGATTTCTTCCACTTCAGAAGAGCTGGTTGAGATAGAGCTGAAATCAAAATGGGGTGGATTGCCGGAGTTGGAGGAATTAGGAGAGCCATTCTGGGCACCAAGTACTCTGACAGCTATTGCCAATAAATGAACGCAAAAAAGCGCATTAAGATTCATCTTACTGCATAAAAAATCGATGATTCATTGATTTATGTTTTTGACTAAAATACCGAAACCCATGACTTTTTAGAAATGTTTTTTATATTTACTAAAATCTACCTAAGAAAGAATTTGATAAAAAATGAGGATCAATTATTTGTTCTGATCCACAAAGTCGTATAAAAAGTTAAAAAGCACAACTTTTGCCTTGTGAAATCACTTTAAGTAAATTTTCCTGTGATTGATCACACATTACTTGCATCATTACCTACGGTAATCAATAACCATAAAATATTTCGAGGTATTCTCATCCGCCTGCATCAGGTTATTACATTTACGCCTTAGTACCATGTTCCTACTTGCAATGATTTCCTCAAACAATCACCAAATGCATAACATCTAACCTCTACTCAATCAAGTGTGTCAACTGCAATTAGAAACCAACAAATATGTGACGAACAAGAAGCCATTATCGGTCCAAATTAACTCAAACTGATATTAAGTTCTCCGTAAAAAACATCTCTATGTAAAATATTTATTTGCATCATAGATTTAATACCATAGATTATATTATCTAATCGATTTATTACGGCCATCGAGAAATTTGCCGACTTTATTTAGAAATATCCATTCGAATTGTATCACCTGAGGAACCTGACCATTCAATAGATTAGCGCTGTATGACATGCATGAATGCAAGTAATGTAAGCAAATGGATTGCAATAATGCCCTCCGTATAAGTGCTCGACGCCACAACCATACTCCGACTCACATGGATGCTGTTTTTTAATAATGAAATGGTTTCAGATTAAGAAAGGCAGTCGAATGGAACCAAAAAGAAAATAGACTAGTCCAATCACTACCGTACACAAATCATTAAAAGTAAACTACGCGAACACTCGCCGACCCAATAAAATCGCCACTCACCCGATCACCCACCGTACGTGAGCCCCATTACATGGAGAGCCTCAGCTGGCCAGTATCCGAAATCATCCCTTTATCTCGAGTAAAAACCATTGCGCAGAAGTATTTTCCGATAGATTGGCGCTATGAAAGCCAAGCACTAGTGGGAGCATTCGTCCCCCGTCCGCACTCCACATGCTAAGTGCATCTTGCGCTATTGAATGCAAGACGATGCCTCGGAATTGTACTTGTCGTTGATTTATGCTCTAGCAACCAAAAGTGCGCGGATCAAAGAAAATGTGGGACCTGTACACGGGCGCGAAAGAGAAAACGCAAATGCGGTGGAAAACACCAGTGTCTTAAAACAAAATATTTTTCCCGCTTTCTTCCTAAATATATAAAAGCAGCAAAATTTCAATTTTCCATCATCACTCAGTTGTGGAAAGTTGCACAGACAACAGTTAAGGATCAAATTTTACTTGTTCGTTTAACGAATCCTTCTATTCACCAAAATCCTAATCAGTACAAAAATGGCACTCAAGGTAAACATTTTTGAATTAAATCTCATAATTACGGTAATTGAACTTCACCTACTGTTGCACCATGCGCTGCAACTTAACACATAATAATAACCCAATCGCTGAACAATAAAACGGATTACGCGATCTATTACATATTTGCTATCAAATCTAGTGCAGAAAGTGAAAGAACAATTACATCACAGTTATTTGGATTAATAGTCTTTTAGGAAACGTATCAGCAGTGAGCACTAATAAATAGTCTTGGACTAATTACCAAATGCTTTTTATCGTCGTCAATGAATTCAAGCAGAAAGTGAATTTTCAGTGATATCTATTGCAAATTGTGAACTGTTCTCATAATTATTCCTTAGTCGGTTAAAATGTGTTGATCAAGGGAATATTAAAAGTGTATCATTCAGTTGTTGAATTAATTTTTTACCGGAAGATCTTGGCCAAGACGAATGTCTTCAAAAACAAAAGCGAAGTTAATAGTGCATAACATGTGTGCGACGAGATTTTGCAGAGCGTTTGAGTTTATTGTTTAATGTTCTGCAAAAATTTCTGCTAGCGACTTGTGCATGAAGTGAAATACTCTTTGTGGTTTAATTACCTTCCTCAACATTTTCATTGCAGTATGCAATCACCAATTGCAAAAATGTAATTAGAAAATGTTCCACTTAATTTCATTTCGGGCTTTTACGAGCAAGTTACTGGCTTAAGTCTTTTGTTTTTGCATATTAGTCAGCGAGAGCGAAGGCTTTTCGTGAGAATATTTTAATGTGGAGCAAATAAGAACTTTTGATATTTACGTCTTGTATATTATGAAAAGTTAAATAACTCATAACTGCTTGAATAAATTCAAAATTTTTTTTAAATTTGGTGACAGTATAATTTTTTGTGTTGAGGATATGCTTTTCTGAACAACCACATAGATGTTTGAATAGTAAAGACCTACGAAAAAATTATTTACATCCATATTTGTTTTTGATTTCCTTTACTGATCCAATTGTTTTTAATTAGCTGATATAACATAGTCTATCTAATTCATTGAATTTCAGTAGAAATCTAGGAAGCATTTTAAAATTGTTATTTGGCAGCAAAAAAAAGAACAAATATTTAAACTTACATTAAAATAAATTGATCCCAAAATGTTAAGTTAAAATTGAAATGAAGTCTGATATGCAATTTACGTTGATTTGATTTGCGTAGTCTATGAAGCACACGCACATCTTTCTAATTTTCCGAGAAATATATAAGCGTTCATCGAACTTGTAAGAAGTTTCACTATCATCGACATGTACGCAATGATTTTTCTTTTATCTTTGACCATTACACCGGCGCTCATAGTATTTTTGCTCGACCAATTGCAGTATAATATCTTGATTAGATTGCAAAATCTTGACCAACGGATGCAACCAGGTGCATTTTGGTTTCGTGATCCGAAAGAGTTTCCACTCTTAATTTCATGCTAGATAAAATGAAAGTTGTTCAGCTAGTAATGTTGGATTAGACATAACTTGTTGCAGATACTATCGAAGAACTCCTCTGATGTATGTATTTAATTTTAACTAATTTTTTTTGTATCTTTTGCAGCTCGTTATCTTTGTCGCAGTCGCTATCACCATGGCCTTCGCTTATCCCGGCTACGAACATCAATATCAAGGTGGATACGAAGGTCATCAAATTGAGGGTGGTGATTACGGTCACCAGGTAGCGCAAGTTCATCTTGGCGATGAGCATGCACACTATGAGGATGAGCACGTTGACTACTATGTAAGTAGATAGAGTTTATTACCAAGGAGAATATATTTGAATTTTGTTAATTGCAGGCTCCAGCCAAGTATGAATTCAAATATGGTGTAAATGACTTCCACACTGGAGATGTTAAATCACAACATGAAAGCCGTGATGGAGATGTTGTTAAAGGTAAGTACAATTCGATCAAAATCATAGCTTTTAAAAACTGTCATATGAAAATTGTCACCCAGACCTTATCATATCCAAATAACATTTACCACTTTTTATCATTGCAGGACAATACTCTTTAGTCGAACCAGACGGTTCAATCCGCACTGTTGACTACACCGCCGACAAGCATAACGGATTCAATGCAGTAGTACACAAAACGGCTCCAGTCCACTCTGGAGGACACTACTAAGCTCTTTTTATCCAATTTCAATATTCTACCAAAAATGCCAGTGCTCCACACACTTTTCCGCACTTCTAGTTGCATTAATTTATATCCAACCAAACTGCCTATCGCAACCTTCCACCGATCGACTTTCTTCCTCATGCAAGACATCGATCACCATGACAGCGAAAAAGCAGTTCCATGTGACTTTCTTTAGATTTTTCTTGTTACCAAGTGTTTTTTTTTTCTAGTATCGTAAGATAAGTGCTTGAAACCAAAAACAGAGAAACCGTAGAGAGCTAACCAACATTTAAAATTTCTTTATTTTCCTACTAACCGTGCGCCATATTCGCTCTTTGCAGAATGTCCATTATCTGTTAATACTCTGCTGAAGATGAAATCTTCTCCTTATCTTTTTGCCTTTCTTCTAATTTTCGCTATGTAATGTCATTAATTCTGTTTTTGTTTGTTCTCACTGTGATATTTAAGTACATTTCTTCTCCCTTCTATCTAATGCCTGAACAATTTAAAAAAAATTTGCACACTCAGCAACATCTTGTACGGAAGTGTTCACATTGTTATTTCTTCCACCATTTACTACTAACACGAACGTTTCTTTTAAATGCGCGCCAACTATACAGGAAAATTAATAGCAAGAAAGTTATGTGGTCTGAGGAGAGATATGTTGTCGCCTCATTGTAAATATGTTAAATTTGATTTCCATTTTTAATTGTTGTTGTCTTTTTTTCTATCTTTGTGCTATTATGAGAACTTTTCCATTGCTCGAGCAACCACTTTGTAATTATTAATGTTAATAGAAACAGTTATTGTTTATTGTATCACAATTACTCGTACATTGTTCACATATTCTTATGTACTCTCCAGTATTGCAATGCTAAGTTTATTTTTATTAATAATGTCCGATGCCGTTTTGTGAATCATTCTATTGATGCTCATTTTTGTACTTAAACGAATAAGTCTATGTATTATAATAGTTTTTTATAATAAAAGAAAATGAAAAAAAATTCAAAGATTTTCAATATTTTTTACTTTAGATTGGCTTAACAACAGCAATTGAGTTTGATTACATTAAAACACATACATTAAGTTTAAATTATATTTAAGTCATTCACTTGCCCAGTGACTTGCATGTACTATAATAATACAACTCAATTTGTTAAAATATAATTTTTAGGTATTATTTTAACAATTGTGTCTGTGAGAGGGAAAAACTGAGACAAGTATTGTATAATTTGGTAAAATATTTTAATATTGTTGAATTTGCTTATCCATAAAGATAGGTATCAGTATTTCAGATTTGTCTCTCCTTCTATGTCAGTTGTGTTATGAGCCTACTAATTAAGTTAACTTTAGAAACGAGTAGTGTTAAGATGGAGTATATTCAATTTACATTATGTTAATTAGCTTTTAAAAAATATAAGTAGACTGTCTGATGATATTCAAAGAAGGCCTTACCAAAATTGAAATGGTATTTATTTATTTCAAAAAATCAACTTACAGACTAGTAGTCCAATTACATGTCAATTAATACAATATTTAAATACAAACATATGAATTCAAAATATGGAAGAAATTAAAGAAAAAAGATCACAATACGATATCAAAAATTAAGATTTATAGGAGTGTTTATAAATTTGATTTTTCATTGACGTTTTGAGTACGCCAAAAGACTGTTGAAGAAGACCAAGACTTCGCTGCTTGTGCATACGAGGTAAGCGTAGTAAGGGAGAGTGCACGAAGGTGTTAGTACGTGCATACGGAACCTGAAATTGAAGTGAGGATGTATTAGGGAAAGCAGCGTCGAATGTATTTATTTACCTGCATATACTTTGAGGTAAAAGACTATGACGAAGCTTGAACAAAAGACATTCGTCAAGGAAAGATCGTCTGGACTCGAGGGTAGGAAAGTTCAAAATATGTAGTCGGTCATCATAAGGGGAGTAAGGAAGGTTGAATTTGAAGAACAGAGACCATGTAAATCTGCGTTGAACTGACCCAAGAGCATCGATGTGCTTCCTGTGGAACGGACTCCAAATTTGGGTGCAGTACTCCAAATTACTTCGTACTAGTGAGAAGTGAAGACACATAAAGGATGTGATATGTTGAAACGACGTAGCGGATCGCAAAATAAAATAAATCCAGCTAAGCGAGAGGCTTTCTTAATAATTAGCGCAATATGGAGTTAAAATTCAGTTTACAATCGAAAAGCGCACCAAGATCCTTAAAGGAAATTATATTGCTCAAAGGGATACAAACAAGCCTATACGTTGAGAGAAGAAGTAATTTTTTTACAGGTGAATGTCATCTGATGGCATTTGGAAACACTCAAGAAAGACTGTTTTATTCACACCAGCCACTAAGACACAGAAGATTGGTATCCACGTCTAAAAGGGAATGAATAACTCGAAAAATCTTGGTCATCAGCATAAAGGAGTACATTTTCCCTTCCCCTGCACCCCTCAAAACAAAACTTGTTGGTTTAAGACCTGTTCTGAAAAGTTCTCATTAAGACCTTTCATTTGATACCCATAATGGCTACACTCGAATAAAACTTTTTTTTCGGGGGGAGCTCTCCTATATGGGGAAACCCCCCTTAAAGGCCTTATAAATTTCTTTTCGTGGTGAAACTTTGAAGAGGGCTTCACTTTGCACCCACTTACAAAATCTTATGTTTCTAGCTTATGGAGTTAGCAAGAAAAGTGGCGTGACACATGGACGGACAGACGGACAGACAGGACCCAATTTTAGTAGGGTATTGTAAAATGATTTTACGATACCCTAAAAATAGTAAGGGGCCAAGTATTGACTTGCGAAACTCCCGAGCTCGGGTGAAAAAAAGAAGAGAAGCAAGAGTTAAAAGTGAATACACATTGACGATTCATGATATAGGAGAGAAGCCAGAAATAGAGGCAAATAAGAACATTAAACCCTAAAAGATTCTCAAATAGGAGAGAGTGATCCACTGAATTTAAAGCTTTAGAGAAATCCGAAAAAATAACGTCCACTTGTTGTTGTTGATCGAGGGCAGCTGCAATATAATGGGTAAAAGAAAGTAAATTTGTAAGGGTAGATCTGCCTCTGACAAAACCATGCTGTTGATCTGCTAAAGATGCAAAAATAAGTGGATATAGCACATCGAAAACTACCAAATCAAGGAAGAAGGGAAATGGGACGATAGTTTGTGACGATATACGATCACCAGATTTGAAGATTGGAAAAATGTGGGCAATTTTTCATTGGGAGGGGAAAACCTCACAGGATAAACTTAAATTAAAAATAATTGAAAGGGGAACACAAAGTGAAGAAGATAAAGATTTTGCTAGAATATTTGGAATGTCATCAAGGCCCACACTGGTGATTATTTAAGAGCTCCTCAACCTGCAAGGGGTTTGTACGAAAATTAGTGGAGGAAAAGAGCAAGAGGATGAATTGAAGGAAGGGTTATGCTTAGCCCTGCCGAAAAAGGAAGAAAAATAAGAAGCGAAGAGTTTACAAGATTCTTGAGGGGTAGACGATATCACGCCATCTAGACTAAAATATCAGGGGCATGATGAGTGGTCCAGAATACACGAGTTTGATTCGACATTAACGTCGTTTCAATGTGGTTAACATATGTATGAAGTGCAGTTTTCTTGGCTGCAGCATGACGCTCTTTGAATTTAACGAGGTCAATTCGAAGACCACTGGATAAGAATTTTCTCCGGGCAGCATCTTTAGCTTTAATTGTAATGGCAACATCTGGCTTAAATCAAGGAGCATCTTTAGTTCTTCTTGCTGGACAAACTGGAGTAAACTGAAAGATTAAGGACGAAGAAAACATATAGAGCTTATCAACATAATCTTCAGTGTGGAAATTGCTGAAGAAGGAATACCAATTCACGGCATTAATGCTAGCTAAAATGCTTGATAAATCGGCTTTTAAAAAATTAAAGCGGGAAGGTGCGGAATTCTTCAAAGAACGACAAAATGTGATAGCAAGCTCAATAGAGAGCGGTGGATGGTGGGGATCAGGTTTAACAAAGGATGAGAGTGCCACCGACGTGGACAGAGAAGAAGGTGACAAGTTGGAAAGAATAAGATCAAGCAATTTGTTATTGGCATTAAGAAAAGTGTTGTATTGGGTGAAAGAACAGAGGGAAATAAAAAACGATAGAGCAAAAGACACGCTACCGCCAGAAACTGTGAAGACATACAAATCATTCCAAACAATAGAAGGCAAATTGAAGTCACCACAGACCAATATAGGGGTAGAAGGGGAACGAGCATTAATGTAGCTCGAGAATTCTGCAAAGAAACGCTCGGAAACAATAGCAGATATTGCACTGATCCACATAATAAAAGTAAATTTACATCCAACATAAACGCACAAGATCTGCTAGAGCAGTTTGGAGGAGAAATTCAAGCCAACCAACTACTGCGTAGCGAGCAACAAGATTCAATATCTTTATTGGGTGATTTTTTTAATTTTTAAGTGTATACAATTCCTAAATGACTAAGCCTAATAATATTCATATGGGTTGTGCCTTAGGGCTTTCCCCGGAGTTCAATAATCATTTACTTCAGTTTATTGTATAATATTAATTTTTTCAATAATAACAAAACTTTCAAATGCTGACACTCAGAATACTATCGAACATTAATTAATTAAAAAGAAATTAGGTGTAAAATTCATTAGCTCTAACAAATGAAGCTCAAAAAACTAAGTTTTTTTAAAATAAGTACATTATTTGCTTAAAAATACCGTAAAACTATTCGTCCGCTGCATCCATTGTATGATGATCCATTGCTGCCCTAACGATTTCCGCCTTTTGCTCTAATGCTCTAATGCTTTCCTAAACTATTGCTATCTTGCCCCATTTTGTTTGCAGAGCTTCTTTCAACATCATCACTTCATATTTGATGATCGGGTGAATCAGGGTCTTATAGGCCAAAACCTTGACTCGCATGCTCGCTGTTGGCTACTTCATGAAAAGAGGCATAAGAAGATGGTACGCACGAGCCAGTTTTTTCAAAACACTATCAATGTGAGCACTGTCAGAAGTGGTAACTTCTTGAAAGTTTAGGGATGGAAAAATTTTTCAAAGGGATTTAAGCAGTGTCCCCCTATATAAGGAGGTTACCCTTTAAAATATATTTTGCACCATTGGTAGAAGAATGTGGTGTCATTGAAAAGGTCTTAATGAGGTCTTTTCAAAACAAGTCTGAAAATTGACTTATCAGTACCGTGGGGGGCAAGGGAAGGGGAAATGTACGAACTGTTCACGTACCCCCCGTGATTGGACACCGTTCATCCGAAAAATTTGAAAAAAATCATGAATGTAGGTCTTTATGAGTACACCAACAACAAATACGTGAGAAGTCGAAATTCACTCAACTTTGTTAGTAATAGTATGATTTATCGATTTTAAGTTTTCTTGAATGAAATTTTAATTATACCATTAAATTTTACAAAATAAGATTGACCTGTCCTGAAAGTTTCACAAAGATTGAGTCCTATTTAAGGAAGTTATAGCGATTTAAATTTTCCTGTATCACTATGGAACAATGTGCGCTGTATTACTATGGAAACATATGGCTATAGAACAATATGTGCTTTTGACCGACTCAGACACTACAGCTTTGCTAGGATTTGCATGAACGTTTCAGGGATGATAGGTATCATAATTATCTTTGAGAATTGGTTCAGCTAGTGGCATCAGTAATCGTAAAACAAAAGAATGGCCATTTCAAATGTGAAGATTGAGTAATTTTGAGTTATTTTTCCCCAACTGCAGCGTTTAAGGTGCGTGCTTTTAACACTTGATTCAATTTAATGAATGACTGAAAATGAGTGCTCATAGTGCTCATAGGTGAAACAAGTCGAGGAGGCAGGAGAGAGCTCCTAACAAAAGGGCCTTGTAACCATTCTAGGGTTCGAAAAAAATATGCCATGAATTAATGATTACAGTAAAGGGGAGTTGCCCCCTGAAAAAAACATTTCATTAAACGTGGCCGATATGAGTATCAAATGAAAATTCTTTATGATTTTCAAATCAGTTCTTAAACTGACAGTTTTTGCTTTAGTGGGGTTGCAGGGGAAAAGACACGAAAAATGAGTTTCCCCTCGCGATTGGACACCTGTGATCTAAAAAATCTGAAAAAATTATCAAAGGAGATATTGATGAGTATAATAATAACGATTACCTCAGAAGTCAACATTCGTTCAACTTTGTTAATAATAGAATGATTTTTGAATTTCACATTTTTTCCAATAAAATCGTATGGATGCCTTTAAACCCAAGAAAACTCGATATTTAAGTAGCCTTACATAAGATCTTAATACTCTGTAAGTTTGATGAAATTTGTATCATGTTCACGGAAGTTATAGCCATTTGAGATTTTTCCAATTACAACAACAATAACACACTATTTTGGTATTTTATGGACTTTCCACTGAATCAGACACTGGAGCTTTGATTTGATCTTCTTAAAATTTTTAGACAAGATCGATGACATAAATGCTTTTGAGATTTCATGATTTGAGTGATTTTTGTTGTTGAAAATGGTGAAACAATGGATTTTCTTTCAAACGAGCAAACTTCTTTGATTTTATTCGTTGTTGGCGACTGGATTTCGTAAGTTGAGTACAAAACCCTTCTAACATAGGTCTGTCTACACAAGTTGTTTCTATTCACTTTGCTGATGAATGGCTTTTTGCGTGTAACACGTCCATTATATTGACCATTTTTCAAAACTGGGTGCACTTTTTCACATCCCACTCTTTTTAAAGTCTGCGAAAACTTCACTTACAGTTTTTGAAGTACTCAATTTGGGATTTTCCTTGATTTTTCGGACGAGAGCGCATTCTTCAAGCGTCAATAGAATCTTTGGACAGCCAGGACTATGCTTCAAATTTATTTTGCTTTCCTCTTTATACCTCCGGAGAATATAACAGTTCTACGTTTCATGTTGGGGATCGAACATATTTCAGGCATAGTTTTATTTTCCTCATGATTGAAAACCACCAATTGAATCGTGTCTGGGGACGTCTATTTGCCCATTTTGCATTGACGATTTATGATGGGACAAAAGTTTGTTGGAGGCTTCTATTTTACATTCGATGGTACTAGAAATGCCAGTATTAAAAGCAAAACAATTTCCGTTAATATTGTGATTTAGCTTGTTGTAGAAATGCAGGTGTAATAGATTATCTATAGTTGCACAATTTGATTCAGTCCCAAAACAGCTCTTCAACGATGGTGAAAGCCATTGAAATATATGGAAAGGCAAATTCTAGAATTTTATTGATATTTACAATGATTGTAGGTATATATGGTGGGATATACAGCAAAAAGTAAGAAAAGCGAAGCAACTCAAGACAACATCAGGACTGCTGGTATGGAGGAGCCCGGCGACCTCCCACTGATGGAGGAACCCAGGGAAGCTCTAATGATTTTCCGTGTAAATTCGTACGAACGAGTCAGAACCGACCTCTCATCGGTTCTAGACTAGACGTGCCAACGAATGGAACCAACCGGTCAACCAGTCCGTGCACCGTAAACCATTTCGCTGTGCCAACTTGTCGGCCAGCTAGATCGGAGAGGATTTCGGTCGCAAGTCTTTAAATGGATTACGCTCAATTACATATTTCAGCCACCATTAAATGCCCGTTTCAAACGCGTCGAAAACACAAACATACGGAAGGGAAACCTACTTTACTTCATTCCGTATTCATTCCTCATTCCAGTCAATTACAAAAATCTAAATTCAATTTCGCGTTCCCGAAACTCATCGACGCGGTATCGAAACATACATTACATTATCTCAATCCCGAAGAACTCTACGCTAAGGAGAAGGCAAGACAAACTAAGGTACCGCGTGCCGCACGCGATGGGAAACCGGCCGTCCGCGATGGGAAACCGGCCGTCCGCGGATTTCTCAAAACCCTACCCTCTTACCGGCATACTTACCATGCACTCCCACTGCCTCTGAAAAAGAGTTATCTAGCGCTCCATATTATTTTATTCAAAAAATTGTTAAAATTTGATTTACTAGTTTTAATCTTAAAAGGATAATTATTTAAATCGTGCAAATATATAATAAACTTTTAATAAAATTCAAATTCGATAGTTGATATATTACATCAAATTGTTAAAAGGGTTTTTTTTTTAAAATACGGATCACACAATAAAGAGGATTAATCTTCTGAAACGTTTCTATTAAGCAATTATCATCAATAACTGTGGCATCGCAAATTACTTTTCTTTTTGTTCACTTCACCTCTTTTGTTTTATTTATATGGTTTAAAATTTACAATTATATAAATTATATATATATATATTTATATATATATATATATATATATATATATATATATATATATAAAAATATATATATATATATATATATATATATATAAATATATATATATATATATATATATGTATATATATATATATATATATATATATATATATATATAGGATTCTTTTATTTTAATATCATGTAGATTAAACGTTTAAATCAATTTAATTTTTATCTTTACGTGTGATATTTCTTAGTTTAACCGTCTCATTGTTATAATGTGTATTTTTTCTTTCAATGCTGTATTGATACAGTAATAATGATTAAATTTAGGAATTTGCTTGAACAAAAAAATCTGTATACAATTCTTGTTTTCGCCATTTCATCTGGTTTAACTTTATGCCTAAGCGGTTAAGAATGTACTTATAAAATTTTGCTTGTTGTAAGCATGTTACAGTTAGGTATAGCATTTATCTTTTCGATCAATAAGACTTGAATTTGTAGTTATGGAACAAGGAAATCAAGAAAAAAAAGTGTCAAGTTAGTTATTTTTGCGAAGGAATATTCGACGGAGTTTTGCTGACGCTGATAAGTGTTTGGAGAAATTGATACGTTAATTTTTGAAGCAGAAGGGATGCGAGAAAAGGAAATTCGAATCGAAGAATCAAATATTATGGCTGTTGGTCATGCAATCTCTGCCGAAATAAATATTGGTTGGTTTTAGTGTACACACAACTACGTGTCTATGTTAATTCGATTAATGGTTTTGCATGCTATCGGATCTACAGTTTGTATGGAATATTTTTTGTTAGATTTGCGTAAGTTCTTCTTCAAAGGAGAATTTGTATTGGAAACGTTTTGAGAAAATATGAAGCAATGGCTAAAAAAACAAACACAAAATGTTATGCTAACGAACCAACTACCTTTTTGTTTTTCTGATAGTGCAGATATTGAGAACTCCCAAAATCCAAAACTAGCGATCGATTTTATATATACATCTTGTGATTTTATCAACGCCCATTCAATGACTTCCGTAATCGAAGCCAGCAAACTCGAAAAATAGGATTAGAAATTCGAAAAATAGGTTTAGAATATTTTTCCCTATAATTTACTCAGACTTTGGATGGTTTTTCTGACCGAATTTCGCGCGTTGCTTTCAATATTTTCAATTTGCTTCTCTTTTGTCCTTCACCCACGTTACAAATTAATTTTATTTTTTTATGGTTGCTGCTGATAAAAGGTTTGAATTTTCTACAATAATTTTTAAACAGGATTCCGTTCAACTATTTTTTCCCATTTTGTTTTGATCGAATGACATTTAACCTTTAATATACCAAATATCAAGTACGAAATTTCTACACCTATTGGCAATGAGACTTTGTAATATAAATTGTTTAAATTTTCGCTTCATCCATTATCCTATTGTGAACTAATTAATAAGTAATTGTGCACTTTTAAGTACTGAAATAAACTCTTTTAATTTAATTTAAAAGACATTGCGTTTTCACTTTCCCGGAACAATAAAATTATTGGCCGCGAACCATAACACACGACAGTGGTGTCGAGAAGTGAGAAAGAAAACTTTGAAAGTGAAAGCTTTTGAACAATTTTAAAGTGCACAATAGTGAAATGTAAAGTGGAAACTGGTGGAAGTAAAATTAATAAAAGCCGAAACAATAAAAATACCCCGAAGCTAACATCAATGAATTTACCATGGTGGGTGAGCCCTTAGATGCGGAAAAAGGCGCAGAAGGTGGAGAAGCAGAAACATCAAAAGCAAAGGAACCAGAAAATGCGCTGATGCAAATGCTGATGCAGCAAGATGTAATGATTTTAACCATTTTAGGTCCGAACGCGGAACCGACCTCTCATCGGTTCTAGACGTTAAGTCTGAGTAGTGCCAACGGATGGTACCAACAGGTCAACCAATCCGTGCACCGTAACCCATTCACGCGGTGGCTGCTTGTCGGCCAGCTAGTTCGGAGAGGATTTTGGTCGCGGGTCTCCGAATGGGTTATGCTCAATTACAATATTTTCAGCCACCTGAACATGCCCGTTTTCCAAACGCGTTACAAAACAAAACCATACGGAGAAGAAACCTACTTTACGTTACTCCGTATTTCTTCTTATAACCAGTCAAGAATACAAGATCTAATTTTCATTTCGCGTTCCCGAAGTTTCGACGCGGTACCGAAAAGTATACTACTCTAACTCAACCCGACGAAAACTACTCTAAATAAAATAACAAAACAACAACGGTACCGCATACCGCGCGCGACTCGAAACCGACCTCAGCGGATTTGTCGAAACCCTACCTACATACCAAATACTTAGTTTCTATTCGTGTATCTAATAAATTATGCCGAAAGTGTGGGTTGTCGATCTTGCCGACATTTGATTACAAAAAAAAAACTAACATTTCCAACAAAGTCTAATAGTTTTAGATGCCTCAGGCAAGGCCATCAATAAACGATTATGGATAATTTTTGAGTTTACTGAAAAATGGTTAGGAGATCATACAAGAGATTCTAAAAATTTTGTTAAATAGTATTTTCATATAATTTAAAGAACTTTTTCCAATGAGAGTAATAAGAGAAAATACTGAAACTGTTTGTGTTTGTATCGTTACAGAAACTAAAGTATACTGTACTGGCCTTGTGCTAATACTTAATAATAACTGGCTATTTTGAAATGTTATGCTTCATCATTTATGATTAGGTAAAGTCAACTTAATCCATAAAATGTATTTACTACTGCTAACCTTTTATTTGAGTTATCCTTCTTCAAATATTTTTTTTTTTTGTAGAATAAGTTAATGAAATGAACCTATAGTCGACACAAAATTGTGATTACTTAATAGATTGCTTTACACAATATAATAAATTCAACTCATATTTCTATATTAATTGAAATCAGTAGTAAATACAAAAGATATCTTTTGCCTATATTTTATCAAATGTTCATTGAATTCTTCTTTGATGGAATGCTATATTCTATTAATCAAAATAAGCCCATAAATACTTTATTACATATTCCCCCGCTAAAATTCAAACTTTTCGACACGATTTAATTATACTAAGTTCATTTCTAGTCATAATGTGATACTTTTGATTTCAGGAAATGACATACAAATATACCAATATGAAGAGTAAATTCAAATCTACTCTACAGTGAGGCTAGTTTACATCTTCCGTTGTATTTACTCCCATATACAATAATGTCATGGGTGGGCTGAACTTTGTTTCGACTGAGTTTATTTCTGATTCAGTAATGTTATATTATATATCACGGATGTGGTGTATGCAGAAACGAAAAAAATGTTAAAATAATAACGAATAAACATCAGATAACGATGCAATAGTGTCTTGTGAGAAATACAGGTAGTATTGGAAGTAAGTTTAATATAAATTATACTGACAATAAGTAACAAGAAAAGACCTAATCATTATGCCCTCATTTGTTAAATCATCATGCGCTGGAAATTAAGTGTTAAGGGATGCTCACAAGTTCAACTTCTATCAAATTGTCGTTCCCGCTTTGTATATGTAAGAAACTACGCTGGAATAGTAGTACAAACCATCTTTTCATCTTATTATATTATATATAAACTGGTAGTTATTTTCGCGCTGATCAAACTTAATTTGATATTGAATGGAAAAATTGGATCAATTTATCTTACATGAAAATTTGTTGACCATTCGTTATAAGTGATGATAACCTGAATATTTCCTGTGATAAATCCGTCCCCTCCAGCCTGTGTGGAACCCACAAAACTACACGGATGGCTAAGGTTCCCGTTTCTGGTCCAAGAGTCCAGCGTTTCATTTCCGGTTTTAGTCCAAGAAATCTATAATTGAAGTGATTGCTTTGTATCACTTGGAATAAATAAATAAAGTGGTCGACCGATACTTGTACCTCGTGCCTTTTCTGCCGGTGAAATGTATCTTCCTCGTGTTGAAACAGATACGCCAGAACATTGAGCAATCTCCTCGTGTGTCTGGCACTTTGTCAAAATATTTCTGGCTTCTATCCGCACGTCATTTATTTCGAATTCAGCAGTAAAAAGGTCACTCGCGTTCGATTTTCCGTGAATGATCTTTAAATTCTTTTGCTGTTGAGCTTTTTCGGTTGAAAGTGGCTGTTGATGAAACAGTTGAATCGTTGGCGGGGGTCGACTCGTCACCTTGCTGATAAATTGAGTGATTCGCGTTCTTAGCATAATAAAGAACACCTCGGCACGAAATTTATGCACCGATCACGCACTTGGATGTGGGATCCGTTTATTTGATAGTATTCACGGTCACTTCACAATTATATCCATCGAATTTCCACATGTATAAACCCCGAAGCAAACTCAACATGCACACCTAGGTTCGCCTTGTCGCCATCTTTTTTTCTTTTCCTCCTTGCGTCGGACTGTCAATCCGACAACCGCCGACAAAACAGATGTGCGGAATGGAACACCACATGGCGGCAATGTGCATTTTTATTTGTCGCCAGTGGCATAGTGTTTTGATGGCAACGGTAGAGGGGGGCATTCCCAGATGGATATGCCTCGAAATGTGTCGGGGTTTTGATTAATATTATGTTTCAAATATTTAAATCCACAGATCTAAATATTTGGAGAGAGAAAAAAAAAATATTTTCTGCGCAACGATATCCGCACGAAAGATGAAGTCCGCTTGCATTTCGAGGTCATACCCATCTGGCCGGGTGCAAGGGTTCGGGATCGGAATCACTTCGATTCCCGGGCGTAGGCGTCACATTACACATTCTCCCCCCAAAATCGAAGTAATTACGATCCCGCCTCCTATGTAGAAGGTCTTGGTTAGGGCCGTGGCGGGTCGAAGGTCGATTTCGAGGAATAGGCTACAACCATGTTCGTGAAGACTCGATAGCGGCTTTACAGTAGGGAGTCAGGTGTTATTCGGCGGTCTTCGTCCAGGCAGAGATTTAGGTAGGCCAAGGTCTTGCGTGTGAATTAGTTGTACTTCATCGTCTAAGGTCTTTTGCGTGGTAAATTCCCAGGGTTTTACCAGCCATGTCAGCGATGAGGTATCGGGTGGGGCTTATTACTTGTAGGACTTGACACTTCACGAATTTCTCGTCTAGTTTGGCATTGTAATGTCGGGTGGCATCGCTCTGCCGGAAGTTTCGACGATATATTTCGTCGCCTGCCTTAAAGCCAGAAGGATGAGATCGCAAGTTGTACCGCTCCTCTCCCATCCGTCTACTTTCTTCAATCTTCTCCCGCAGTTGATCTCGCAGAAGTAGGAGCTTTTCGTGCGGTTCCAGAACCACGATTGGGTCCTCTAGCGATTTCAGCTGCCGCAATAGCCGGTAAGCGCTCCCATGACAGATCATGTACTGGCCGAACACTGCGAAATACGGCGAAATGCCGGTAGTGGCGTGGTACGACGAGCGCAGAGCACTAATGATGGCGGACAACTTGCGATCCCAGTCCTTCTGATTCGGGTGGACATAGGCGCGGATGGCCGCTATGAGCGTACGGTTCAGTCGTTCGGATGCGTTGGCTTGTGGTGAATAGACGGCGGTTCGTTGGTGGATGATGCCGTATTTGGACATTAGGTCTCGGAACTTGCTGGATGTGAACTGGACCCCATTGTCGGAGACAAGTTTCTCCGGAACTCCAAACATGTGAAAGACTCGGTTCTCCAAGAAGCTGAGTATAGGTCCAGTGTGCATGTTACGTAGTGGTTCTATGATAGGGAATTTAGAGAGCTGGTCCAGGACCACGACAGCTCCCGTGTGACCAGAAGCAGATCGATGGTAGGGACCGATAAGATCAATGTACAAGCGCTGGAACACGCGTTCGGGGACCTCAACCTTACCCATGCGAGGCCGAAGAAGGGTGTTGGGCGCTTTAGTGCCCTTGCATAGCTCACAGGAGGCTACGTACGCTTTTATCTGTTGTGCCATCTTAGGCCAAAAGAAGCAGGTTTTCAACTGCCTAAGTGTACGACCGTAACCGCCGTGCGCACTTGATGGGTGGTCATGGGCCCGTCTGATAAGATCAGTGGTTAATTCTTCGGGCACCCACAACTTCCAATGTTCTTCTTCTTGTATGGGGTCTCCGGAAGCGTGTCCCATCCGCTTATAAATAAATCCATCCGTCAACCGCAGTTCAAGAAGCTGGGACAGTTGATTCTGGATAGTGTGAATCAGTTGGGTGTAGCTGGCTGACTTGAAGGCAGGATGGTCCAAATCGATCAATTTGGGACTGTCGTCCTCCTGGACCAACTCGGCTCCTTCAGGGGCGAACATTCTGGATAAGGTGTCGGGGACGACATGCTGGCTTCCTTTTCGGTGGCGGATTGTGAAGTCAAATGCCTGTAGTTTCAGTGCCCACCTGGCCAATCTGCTAAGGGAAACAATCATCTCATAGTGAATAAATATTTTATGCAAGCATAATTCTAAACCTACCTGAGCTATATGAAGCACATAAATACCTAGAAAATTGATAAATGTATCGAAATATGTTAGACCGCAAATATTTACCAGAGTTTTACAAGGTTAATGTCATTTCACTGTTTCTAATATTGAGATGTACGATATGTGTATTCATGTGGCACAATCTCGAAAAGAACTGCATGTTTTCAAAGAAAGCTCATTTTAAATGGCAAAGTCATTAAACCGAGAGATGTACGTTAGTACAAGAATAATAAAACATTGATTGCTTTTTTCTTAATATATGTATATCAACGATTCAGATTTAAGGATCACGTAACCTTTAATCAAGTACAATTTAGAATGGAAAAGTAGCATGGAGTCACAGACTACAAAAAGCTTAAACGTGATCGTAATTTTTTTTTTAACCTTGAAATTTGTTTCAACTAGTAAACCGTCTCACCCAGGCAACTGACCATGTCCAGTGCAATAGATTAAACGCCTACCGTTTGAACTATTTAAACATTAGCCGTCATTTTCTGGGTAAAGCCAACATTTTTTACTCTAAAACCCCATAGAATTAAGAATTTTGACTACTTTATATTTTGTAATGAATTCTCTAATTAAGTACTATATTTGTGATGTCTGAAGGGGAATTAAAATGAGAATAATTGTTAAATGAAAAGAAGAATTTAGGTGCCACTCAATACTTGTCAAAATATCATAAACCAACTTTTCGTGTAAATATTGTTGTACTAAAACATGAATGTTAATTAAAATTACCTCTAAATTAGTACCTAGTAAGCAAACCACAACTTGATACGAAAGCGCAACTAAATTTATTGGTATTATTACAAACGTCATTCAGTTAAAATCATTATCTTTTAATTGCAATTAATCAAGAACCCTTGACAGCTTTCTTCCGCCCCTCGTTCCCAATCAAAATGATTAACTTCCATTGCCAACCAAAACATTAATTAAAACAACAGGGAAAATAAATATTCTCTGAAGAAGTTTCATGTAAAAACAATTTAAAACGAGAATAATCATCTGAAACAAGACAGAAAATAACTTGTAGCAGCATAAAGGAGTTGCAAGCATTGTGGTTTGAAATGCAATAATTAATTCATAATATTAGACGTATACCCAACCAAGTTTTGTTGTTTTTTTATCTAAATTATTATTTATGCATACATTTGAATTAAATATCCTATATAGGGAAAACTAAATATAAAACATATCATATAAGAATGTGAGCATAGTATAAATATGATTCTTACAGAGAAAACAAAACACACCTCCACACTTAATTGAGTATTGATTCAAGATTTTGAAGGTGAAAATGTAAACGTGATTTCAATACGAGTAATAGTTATGTATTTAATCGAATAAATAATATGAATCGCTAACTAAAAACACGACTTTCCTTTCCAGTGGTTCTTCCTTTCAGCGGGAAATAGAGTGCAGGGTAAGTATGCCGTCGCGAGAATAGGGTTTGAGAAAATCCGCTGAGGTCGGTTTCGCGTCGCGCGCGGTACGCGGTACCTTTGTTGTTTTGCCTTTTATTAGCGTAGCTTTCGTCGGGTTGAGTTAGCGTAGCCTATTTTTCGGTACCGCGTCGGAAGTTCGGGAACGCGAAGTAAAAATTAGATTTTTGTTCTTGACTGATTGAATGAAGAAATACGGAGTAACGTAAAGTATGTTTCCTCTCCGTATGGTTTCGTTTTGGTGACGCGTTTGAAAACGGGCATGTATTGGTGGCTGAAGATTGTAGATGAGCGTAATCCATTCGGAGACCCGCGACCGAAATCCTCTCCGATCTAGCTGGCCGACAAGCAGCCACCGCGTGAATGGATTACTGTGCACGGATTGGTTGACCGTTGGGTACCATCCGTTGGCACTACTCAGACTTAACGTCTAGAACCGATGAGAGGTCGGTTCCTCGTCCGGTCTTAGACTTAAAATCCATTACAATATATGTATTTGTTTTTTTTTGACTAATTTTTTTTGATTGGATATTGTTTAAATCGAAAGTATCATGATGGCTATTAATTTTTTGAATACTTGAATTTTTTAAAACTTGTTCTACGTATTTTCAAAATTTAGAAAGATTAAATCAATAAAGCGCATATTAATTTGAATTTGAAAGTTTAAGTGGGAATCACTTACCGAAAAGTATCGATTTTGAGTTTTTCCCCTCTTTATCGTGACTACCTCTCTCGTTTTCTTCAGTGGCATTCAATTCTGTGTTAATTAGAATCAAGTGGTTCCTACAAAGAACTTATCTTTTCAGCTATAAGTACCAATGGAGACTGTTGATACTTAAACGGCCAAAACATTAGTTGCGCTGCTATAAATTTGAAATTTTTTATTGCGAGCTATATCAAAGACTGCATCGAATTCCAACCAAATTAGTGATCTTCTTGGTTCAGAAAAGAAATCAATGACTTTCATCTAAAATAGCGTCATTTAGTTTCACTCGATTGCTTTTTTCCTTTTTCGATTGTTTTCCTTTCTCCATTAATATTTAATCAACCGCAGTAGAACTGAACAATATTAGCAAATGGTTATACACACCCTCTTATCCAAAATTGTAATGTGCCATACCTACACAAATGTTATTTGCTTCGAGAAAGAGTGGACATTTGAAGAGATGAAAATTGCAAACTACAGCATGACAAAATAAAAGAGTGAACAATAAAAACATCATTAACTGTAACTTGCAAACTTATAAAAAATCCGAAATAAAAAAACTCGTGAAATATTTCCTGTGTGGTTGTTGAAAAGCTTCATGTTATAGTTGATGCCAAAATATAGGCAAAAATGATCTGCATTACCTACAAGAAAAATTTCTTTAAACCGACAAGCGTAACTAGTAAATTTTAAGCTTTTAAATTGATAGAATTAGTTTGTGTTACAAGAGAGGCTTTTGTTTTGTGCAGAGGAATGTTTGAAAGAGTTGTTCTCTTCGAACTCAGAGTTGCGTTCGTGTTAACCAGATATGAATGATTTTTTACATGATTAAACAGCTTTATGTCATTTTTGTTTTAGTTTCAAAGCTACAAGTTCAAAAGCTTACCGCAGAAACAAAAGAAATTGGCAATCGTTATCTTTTGTCCATCATATGATCTCAAACCTCAAAGTTTTTAGTCACATTTTAGGCCTTTTTTAGAAAGATTATTTAGTGAGTAAATACCAGAGCTTTTATAGTCAGTATGGATGGAGTAATTCATGTATGTATGACAAAAAATAAGGCGAAGAATAAAAGCTAATTTAAATGTTCAAAATCGAATTTTTCATGAAATGCGATGAAAAGTGAATCTCAAAAACAAGGCATAAGCTAAGTCTTGACGAGTAAGGAACATCAAATTCGAGATTTTTAAAAGTATAGAGATTATCGTTCATCAAAAACTTCACAAAAAGGGACTAAAATAATGTCAGAAAGTCTTACCAGATCGGTTTTCATTCACTCCTTAATGGTAATGCTGTGACTTATTGTATCAATCGAGCAGATTCTCAAGCCAACTGCTCGAAAACCTTCCTATCCTCTCCTCTACTTGTGATTTTATGTGGCAGATTTAGAAAAGTAATTAATTACTTCCGTTCATAATCGTCATTTTTAAATAGTTTTCTTTCTCATTATTATTGTTAAATGTAATTTTTTTTAATCAATTTTCCTTTATATTAAATTTAAACGTTTTCCTTTAATTATATTTTTCATGAAATTTAATTTTTATTGCTATTTAAAAAATCCTATTCATTTTTCTTTACTTCGTTCAAATTTAGTTCATTTAGTACATTTTAAATCCGCCACATAAAACTAGCGATGTAGGAACCTTGATCAGGTACGCCGAACCGGTGTATTAAATTAGGAAGTAGTGGAGGCACGTCAAAAAGACAACACGAGGAGAAAGGGAGAAAAATGGCTGCTCGTCGTTAATCTTTCCTCAAGTGGTGACGACGAATTGTGCGTGTTTTCATTAGTTTTTTTTTAATTATTTTCTGTGAACGTACTCCTGTTTGAAAGGCTTTCGGCTGCGTGGGACACGAAACACAAAATTTAGTAAGGCACTAAGGTCGTCTGTCTACACTTGGTATCAAGTTTAAGGGAACGGCATTCGTGAAGGGCTCACTAGTTAATCCGTTCGGTCGGTCTGTATTCTCAAATTGTGGTGCACCGTTCGAAAAACCGGGATAAGGATACGTGGCTCGAAAAATCGCAAAGCTGCCATCAGGACACAGAAAAGAAGCATATTGTGAAAATTTTCATCGTGGTGAAAAAGAGCTTGTACCCTCGATAGTGATTTCCCAGCCAGCAGCTAAATCGAATCGTGGCATTATATTAAATGTCGTCGAATATTGTGTATATCCCGGAGCAGTGCATCGCAAAGCTAAGCAAAAAGTGCTGGGGAAAATAGCCAGATCGGAAGAATGACATTTCTTAATACTATTTCGTGATGCTGGTTGTCAAGTTCGGGCATTGTTTCGTAATTGGCCTGTAAATGAAACGGTTCTTAAGCTATATGGATCGGGGCAAGCTCAAGTAGATGAATTACCGTTCGATAAATTTTTCAAATACAACTCAGGGGCACAATGTTTCTCACAAGTTCATACTAAACATTTGACCAAAACAATTCATGCATTGATGATACACAACTCGTTGTAGGAAGGGGAAAAAGTGAACTTGCCAAATGGAAAGAAATGGCATGGCGCTTGTAGTTTGAGAACCAAAGTAACAGCAGCAACAGCAACTGAGCCGGTCAGTATCAAACCATGCCCGCTGCTAATAGAACTGTTTTGGAAAGGAAGCATTTCCTTAGTTAACGCTGGCGTGGTCGGCTGAATCGTCCTAGAGATAAAGATATGCTACATGTGGTTATATGCTCTGATATAGTTGCAATAGCAGCATGCAGTGAGTGGCGAAAGACAAGAAACAAACACAGAGAAAGCCTCAAATTTATATTTGGAACTCATTAAGCGTTAATAATCTACAGCAATTTTACACTCACATCTTTGATTGAAGTTTAAATGAATTTGTTTCTCATGCAGAACTTTAAGCGATCCCTTGTTTATTAAAGTCTTATTGATGAAATCCTTTTTCCTTAGTCTACACGATATCCAGAACAAATGAGGCACATGTACATATTTTCAATAGATGGATGACCGATGTCGGAATGTATAAAAATGAAATTTAATCGCATGCTGTTGATTCAGTAAACATAATAAATATTTAAATAAATTGACACAAGAATGATAGACTTAATACTTTAGTCAAGTTATTACCATGAGAGTAGCATCTACACTACAAATCAATCTAATAAATATAATTTATATCCTGCTTGGGAATACATAGTTTATGTGAATCAAACAAAATAAATAAAATTAAATTAGTTTCAAAGCATATAGGTGAAGATAATTTGAAGGGTAATTGATTGAAACATTTATTAAAGATACAGTTCAATGAGATCTCAATGAAAATATAAAGATAGATACTAAATAAATTTATAATGGAAACAAAAAGATTAAATTTTTAGGGTTTTTATTAATAATTTATGTATCAAAATAATTTTTAACATCGTTATATATTATCAAAATAAAAAAAATTAAGCAAAATTTGCCATGACATTATAATTAGTATTGATAAACAAGCAAATGAATGAAAAAAGAACACAAAAGCACTAGTTATCTTTAAAACAATAAATTTAAGTAACTCCCAATAAGCCAAGAGTATATAAGATAAAAGTAGATCGAAATTTTATTCATTACACGAATTATTAACAATTGAATTTTGTAAATGAACGTAGCATTACACGAGCAACCAAGCAGGTGGTCAAAATAAAGGAAATAACAATGTCTTATTAGTTAAATATAAACTTTTCCATTTGTTCAATCTGACCGGGTATAGGACCCGCATCGATGGCAAGCTTTTCCGCTAATATGGGCTAGCCATCGGGCGCGCTCCTCCGTTTCTTTTGTTTAGCAGTAGCTCTTACCGGGTAGAGTGGCCTTCCACTCGCATGCCCTTCTATGATATAGGGTTATGTGATTTCATTGCATATCGCTATAGCATAAATTGGTTACATTTGTGCTTCTCATTTGAGGGAAAGGGTCATACAAAGTGCTTTTGTATGAGTTGTTTACTCAAATGGGAAACACATGGCCACGTCTAGGTTTGGATCTTGATCCGGTTGGGAGGGTGCGAGGGTCACCACCTCCACCTGGATGCCCCACTCTTATTCGTAGGCCATAAGAATCGTCAGGTAACGACGAAGTCCCCTCAAGTTCGTCGGTCTTCCCCAGTTCCAGTTTGTCCTTTTTCGTCTGCAATCTCCAACTCTTAGTTGGTCACCTCCTTTTTATCGACTTCGGTCGACCTTTTTGTGGCAAAGGAATTCGTGAATGCGAAATTCTTTTGTAGTGTGTCCCTGTGTTGGGAGAAAGAACCCGCCCAACGACACCGCAGCGCTAGCCTACCGGCGCATTCACGCGTCCCAAGACAAGACAAATCTCGGCGGATCTCAACATTCCCTTCCACCGAGGCAACAGACCATCGCTGCACTTCTTTACGGACATTTAACGACACCTACTTCACTACAAAATGGCACCCAACGTGATGCCCAAAATGGCCGGCTGTATCATCAGTCATGAGCTCGAGACAGACCATTGTCTTTAGGTGTCTCTACAAGGTGTCTAGATTTTTGGGGGTATGTAACCCTTAAGGGATATTGCACTAAACGTGCGCCAGCAATTTAATAACTTCCGGGCGTGTGTTGTCCTCGGATAACAATATTGTTTGGCCCTGCTTTTGACTTATACTTTGGTGGTTTACCACTATTGTATAACTAGCAAGGCCAAATGATATTAGAGTCCTTATGTGTATATCTGGTCGAAAACTTGCTATGAGAGAGCACTTCTGAACCCTGATCTTTATGGTGCTGCAAGAAAGTAGTCCCTGTAGAGCGGAGGAAGAGCACACTATTGGTGTCCTTTGCTTGGGAGGGGAAAGAGTCATACTAAGTGCTTTTGTATGAGTTTTTCTCTCAAATGGGACACACACGGCCACGTCTACGCTTGAATCTTGATCCGATTGTGAGGGTGCGAGGGGGCACCACCGCCATCTGGACACCCCACTCTTATTTGTGGGTCATAAGAATCGTCGGGTAACGATGAAGTCCCCTCAAGTCCGTCTGTCTTCCCCAGTTCCAGTTTGTTATTTTTTGTCTTCAATCTTCAACCCTTAGTTGGTTACCTCCATTTTTTCGACTTCAGTCGACTCTTTTGTGACCCAGGAATACGTGAATGCGAAATTATTTTTGTAGTGGTTCCCTGTGCTGGGGGAAAGAACCCGCACCATGACACAGCAACGCTAGCCTGCCAGCGCATTCACACGTCCCCAGACAAGACCAATCTCGGCGGATCTCACTATCCTCTTCCACTGAGGCAGCAGACCATCGATGTAGTCCTTCGCGGACACTTCATATATCTACTTTCACTACATTATTTCCACTTGATGTTTATTCGGCGTCAAGGCCGTGCTTTCCTATTTTATAAACTGTAACAGCTTATTTGCCGCTGATGATGGTGATCGATGGTTTTGAATTCCAAAATCTATATATATATATATATATATATATATATATATATATATATATATATATATATAATATATATATATATATATATATATATATATATATATATATATATATATATATATATATATATATGTAAGTTTGAAACCTCTTTTCAAACTTTGCCGCCTGTCTGTTCGGTCAAGTTACCTTCGGCCAGACGGTTGAGTGACGCTCATTACAAACTTTGCATCGGTTGTGGTCAGGGAGACAGACGTCGCGAGGCAGACGTCGCTAGGCAGCCACGCTAGGCAGCCACGCTAGGCAGCCACATTTTTCGTGATCATAAATTGTTATTACTTTTGCTTCACAATTACTATTGTTAATCAAACACTTAGTTAAATCCAACTTGTTGTTGTTTCAGGTATTGTGTTAATCGATATGTTATCAATAATGTAAATAGTGTTAATATGTAACCTTAAATAATATTTAATTACAGTTATTTTACTGCAACAACTCGAGTCGATTTATTCAACTCAGACTCTCACACAAACCCTAAGTTTCCCAAATTTGAAACTTATAAAACAACAACAATTAAGGAACTGCATCATGGAAGTAAAGGCTACATTTCATTTCGTTTCTGAAGCTGTCGACTCAAAGACGACCGTAGTCAAGGTTAAAACTATTCAACTTGAGGGACGTCCCGAAGCATACCAATTTCCTTTTGACCAACAAGCACACACACACCATTTAAAACTTTTCGAGCATAAAATTACAAAGCAGGTAGTCAAGAGCTTGACTACTCGCAACAAATATCGAAAGGTCAATATAACCTTGAAGGAAGGCGAGCTGCTGGAGGAATACCTGGACGAGGAGGGTAACGTAGTTTTTAATGAGTTCTTTTTAGAGGTTTTCAACTCTACATCTCTTCACTCTCCTTCACCTCCCATCCCACCCGCCGACAAATCAATGCATTCCATTGCAAAAAATTTAGTGCTGAATAAATTTGACGGGAATGATGTGGACGCGGAATCATGGTTAAATACTTTCGAACAAGAATGTGAAAGACTCCGTGTACAAGAGGTGAAATATTCTGAAATATTGCGTTTGTGTTTAGGGAATGTCGCACTGGAGTGGTACGCGGTGTTTTTAAAAATAAATAAACTCTCGCACGCGTGGGAATTTCGGAAAGCTTCTTTTGTTGACACGTTCGGTTCAAAGTCGTGGTCAGAAATCACCTTCGCAGACACTTATAAATATTTGGGTGGTTCGGTTTTAGATTATGCATTAAAGAAAAGGAATCTTTTGATTGATGTTGATCCTGATTTATCGGTAAGATCACAAATAAATTTAATCGTAATAGATCTTCCTAATTATATAAAAACGCGTTTAGAACGAAAAGACTTGACCAAAGTTGACGATTTAATGTCGAAGCTTAGGCAAATAGATCCTTCCAGAACGCTTTGAATTCTGTAAAAAAGCCGGATGAAGTTCAGAAAAAGAATAATAAAATCTTTAATGAAAATTTAAATGAACAAAAAACCTGTGGGTACTGCGATAAAACGGGATTTCCAGGCAGACGTCACTCGGAAGAAGTATGTCGTGCGAAAATAGCACACCAGAGCAAAAACAAAAACAATAAAATCAAAGTCGCAAATAATATCGAAGCGCAAGATGCAATTTCTCTCCTTGAAAATCCAAAAAACTAATAACGATCCCACTTATAAAACTAAAAATTCTAATCAATGATAGTCCAGCCATCGGTCTCTACGATTCCGGAGCTAATGTCTCATTGATAAATTACAACTATTGGAGAAAATTGTGTGTAAATAAAAAAATAAGTGGGAATAAACAATTGAAAACAATTTCGGGCAACTCAAATACTGAAGGAAGTGTCGTCCTACCAGTTACTATTTTCAATATAAAAGAAGACTGTCTGTTTTTCATCATCAAAAGTAAATCATTTGAAGATGATGTCTTATTAGGTCTAGACTGCATAAAAAAATTTAGGTTATGCCAAGACGAAAACCTAAAAATAAGTCAAAATTTGGAAAAAGCAGTTGAGATAGATATAGTAAAAGGAAATTATGAATGTAAAAATAATGAGATTGACGAAATTAAGTCTGATCGTGTACTAAAAGAAATCTTGAGTATTTATAAAGATGTCTTTGCAAAAGAAAAATTCTATATTGGTAAAGTCAACGATTATGAAGCCGCAATAAGACTCAATGAAAACAAATATGTAGCAAAAAGACCTTACGGATGTTCTCTGCAAGACAAAGCAGAAATAGAAAAACAAATTAAAGAATTATTGAAATCGGGTCTAATTGAAGAATCGAGTAGTCCGTACGCTGCTCCGGTTACATTGGCTTTTAAAAAAGACGAAAATAAAAGATCCCGATTATGTATTGATTATCGAGAACTGAATAAAATAGTCGTGCCGGAAAGTCACCCTCTCCCACGCATTGATGAACTAAAATTGTGTGCAAGAAATTTCAATTACTTCACAAAGTTGGACATGAATTCGGCGTTTTGGTCGATCCCACTTCGCGACAAGGATAAATATAAAACTGCTTTTGTAACTCACCACGGGCACTGGCAGTGGAACTGTTTACCTTTCGGTTTAAAATCCGCTCCAGCAATTTTCCAAAGGACATTATCAAGTATTTTAAGGAAAAATAGCTTGGATTCATTCACTGTAAATAACATAGATGATATCCTAATATATTCAAATAATTATGAGGATCATATGCAGCATACTGAACTGGTACTAAAAACATTGCGCTCCTACGGTTTTAAATTAAATGTCTCAAAATGTATTTTTGCAAAACGTGAAGTGTCATATTTAGGACATAAAATAGGATACAACAGTATTAAACCTCTAAATGACAACGTAGTCGCAATCAAAAATTTCCCTGTTCCACAAACAAAAAAATATCAGACAATTCTTGGGAAAATTAAATTTCTACCTCCAATATATCCCGAACTCAAGTATCGTACTGGAACCTTTTCATAACTTGCTCCGGAAAAATGTGCAGTTTGATTGGTCTCCATCATGTCAAAAAAATTTCGAGGCGGTAAAAGAACACTTGTGTTCGGAACCAATACTTTCGATCTTTGATCCAGCGTTACCAACCTACATCTTTACGGACGCGAGCATTCAAAGAGCCGGTGCAGTGTTAAAACAACGTCAGGAAGATGAAAAACTAAAACCAGTATTCTATTTCTCACGCAGATTGAACAATACACAAAAAGAAAAAAAAGCAATATTTATCGAATGTCTCGCAATAAAAGAAGCAATATTGTATTGGCAGTACTATTTAATTGGTCAAAAATTCACCGTTTTCACCGATCACAAACCCTTAGAGGACTTTAACATAAACAATTGTAACGACCCAGAACTAAGAAAAATCCTTACTTACATCTCACAATTCAACTGTGAAATCCTTTACAACCCAGGTAAAGAAAACTTGGAAGCGGATTGCTTATCTCGCAACCCTGTCCTAGAAGAAGAAGAAGATAACTTCGAAAGCTCAGCAGTAAAAATCGTGAACTTTTTGGAAATAAACGAAATAATCAATGATCAAAAAAATTTCCATTTAGATAACAAATGTGAAAAGAAGAACGGTATCATTTACAGATCACTAATCAATAAAGAGAAAACTTGGTTATCTGAAGCATTTGGTAAACAACTAATAAAAAAAGCTCATGAAATACGAGGTCATGTGGGAGTAAAACAAATGATCTTGACAATAACAACAAAATTTTATTTTAAAAATATGCACAAACACATAAAAATATTTTGTCGTGCTTGTGAAACATGTATCAAGAATAAAACTAGAATTGCAAACTGCAAGGTTCCGTTATCCCAGCTGGGTCCAGCCTCAAAGCCATTTGAAATAGTCTCATTGGACACAGTCGGTGGTTTCGCGGGAAACAAAAGCACAAAAAAATATCTGCATTTATTAACAGATCACTTCACAAGATACGCATTTATCACAACATCGTCAACCCAAACAGCCGACAATTTTATTAAACTAGTTAAATCAACAAAAAATACTAACAAGATCGACACGCTTATATCTGATCAATACGCAGGTATCAATTCGAATGATTTAAAAAAATACTTAAAATCAGAAAATATAAGACTCATCTTTACAGCAGTAGATTGTGCCTTTTCAAACGGATTAAATGAAAGGACAAATCAAACACTAGTCAACAGAATACGATGTAAAATCTACGAGAACAAAACACGCTCCTGGCCAGCTGTTGCACAAGAATGCGTGCACGAATATAATAATACTATACACAGTTCCACTGGTTTTACACCCTCTTACCTACTAACTGGAAAAGAAGAATCAATACTACCTGATGAACTGAACGAGAACAATGCCGAAAACTTAGATGAAAATAGAAGAAAGGCATTCGAGCAATCGAAAAAGATTCACGAGCAAAACAAGAGGTATTACGACGAGAAAACAAACAAACATGAATACAACGAAAATGATCTCATTTACATAAACAACGGAAACAAATTGAACAGGAAAAAAACGGATCCAATCAGAGAAGGGCCATTCAGAATAAAAAGGAAAATTTCTGAGGTAATATATGAGGTCGATAGCGGTCTCAGGAAAAAAGGATCAAACCTTTTTCACGCAAGCAGGCTCATCCCTTTCCATTAATCCGAAATTCCTTCTTCGTTCTTGAGGGGGGGGGGACGTAAGTTTGAAACCTCTTTTCAAACTTTGCCGCCTGTCCGTTCGGTCAAGTTACCTTCGGCCAGACGGTTGAGTGACGCTCATTACAAACTTCGCATCGGTTGTGGTCAGGGAGACAGACGTCGCGAGACAGACGTCGCTAGGCAGCCACATTTTTCGTGATCATAAATTGTTATTACTTTTGCTTCACAATTACTATTGTTAATCAAACACTTAGTTAAATCCAACTTGTTGTTGTTTCAGGTATTGTGTTAATCGATATGTTATCAATAATGTAAATAGTGTTAATATGTAACCTTAAATAATATTTAATTACAGTTATTTTACTGCAACAACTCGAGTCGATTTATTCAACTCAGACTCTCACACAAACGCTAAGTTTCCCAAATTTGAAACTTATATATATATATATATATATATATATATATATATATATATATATATATATATATATATATATATATATATATATATATATATATATATATATACATATATATATATATATGTATATATATATATATGTATATATATATATATATATATATATATATATATATATACATATATATATATATATATATATATATATATATATATATATATATGTGTATTTATATATATATATATATATATATATATATATATATATACTCGTATATTATACGTTTATTTTTAAAACTCACTTATAATTATATAACGATTAAAATCCATTCGGCAATCGAAATTGCTTAAGACCCATTATGATTTCAAAAATATTAACAAATAATCGCGAAAAATCCAATTTTCATAAAACATTTGCCCTTACATAGCTTAATTTAGACTATTTATCCTTCAATCTGTGTAAAACTTTCGGTTCCCCATCGGACGTTTTCTCAGTCGGCGGATAGAGGGGTGCTCTTATCGGCTAACCGGCAGCTAAGTGGGAAATAAAGTACCATTTGCGGATCAAAAGCCGACTGAATCAAAGTACTGACAACATTTCAGTTAGTATTTAATTCTCATGAAAAAAAGACAACGGCCTCAGATCGGTTTGGACAAACGGTAATAGCTATCGCTGGGAACAAAAGACTATTTCTTTGGAACTTGGAATGTTGGATCATTGAGTAAACCAGGTGCACTACAACAACTTCTCGGTGAAATAAAGATACATTGCATCAAAATTTTGCAGTACAAGGAATCAGATGGCATGGTGCAGAGACATTTGACATGCTAAAGCCCACCGTATGAAAAAGCTGAAATACGCTAGCAAGCCGCGAGCTTGGTGTGGCATTCATTGTAGATATTATATTTAAACAAATTGTCGTCGACTTCAAACTTCTTTACGTAAGAATCTGTGGCACCACGGAATACTCCAACGTCAGCGCATTCTTCATGGTGCAAGCAGGTTCTCGTCCTCCGAGAGATTTTTGCCTGCTGGCCAGTGTCCCATATCAGCAGCGCAAGCAATTCCCTCGAAAAATGGGAAAATTGGATTGGGTCGTTTTTTGGGTTCTTATTAATTAATTGATATACAAGTACATGCAAGAAAATCCACCCAGTTTGCCATCGGAGCTGAATAATACCATCGGCAACATCACAACATCATCATCATCGTCAATAACAACATCATCATCAACAACGACGACATAATCATCATGCATCATCCTCGTTGTCATCCTACATCTTGCTATTGACAAAGAGTAAAACAGTCGCAAAGAGTAAAATATAAATATACATTGTTAAACGTTAAAACACAGACTTTTAATGTGATGACCCCGAAGTAAGTCAAGCAAGAGCATGGTCCTTGGACAAGATGATAACGATAATGCTTCGCTCACCGCCACGCTGCGCTCACTGCCGTGCTGCGCAACCCAGAGCTCTTTTTCTCACTGGAACAGCCACTCAGCAACAGCAGCTCAAAGCTACAAGAGCGACACCGTTCAACCTATTACAACAGCTATTAGCTCGACAGGTCAACGGTTTTGGCTATTGCAAGCTGCCATCCCTCTGGTGCGCTAGCCCGGAGTTGTGGTTCTTCCAGGTTGAATCCCAATTTCAAGTGCATTAAGTCACAAGGGACTCAAACAGGTACCACCTCACGGTCTTCTCACTGGACCACAATACCATCGCCGAAGTGGCCAATATCACCCGTGGGCTGCTTGAGCTCGACAAATACAAGAGCCTCAAGGCGGCTTTCATCTGGTGCTTCACGGATTCCCCCGACGCCCAGTTACACAAGCGTCGAGCTTGGGGATAGACGACCGTCGCAGCTGCTGTGTCATATGCGCTCTCTGCTGGTACGTGAGTCAGTGACGACGTTCTGCGGGTCAAATGGCTCGAACTCCTGGCGCAGCAGATGCAACGCATGCTGCTGTTAATTAGGAATCAGACGCTGGACGAGCTCACTGCATTCACAGTCGAAGCACATGACATGGGTCCGGCAGTAAAAGCCACGTCCATAGATCCACCCATGTGCTCATTTGGCCTCGCCTCAACTCGTAGTTCCACGAACCAGGTCATCGTTGAGTTAGCCACCCTGCCCACCCCCGGCCAGACCACTACGCGTTGTTTATCATCGAGGATCTGATCCAGGAGGCCAGTGGTTCAGTTTTTTCCGTTGCCGGCCTCCAGCGAGCATTTCACCAAATCCCTGTTGGATATCTGCAAAATGGTAGTCATCACGCCCTTTGGCCTTTTTGAATTTGTAAAGATGCCTCTCGGCCTACGCAACGCAGCCCAAAAAATGCAGCGGACACTCAACCATCTGCTGAGGAAGCTCGAATTCATCCGCGTTTACCAAGATGGAATCCTAGTTTTTTCTGCCAGCCACGACCACCACCAACGTCACCTCTGACAGCTTTTCTCTATGCAGCAAGCTGCTAAGCTCCAAGTCATCTGGGAGAAACGCTAGATTGGCCTGTCCTTAGTCACATTTGCCGGATATCATATTTGTCAAAGAGAATCTCGTTCGCCGGCCCCAAGATGGAAGTCATTGCATCCTTTCCCAAACCGGCCAATTCATCCCTGCAGAGGCGTTTTCTCGGGATGCTGAATTTTTATTGCCGCTGCACCACTCTCGTCCCAAGCACCAATCTCGACACTACTGAAAGGCTGCACAACCAAGAGAGCACAACTCACTTGGTCACCTGATGCTGAAGCCGCCTTTGTACGCTGCAAACAAGGAATCGCCCAGGCAGCCACATCGGCTTTTCTTTCACCCTCACATCTGTTGGCACTACGCACTGATGCATCCAACACCGCCATTGGCGCAGCCTTGGAAAAGTAACGCGATGACGGTACTTGAGTACCTCTCGGTTTCTTTTCGAAAAAGCTTTCCGAGACAGAACAGCGCTACTCCACGTACGACCGTGAGCTTCTGGTGATCTTTGCTGCCTTCAAATTTTTTCAACGCATGCTTGAAGGAAGGCACTGCATCATCCACACCAACCACTGACCTTTGTTTTGATACAGCGTTCGAATAAAGCTTCACCCCACCAAAGCAGACAACTGGACTTCATCAGCCAGTTCAACACACGGCTGGAGTGTAGCCAAGGTGAAGACAACGTCATCGCTGACGCACTTTCATGACTAGAGACAGTCACAGTGCCCACCACACTTTCCGCCCGTGCAACCAGCTAGGCTCAGGCAACAGACAATCAGTTGCCACACACCCTGGCAAACTCCGGTCTCAAGCTACACCAATTGGCTTTAGAAGGCTACACAGCAGGCTACGTTGAATTCAACGGTACCATTAAGCCCCACTTACCAGTTGCGCTCCGTCGCCAAGCATTTGACGTCGTTCATTAGCTCTCGCAACCCAACGGGTGTGCCACTGGAAAGCGCATTGTGCTCAAATACGTCTGGCCGAGCTTGCAAAAGGATGTGTGCCGATGAGCAAAGCAGTGTGTATCATCCCAAAGTTCAAAGATTCACCGCCACAACCACGCCAAGCCAGGTAGCTTCAACATGCCGGACGGGCGTTTTGACCACATCCATGTTGATCTAATCAAGCTTCTGCTGTGTGATGGCTACGAAAGTTGGTTATACGCGCTGACTACAGGCAGTACCAGTGCGCGATAGCAAAGCCAGCACTATCGCCAGAGCGTCATTTGACGCTTGGATCTCCATATTTGGCACACCACTGGAGATCAAGTCTGACCAGGGACGTTAATTTGAGGCCGACCTCCTAAATCAACTTGGCCATCTCCTGGTGATCAACCACGTTCATATCGCGCCATATCACCCACAGGCATGCCATTGGCTGCACTAATATCCACTTCGAGACACTTTGGCTGCAAGCACTTCCAGCTACCTTGTTGGGTCTGCGCACCACATTCAAGGAATATCTGCAAGCCTCCCCAGAAGAAATGGTTTTAAGCACATCACTACGAATGCCTGGCGAGTTCGTCGCACCTCAGGCAGCAAAAGCCAGTGGCCCTCAGATTTAATTCGTCAGATTTCGCGAGCCAGACACGCAAAACACACACCTTTCATATTCAAAGACCTGGTCAGCTGCGAATATGTCTTCCACCGTATCGACGCAGTCAAAAACCAGCTGGACCAACTGAACTCCAGCTTACACCGGGTCATCGTAAGGCTCCGCGACCGCACCTAAATCATTGTCGTTAACAGCGTCGCCAAGACCCTCTCCACCAATCACTTAAAGCCAACATACTTGGAGCACTCCGATGCCCAGCCATCAACACTAACGTTACCACTGACTCAGCCACCCTCACCACAGTCGCCCACTCCAATGCCCTTGCTGCCATCACAGGCAATTCAACCGGCCGATGGCATACTGATACAGCGGCCACCGCCTATTACTACCAGGAGGAAGGTCACATTTTCACTCCCTTCGACGAACACGAAAGCCATTGGGGGAGAGAATGACTGTGGCGTCATAGAACACTCTAACGTCAGCGCATTCTTCACGGCGTAAGCAGGCCCTCGTCCCCCGAAAGATTTTCGTCTGCCGGCCAATTCCCTATATCAGCGGCGCGAGCAATTCCCTCGAGAAAAGGGGAAATTGAATTGAGCCATTCTTCTAGGTTCTCATGAATTAATAAAGATGCGAGAACGTAGGCAAATCCATCCAGTTTACCATCGGAGCCACAAAACACCACTGGCAAAATCATCATCAACAACACAGCATCATAATCAATGACAACATCATTATCAACAACGATGACATCATTCATCATCCTCGTCGTCGCCCTGCATCTTGCTGTTGTCAAAGAGTAAAATATAAATATACATTGTTAAAAGTTAAAACTAAGACTTTTTAAACTCTGTGTAATTTCTATCAAGACCACATTCTTTGCTATCTGACTGGTCAACTCTCATGCGCCCACAGAAAACAACGAGGAAGAACTCACTAATGATTTTTAAAGTGGCATTAAAGTTCTTCTGCATGGTTTCAATGCGAAAATTGGCCAAAACACGGTATATAGAGGAACAACCGAAGGGCACTGTTGTATTCATAATGAACATATTAATTGTTTGAATATCGTTACTTTTAAATTGCTCACTTTTATATTCTATTACAAATTTTTAGTACATCTGATAGTGGCAGTACTTGAAAAGCTCAGCTGTCATTCATGCATATGTATTTCACAACTCATGTCAACGAGACGTTCACTTCATTCGCAACCTCCGACGAGTCAAGTCGTGCGCGCCAATAGTGTAAATCCTCTTGTGAACATCCGCGTGTCATAGCTCGCACATAACCATGTGACTTCTAGTTCAATAAATAATAAGTTAATAATTTGAATTCAAATAAAGTGTTTTAGTATTTACGCCCTCACGATATAACATTTGGTGTCAGAAAAAAGTGATTCGAGCACACGTAAATTGAGCCCATAATGAATGTGTTTTCAAAGTGCAAATACTGAAGGAAATAAAACCCTGCAATGAATCATGGTTCTTTCGGAGGAATTGAGAGAGTTAGTCGAAGCTCTTGCCACTGCTTTGAAAAATGCTAATTCTACAGCACTTGCATCTACAGGCGATGCCGGGCAGTCCAAGCCGCCACCATTTGCATTTCAAGAATTCCGTTCAAGTGAAGGTGCCACAGTTACAGACTACTTCAAACGGTTTCTGTGGGCCTTAAATCTAAGCAAAATCCCGGAAGAAATCCATGCAGATTACGTTCGAGTGCACATGGGCACCGAACTAAATGATGCCTTGAAATTCTTAATAGCACCAAAAACTCCGGAATCTTGTTCATTCAACGAGATAGTACAAGTGCTTACAAAACATTTCAACAGCGAGAAAAATAAATACGCTGAAAGCGTTAAATTCAGTCATACCATGCAGAAGAAAGATGAATCGATTGCCAACTTTGCTCTACGGTTGAAGCAAGGAGCAGCGCATTGCGAATACGATTCTTTTCTTGATAGAATGCTCATCGAGCAAATGCTTCATGGTCTTTGTGATCGCTCCATGTGCGATGTGATTATTGCAAAGAAACCAACTACATTCGCAGCCGCTCACGCTCTTGAGTCGACGCACAAAACATCGGAGGAGGTTAAGCTACAATCACTGCCATCGGAAACTATACACACACTGCTATCAACAACACAGCAATACAAGCAAAATAAAGGCACTGCAAAAGTTAAACCGAAAACGCACGGACAGAGAAAAATTGCACCAAATACTGCTAATCATAACTCAACAAAACAACCGAAAACAACCGAAAACCCCTCTACTGCTACGGATGTGGAGATGCACATTTACGTGCTCAATGTCCATTCTTAAATAGTGAGTGTCGTTTTTGTAAGAAGAAGGGGCATATTGCTAAAGTGTGTAGAGCCAAAATTAAACAACGCAACGTTAACCAAATTCAAGATACTCGTACAGTATCACAACAAATCAACACGACAGTTCGATTAAATGGAATTGATAAAATCAAAGATTTTCATGCTGCAAAATTAGAAGATCGAAAAATGATCAGTGTTATAATCAATGGAGTGGAGTTCGAAATGGAGCTTGACACGGGAGTACCTTGTGGCATCATTAGCAGTAATTCATTACGAAAGATAAAGCAGAATTTCCACTTAAAGCCAACAGACAGACAATTTGCAAGTTACACGAATCATCGTCTCAACTGCAATGGACGGCTCCCTGTAAATGTGACGGTAGGGAATCTTACACGCCGACTTAATCTCTATGTAGTCGAAGGGGCTTATGACTCGTTATTCGGTCGAGAGTGGCTCACAGAATTCATATCCGAACTTAACATGAATGAAATGTTCGCTCCAATGGATGTACATAACCTTACTGTCGCATCTCCGGAACTTACGAAAGAGCAAATCGATCGTTTAGATATGCTGCTAAAAAGGCACGAAGATATTTTCAATCTTTCAGCTGGCAAACTTTTGGGCCCGCCAGTAAAAATGCATTTAAAACCAGGAGCCACACCGGTTTTTGCACGCGCCCGAGATATTCCATACGCTCTTCGAGATGCATATGCAAAAGCAATTGATGCAAAACTAGAAGCTGGTCACTACGTAAGAGTTGATCACTCGGAGTGGGCTTCTACTACGCATGTTGTCACCAAGAAAACTACTGGCAAGCTTCGCATTACTGGCAACTACAAACCCACTTTGAATCCGCGAATGATCATCGACGAACATCCAATTCCCAAGCAAGAGCATATATTCAACAAAATGAAAGGAGCGAAAATATTTTGTCATTTGGATATCACAGATGCATACACACATTTGGTTGTCGATGAAGAGTTTACTAAAGCACTAACACTCAACACTCCTACACATGGTTTAATACGACCAACTCGAGCAGTTTATGGAGCAGCAAACATACCTGCAATTTGGCAACGCAGAGTGGAGTCGATTGTAAAAGATATGCCTTCTGTCTTGAATTTTTTTGATGATCTGCTTGTCTTTTCAGATTCATTTGATACTTTACTGATAGATCTTGACGTTATACTCTCCAAACTCATTGAAAATGGTATTCACCTAAACCGCTCAAAATGTACTTTCGCTGCTTCCGCAGTCGAGTTTCTTGGTCATAAAATTGATGCACAAGGAGTTCACAAATCTGACGAACACATTAAAGCAGTAAAAGATGCGCCTAAACCAAGCACACCAAAAGATTTACAACTGTTCATTGGAAAAGCAACGTACTACTACGCATTCATACCCGACTTGGCTACCAGAGCACGACCGCTACGGGATATGCTTCTAAAGGAAACTTTTCAATGGACGGACGAAGCAGAAAAAGCATATGCTGACTTGAAAAATATTCTAATTTCGCCTCAAGTCCTGATGCCTTATGATCCAGCACTACCAGTGGTCCTCGCTACAGATGCTAGCCAGGTAGGCTTAGGTGCAGTATTATCTCATCGACTTAGTGACGGGACAGAACGTCCAATAGCATACGCTAGCCGAACAATGACCGCAACAGAACAAAAATATCCACAGATCGACAAAGAGGCACTTTCTATAGTCTGGGGTTGTCAGAAGTTCTTTTACTATTTATATGCACGGCATTTTTTTCTTATAACAGACCACAAACCATTAACGCAGATTCTTCATCCAGAGAAATCACTTCAAATTTTATGCATAAGTAGGATGGCCAACTACGCAGATTACTTAGCTAATTTTAACTACTCAGTGGAATTCAAAAATACAAAAGCTAATGCTAACGCAGATTACTGTTCTAGAGCTCTTCATAAGCCACAACTTGTTCGTGAAATCACTTCACAAAGGGAGGAAGAAGTTATGGATCTGGATGGAATGGACATATTCATCCTACGTCAAATCAATCAACTTCCTGTAGGAGTGGAACTTATCGCCAAAGAAACGAAGAAAGACCCACATCTTGGAAAAATAGTACAAATGCTACTAGATGGACAAGACTTGACTCGAAGTGGACTCAAAGCTCCAGAAAGTAATTATTCATTTTCATCCGGATGCCTCCTGTTTGAGCATCGAGTTGTAATTCCTACTTCATTACGTCAACCTATACTGCAAGATCTGCATGCAGCACACATTGGAATAACCAAAATAAAAGGTTTAGCTCGATCATATGTTTATTGGCCTGGTCTGGACGCTGATATCGAACGGATCGCAAAAGCGTGTACTGAGTGTGCTAAATTTGCACATGCTCCAGCAAAATTTCATGAGCATCATTGGGAGTATCCAAAGGGTCCATGGCAACGTATCCATATCGATTACGCAGGACCTGTTGCTGGTACAATACTACTTATCGTGGTTGACGCCTACAGTAAATGGGTAGAAGTAAAAGCGACAAATTCAACTACCAGCACGGCAACTATTTCAATTATGGATGAGCTTTTTGCTGCGTATGGCTCTCCTGTTACTGTAGTAACCGACAATGGCCGTCAATTCGTTTCTGATGAATTTATTACATTCCTCAAGATAAACGGAGTTAAATATCATAAACTAACTGCTCCATACCATCCTTCTACAAACGGCCAGGCTGAAAGATATGTTGGTACAGTTAAGGATTCTCTTTACAAAATGCAAACCACGAAAGCTACTCTACAACAAGATCTAAATAAATTCTTGAAGCAGTATAGAAGAGCCCCTCATTCTACAACTGGACAATCTCCTGCACAGCTGTTTCTTGGTAGAAACATTCGGACCCGCTTAGATCTGGTACGCCCTGAAAACATTCACACACAAATGACTGAGAAGCAACAATCTAAATTCAACTCAAATTTTTGAGAATTCCAGCCCGGGCAGATGGTCTACTTCATGTCTAATAACTTCAGAATGGACAAATGGATCTACGGAGTTGTTTCTGCGAAAATTGGTGACCTACACTATCACATCAGTCACGATGGAAAAACCTTCAAACGACATGTTGATCAAATGCGAAGCTTTCAACCACTTGATCAACAACAAAAAAACAAACTGGAATCCGCATTGCGCAGTTTGATTGTAGGACGAAGCCTTGTAAGATCTTTAAGGAACGGATACGTGCCGGTTAGAGTCCTTAACACCGCAGACTCAACCACGAGCATCAAAGCGGGAGAAGTCATCGGCAGCTGCCAGCCTGTTTCCACCATCACGTCTTTGGAAGCTACTCACGACCATCATTGGAGCAGGAGGCAAGACGCAGACAAAACCCGGGAATCCACGTCTGCAATATTGAAGCAGGTCAAATTTCCAGTGCACCTATTCAAACGAGCCTCTGATCTGGTCACCAAGTACAGTGGCATCTTCTCAACAAGCCCGGATGACCAAGGCCGAACGAGTCTGGTAACTCACGTCGTAGATACACAGGGAGCACAGCTGATTCGACAAGCACCGAGACGTCTTCCTATAGCCAAACAAGGAGAAGTGAGCACGTTGATTTCGGACATGGAAAAACAAGGCGTTATTGAACCTTCTGTCAGTCCATGGGCCACGCCTGTAGTTCTAGTAAAGAAAAAGGATGGTAGCACTCGTTTTTGTGTCGACTATAGGCAGCTTAACGACCTCACTAAGAAAGATAGTTACCTGCTCCCACGCATCGATGACATCATGGACACCTTAGCCGACGCAAAATGGTTTTCTACACTCGATCTCAAGAGTGGCTACTGGCAGGTAGAAATCGACAAGAAGGACCGAGAGAAGACCGCATTTTCAGTTGGGACCAGATTGTGGCAATTTATGGTGATGCCGTTTGGGCTTTGCAATGCTCCAGCCACTTTTGAACGCTTGATGGAGTACGTGCTACGTAGCCTCACCTGGGAAACCTGCTTGGTGTACCTAGATGACATCATTGTCATCGGGAGAACGTTCGAAGTGCATGTGCGGAACTTAGAAGAGGTTTTCTCCCGATTGCAACTGGCGAATTCGAAACTTAGTCCCGACAAGTGTACCCTTCTCGCAGCGGAAGTGAAATACCTGGGACACGTCGTATCAGCAGAAGGGGTCAAAACAGACCCTGAGAAAATTGAAGCCATGAAAAGCTGGCCAACACTAAATAACAAGCGCCAACTACGAAGTTTTCTGGGTCTGGCAACCTACTATCGAAGATTCGTCAAAGACTTTGCCAAAATAGCTAAGTGTCTTCAGTTAGCCGAGAAAAATCGTCCGTATGTCCAGAATGAACAACGCCAGGTAGCCTTTGAGATCTTGAAGGAGAAGCTGTGTGAATCACCCGTGCTGGCATATCCGAAACCCGGAAAAATGTTTGTAGTTGACACCGATGCGAGCAACGGCGGTATTGGAGGTGTACTCTCCCAGCAGATCGATGGCAAAGAAAGAGTCCTCTCGTATTACAGTCGAGTTCTTTCAAAAAGGGAGAGGAACTACTGCGTGACCAGGGAGGAGCTATTGGCTATAATAGAGGCCACCAAGTAGTTCCATAAGTACCTATATGGCCAGAAATTTGTTCTTCGAACGGACCATGCATCACTGAGATGGTTGCTTAACTTCAAAAACCCCGAAGGACAAGTTGCGAGTTGGATCGAAAGATTGCAGTTATACGACTACGAAATTGCTCATCGGAAGGGCGGAGTTCATGGAAATGCTGACGCCCTATCCCGCCGTCCATGTCCAGGTAACTACAAGCATTGCCGACGGATTGAGGAAGAGGAACCGCTCGTTGAGCTGCAATTGATAACAGCCGAATTCGATGAAGGTTGGTCATCGGAGGAGATTCGAAACGCCCAGTTAACCGATGAAGACATCGGACCATTGCCTGTATGGAAGGAGACGACTGGGCGACCTGAGTGGAAAGACGTTTCAATGCATGGCGCAACCCTGAAAAGCTATTGGGCACAATGGAACTCCCTTCAGGTGGAGGGTGGCGTACTCAAGCGGAAATGGGAAACAGTGGATGGCAGCTCCTATAGGATGCAAACTATACTACCCAAAAGCCGAACCCACGATGTGATTAAGGAAATGCATGAAGGATCCTCGGGAGGCCACCTTGGTGTTAATAAGACCTTAGCGAAATTGCGGGAAAGGTTTTACTGGCTCCACGCTCGAGAAGACGTAGAGGACTGGTGTCGCAGATGCACAATTTGCGCTTCCGTCAAAGGCCCAAAGCGACAACTGAGAGGACAAATGCAAAACTATAACGTAGGCATGCCATTTGAAAGGATTGCTGTTGACATCGCAGGACCCTTTCCTGAATCCGATTGGAGAAATCGATATACGCTGGTTGTAGCCAATTTTTTCAGCAAGTGGCCCGAGGTCTACCCCATTCCCAACTAGGAAGTAACTACCGTAGTCGAACAGCTAGTGTTAAATTGGCTCAATAGGTACGGCGTACCTTGAGAATTACATTCAGATCAAGGCTGAAACTTTGAATCACTAGTTTTTGGCGAAATGTGTGAACTACTGGGAATACGGAAAACGAGGACAACACCGCTGCATCCCCAATCCGATGGAATGGTCGAACGGTTCAACGGCACGCTAAATAAACATCTGGCCAAGATGGTTGACGAGAACCAAAGGGACTGGGACCGACATATCTGACTATTTTTGATGGCGTATAGAGCTGCCGAACATGCATCGACGGGCCAAGCCCCAGTCAAAGTCCTTTTTGGAAAGACTATTCGTCTGCCAGCCGATATGAAGTTCGGAACATCCCCTGAGAAACTCCAAACGATCTCGGAGTACGCAAGTGATCTAAGGCAACGGTTGAACCAGATACATCAGACAGTGCGAAATCACCTCGAATCGGCTACAGACCGCATGAAGACCAGGTATGATCTAAAGGCAAATTCTACTGGCTTCCAGCAAGATGACTTGTGTGGCTATATTACCCGTAACGGCGATAGGGTAGGTCTCCAAAGTTGCAACATAATTTGGAGGGACCATACCGAGTTACAAAGCAAATCAACGACGTCGTATACCGAATACAGGAACATCGTAAGCCGAGAGCTAAGATGAAAATCGTGCATCTGGACCGTCTTGCTCCATATTAAACCCAGGGAGAATTGACTACAAATAGCGATACATCTTTTCGGGGCGAAAAGAACTGAGGTGGGGGCAGTGTTACATGTACAAATAATTCTGCGAGCTACTGTCGCAATTGTTTTCACAATCATTAAGAACATCAACAAATGAATTTACTCGAAACAACGAGAACCCAACAAGCATTATCAACATCTGAAAGTGAGTCACTGCTCCATTCATTTACGCTCGCTCGAATGTTCCCGCTAATTCACCAATGTACGAGAACTGGGTTGAATGAAAATAGACCCTATATAAAGGCGAGCTGAATGAATGGGGGGATCAATCATTCACCCGCGATAGCAAACACGGCAATAGTGTGTGGAGTATGAATTGAAAAGCGATCAAGTGATTTTCGTTGATTGTGAAGTGATCTTAGAAGACAATCGCGATAGAAATTTATGGACAAGTGGAAGTTAGATTTAAATAGTGAAAATTAAAATTGTGAAATAGACCAAATAAGTGACTGTGCATTTTTAAGTAATTTAATAAACTCTTTTAATTTAATTTAAAAGACATTGCGTTTTCACTTTCCCGGAACATTAAGATTATTGGCCGCGAACCATAACACGCGACAATATTAAACGCCTTCGAATGTGGCTAGACGGAGGCCAATGGATATTTCAATACAGCCATGAGCTGTATGAAATGTTTGACAAGGCGAAGGTTTCAACTTTTATAAGACTGCAAAATCTGCAATGGGCTGGCCACGTGAATTATATAGTTAAACAATGGATAGCCAAAAAGGTATTACTTGGGAAAATGGAAGCCAATGGGGAGACTTATGAAATGCTGCTCTAACTCTGTTGATGAAGATAATTCATTGCTCCTCCGGTTACCACATTGGAGGATGCTGTCAATCAACAAAGGCAGTTGGAGGCGTTACAGGAACCAAAGACCCGAAAAGGGCTGTAGAACTACGATGAAGTTTAAGTCCTTAGACATTTTATAATTTTGTTAAAAGTCTTGGTCTTCCTGAAAACTAATGTACAATAATTCAAAATATTCAATTTTGTGGTAGTGTGAAAGCATTAATAGCATGCATTCCAAATGCTCTTCTGTTAGTTACCTCATGGCTATTTTTGTATTGAATTTATCTTGAACGAATTTTTCATAGTTGATTATAAAACTTTGTGATATCATCCAACATGCTGTTGGGAATCGCCTCTAGTTGTTTTCTTCTGGTTTTTCTTTGGGACGTTACATTATGTGCTTGATGCCAATCATGCTTATCCATATGCTGATTGATTTAAGGTGAGTAAAACTTTGTTTGAAAATATCATATATTGTTAAAGCAATACCTTATTAGAAAAACTTGTAGATTTCCTGCGGCTAAGAAATTACTCGGAACATTTATAATGTATGTTTATAGCATATTACCATATTCAGTTCAGCAGCTTTTCTGTTACTGTAGATAGTAATATTTGCATTGATACCAACATGTTAGAGCCAAAAATAAACATAAAGTTACTTATATTTAAAGAATCTCATATTAAATAACTTCTTTTTTAAGTTTTCTCTAGACCGATACAAGCAACCGTAGCAGAAAATTACAATTCATGAACTAGAGTATATAATCTGTATAAATGCCACTAACAATCAATGAACAAAAATTTTAAGTATCAACTGCTACAAGAGCTCTGAAATCGGTTAACACCTTGGATAGGTGTGCCAGTAAAAATGATTGACGATGAATTGAAAAGATCAGATATCGTGAGAAATTGCGGCTGTTCTAGAGTTCCGGGCATGGACATGGACACTCATTTTCTTGTAGATTAAAGCGTTACCACTATTTTGCTCGACAATTGCTCAATTTTCAGGCATGCTTAATTCAAACTGATCGACAGCAAACAAAATGACCAGGTGTACTTATTCCAGTGCTAAGAAAATATAACCATGTACTAATGGGAGTTGAAAAGATTGAATTTAACCCTTTATTTTCGCTTATATGTTACTACAGTTTGTAGTTAAACTGCAGATTCTTGAAAAAAGTGTGAGTTGAAGGTTATTATAACTACGCTCAATATTTTACTGAGGAGACGGATCTCCAGTATGTAGCAGTAAACTAAAAGAGTTCGTTGAATAAATAAATTTAATAAAAGTCTACATTTCATTGAAAAATCTCCTGCATAAAAATTTGTGGGTTTAACGAAATTCGTAACATTTGTATGAACGACAAGGTTGGAGTTATTTCAATTATACGGCTACTTAACTTTTCATTCTCTCTTTCAGCAAATACTATAACTTGTCAAACTTGTCTCTGGCCATGCGTTGAGCACATTAGTCTTAATTTGTTAATACGAGTAAATTGCCTGGGGATACTAAACAAAAACAGGAAACGCAGCAAAAACGCAATCTAATTCCTATTAAAAGTCGCTCAAAGTCGTTTGATTACAATACCGTTTTCGTTTCAAAACATCTCCATGATTTCTCGGTCGAATTGGACCATTGATGGAATAATTACCAGTATAAATTACAATGCCACACGTCCAAAGGGGGTGTGTATTGATTGCACGATACAGATATTAATGAGTTGAATTATTCTTTGGTTGAATCAATCAATGCACATTCGAGTTCAATGAATTAGATTTGAATGGAACCTGCAGTTATGCTTCAAATATAATGAAGATAAATAAAGTTGATTTTAATAATTAGGTTATCTCTTGAAGAATCATATTTTAAAATCCATAAACTTCTTTTTGGGTCTTGTTTGCCTTTCTTCTATCAGGAAAGGGTTAAGGTACAAATAATACTCGCTAATGACTCATTTCAGCACAAATCACGCCTTCTAAATAGTAATTGTTCTTCGACTACAATAAAGACTTGTTCTAGTTATTGAGGGTCGTTGAAGACAATGATGGCGTTGTTGCTCTGTAGGAGCCAAGACTTGGCTATTTTTGAGGCGAATAGCCAGGCTTGAGCAACGACAGTGTAACACGACAACGTTAGCGATAATGTTCCGTAATTACTCATGCTCTGCAGATCTGAGGTGATGGATCTTATAGCAAATCAACTATTTTATTAGAAGTCTCGAACTTGGACTTGGATCGGAACTAATTTCTGGTTATTTCTCAAATTAGACCTTAACAAGGCCGTTTTGGACAGGATTGGAATAATAATTGCAAAGAACATTTGCAGACTACTATTGTTGGTGGTCCGGTCACGTCATGACTCAATTGTTTGAAAGCTTGTTGATAGAAATTGAGACGCTAATTAAAATAAACATGATTAGTCTAGATCAAAGTCGTAGCGAGTGGGAAGTTTTCTTTTGCCAGTAAATCTCGTAGATGACTTTGAGTTTCTTAGAAGTTCCGTTTGCCATACAATAGGACGTGGAAAGATTGAAATTGAAAGTAAGATATTATTTGCGCTGCCATTGGTTTCCATTCCATGCAAAGCACTTGAAAAGCATATATTTATCTCATAGGTATGCTAGTTTATATATATATATATATATATATATATATATATATATATATATATATATATATATATATATATATATATATATATATATATATATATATAGTTGCGTATTATAGTTTGCGGCCGATAATGTTAATGTCCCGGGAAAGTAAAAACGCACTGTCTTTTAAATTAAGTTAAAGCATTTATTTACTAAGAATGCACAATAATTAACTTCACTATTTTACAAATCACAATTTAGTTTACGTTTCACTTGTCCTATAAATTTATGTTTCATATGTCTTCAAATATATCACGAAAAACCTTCATTTCAATATTAATCAATATCGCCTTCAATTCGCACTCTACTCTTATCGCAGTTTTTACTTTCTCAGTTTTAATATCGCAGTTTTACTATAAGTATGTCCCCCATTCATTCAGCTTGGCTTTATATAGGATCTCTAGTCATTCAATCCATTTCTCGTATATTGGCAAATGTTCTGACGAGAAGTTCTTGGAATATTCAAGTAATTCTGAATACCCGCAGTGACATCCAGATACTGATCATGGATATACTTGGTCTATTCTTGTGCGTTCGACTACATGCTTTTAATGTCATTCGTTTACTTCTCTTGGTTGCTTCTTCTCAATCAATATTGATGATGATGCTACTAAAAGGTGCGACAGCAATTGTGACAGTAGCTCGTTAAATTGTGTAGACATGTAACACTGGCCCCACCTTAGCTCTTTTTGTCCCGAAAAGATGTGTCGCCAGTGGTAGTTAAGTCTCCCGGGATGTAATATGGGGCCAGATGGTTCAGGTGCAGGACTTTCGTTTTGACTCTCGGCTTACGGTGTTCCTATATGCGATATACTACCTCATCTATTCTCTTTGTAACACAGTACGGTCCCTCCCAATTATGCTGCAACTTCGGAGACCTACCCTTTCGCCGTTGTAGGTTATATAGCTACACCAAGTCATCTTACTGGAAGCCAGTAGAATTTGCCTTTAGATAATTCATACCTGGTCTTCATGCGGTCAGCAGGTTCAATCTTTGCCTTACCTCACTTGTGTACTCCGACATCGTTTGAGATTTCTCAGGGGATGTTCCGAACTTTTTCAGTCCCTTTGGGTCTCATCAATACTCTTGGCCAGGTGTTTATTGAGAGTGCCGTTGAAACGTTCGACCATTCCATCGCGTTGGAGATGCAACGGTGCTGTCCTCGTTTTCCGTATTTTCTGCAGCTCACACATTTCGTCAACAACTAGTGACTCAATGTTTCGGTCTTGATCCAAATGTAGTTCGCAAGGTACGCCGTACCTACTGACCCAATTTTACATTAGCTGTTCAGCTACAGTAGTTACTTCCTTGTTGGGGATGGGGTAGACCTCGGGGCACTTGCTGCAATAATTGGCCACAACTAGCGTGTATCGATTTTCCCATTCGTATTCAGGAAAGGGCCTACGATGTCAACAGCAATCCTTTCAAACGGTACCCCCACGTTACACGTTTGCATTTGTCCTCTCAGTCGTCGCTTTGGACCTTTGACGGAAGCGCAAATTGTGCATCTACGACACCAGTCCTCTACGTTTTTTCCAGCGTGGAGCCAGTAGAACCTTTCCCGCAATTTCACCAAGGTCTTGTTAACACCAAGGTGGCCTCCCAAGGATCTTCATGCATTCCCTTAACCACATAGTGGATTCAGCTTTTGGGAAGTATAGTTTGCATCCTATGGCATCTGCCATCCACTGTTTCCTATTTCCGCTAGAGTACACCACCCTCAACCTTAAGGGAGTTCCATTGTGTCCAACAGTTTTTCAGGGTTGCACCATGCATCGTAACGTCTTTCCATTCAGGTCGTCCAGTGGTCTCCTTCCATATGAGTAATGGTCCAATATCTTCATCGGCTAGCTGGGGATTTTAAATCTCCTGCAATTCATACAGCTTCTCCTTCAAGGTCTCAAAGGCTGCCTGGTATTCTTCATTCTAGACATACGGACGATTTTTATCGGTTAGCTGATGGAGGCACTTTTTTTGGGAAAATCTTTGACGAATCTTCGATAGTAGGTTGCCAGACTCAGAAAACTTTGTAGTAAGCGCTTTTGGTTTGGTGTTGGATAGCTTTTCACGGTTTCAATTTTCTAAGGGTCTGTTTTGACCCCTTCTGCTGATACTACGTATCCAGGTATTTTATTTCAGTTGCAAAAAGGGTACACTTGTCGGGCATAAGTTTCAGATTCGCCAGTTGCTATTTGGAGAATATCTCTTCAAAGTTCCGCATATGCTCATCAAACGTTCTCCCGATAACCATGATATCATCTAGGTATACTAAGCAGGTCTTCCAGGTTGGGCCTTGTAGCAAGTAGTATATACATATATATATATATATATATATATATATATATATATATAATATATATATATATATATATATATATATATATATATATACGAGGTGTGTTCAAAAAATATCACGAATTTTGTTTTTTTTTCAAAAATTATTTATTTATTCATGAATATCTATTTTGTCCCCTTCAAAGTAATCTCCATGAGATATGATACACTTGTGCCAACGGTTTTTCCAATCTTCGAAGCACTTCAAAAATCATTTTTAGGGTTTTGTAAAATAATTTTACAAAACCCTTCTAAAATCGCGTCCTGTCTGTCCGTCTGTCCGTCTGTCTGTCTGTCCGTCCGTCCGTCCGTCCGTCCGTGTGTCACAGCAGTTTTTCTCGGAAACTGCTGAAGCTAGAAGCATCAAATTTTGTATATAGGTGTAAAGTGGTGATCTCTTCAAAGTTCAACTACTAAAAAATCTTATAAGGTATTTAAGGGGGGTCTCCCCATGTAGGGGAGTGACCCCCCGAAAAAAAAATTTCATTGAAGGTAGCCGATATGGATATCAAATGAAAGGCCTTGATGAGAACTTTTCAAAACAGGTCTTAGTTTGGCAAAGTTTGCTTCGAGGGGCGCACAGGGAGGGGAAATACACGAAAATTTTGTGTCCCCCCCCCTCGCGATTGGACACCTGTGATCCGAAAAATCTGAAAAAAATCACGATTGTAGGCCTTGATGAGTACAACAACAACAAATACGTGAGAAGTCGCAATTCACTCAACTTTGTTAGTAATAGTATGATTTATCGATTTTATGTTTTCTTGAATAAAATCTTGACGGTACCCTTAAATTCAATGAATTTCAGTACACAGACGTCTATTTATAAGATTGATCAACCCTGCAAGTTTCATAAAGATTGCATCATATTTAGCGAAGTTATAGCGGTTTGAATTTTCCTGTGTTTATGGAACAATATGCGCTGCATGTATTACTATGGCAACATATGGCTATGGAACAACATGCGCTTTTTACCGACTCAGACACTACAGTTTTGCTAGGATTTGCATGAAAATTTCAGGAATGAAAGGTGTCATGAATAACTTTGAGAATCAGTTCAGCTAGTGGTATCAGTAATCGTAAAACAAAATAGTGGCTGTTTTAAATGCGAAGATTGAATAACTTTGAGTTATTTCTTCCCAACTTCAACGTTTAAGGCGCATGCTTTGAACACTTGATTCAATTTAATGAATGACTGAAGCTGAGTACCTACAATTAATACTCATAAGTGAAACAAGTCAAGGAGGCGGGAGGGAGCTTCTAACAAAAGGGCTTTGTAACAACTCTAGGATTCGAAAAAATTGGCTATTAATCGATGATAACAGTACAGGAGAGTGGCGCCTGAAAAAAATTCATCAAACGTAGCCGATATGAGTATGAAATGATAGCTTTCATGGGAGGGGAAATACAAATTGCGCATAACTTGCAGGTAATATTCCTTATTGACCGTTCTTCCCTGTGGCAAGAACTCATGATGCACCACGCCCCTGCAATCGAAGAAAACTGTCAGCAAAACTTTCACATGCGACCGAACTTGGCGCGCTTTTTTCGGTCTTGGTTCATGCGGCAGCTTCCATTGAGACGATTGAGCTTTGGTTTCCACGTCATGACCATAAACCTACGATTCGTCACCAGTTATGACCCTCTGGAGCAAATTTTGTTCGTCGCGGACAGAGTTTAACATCTCATTAGCAATGTTCATGCGTTGCTGTTTTTGGTCGCAATTGAGCAATTTTGGTACGAATTTCGCGGCGACCCGTCTCATGCCCAAATCGTTGATAAAAATCGAATGGCACGAGCCAATCGATATGTTTAGGTCCTCAGCAACTTCTCTAACGGTGATTCGACGATTGGCCAATACCATTTTCTCCACTTCATTAATTTTTTCGTCTGTTGTTGAAGTGCTCGGGCGTCCGGCACGCTCTTCGTCGTTCACATCTTCTCGGCCTTCTAAAAACATTTTGTACCACCGATAAACGTTGCTTCGGTCCAAGGTAGCTTCTCCCTATACCACAGTCAACATTCGGAATGCATCCGCGCACTTAATTTCGTTTTTCACACAAAGTTTGATACACGTTCTTTGATCTATTTTTTGAATAAGTAAAAATCGAAGACGATTGAAAACACGTGCAAGTAAAGCAGCTATCACCAATTAAGTGAACATTCAAAATGGCCGAGCTTGTCGGCATAAGTGACAGACATGAGTACCAACATAACGCCACAAAAAAATCGAAATTCGAATATACGTAACCCGCGAAAATTCAAAATTCGCGATTCTTTTTGAACACACCTCGTATATATATATATATATATATATATATATATATATATATATATATATATATATATATACATATGTATATATATATATATATATATATATATATATATATATATATATATATACATATGTATATATATATATATATATATATATATATATATATATATATATATATAAAGGGTTATCCATTCGTGTTTGGGAAAGTATAACCCTGGCATTTGGCATTTGTCAAAATTAAATGCCATTCAAAGCAACTTTTTTTAGTTGAAAGTTTGCCATTTAGAAATACGGATTTTGCATTTAGATTTGCATCTCCGTCCATACGAAATCCAAGTCACTCAAGAACTTAAGCCTCAAGACCATACACAACGCAGAATGTACGCGAATCGGGTGATTGAACAACAACCCATTGATAAAGATTTTTCGAACAAAATTTTCTTTAGTGATGAGGCTCATTTTTCGCTCAGTGGTTACGTAAATAAACAGAATTGCTGCATGTGGGGCTTTCAAAATCCTCAAGTGATCCTCTCAAAATCCTCAAGGGAAAAAGTGACCGTTTGGTGTGCAGTATGGTCTGGTGGTGTTATTGGCCCGTATTTTTCTAAAAACGATCAAGGAAGAGCCATTACAGTCAATTCTGACCGCTATGGACGGATGTTAACCAATTGTTTTTGAAGAGAAATCGAAGATTATGATCTGGAGAACATTTGGTTCTAACAGGACGGAGAACGGACGGAGAAATTTCCAGGAGGTGTCATTTCCAGATTGAGTGATGTCAATTGGCCCGCAAGATCCTGCGACCGAACACCTTTGGATTTCTTTTTATGGGACTTTGCAAAAGATCGTGTTTACGCGAACAATCCTCAAAATCTTGAGCAATTGAAAACCAATATTCGTGAAGTTATGGCCGAGATATTGCCGGAAATGTGCCGAAAAGTCATTGAAAATTGCTTCAAAAAGATTGAGGGCTGTAAGAGGTCCTGTGGGAGACATTTGAATGATGTTGTGTTTTACGTATAATTGCAAAGTTTGATCTTTATATTGAATGAAAAATTTTGTTTCCACCTGAATATTTTGTGTATTTTGTTTAGCTTTATTTTCCCAAGCGCAATCTATATATATATATATATATATATATATATATATATATATATATATATATATATATATATATATATATATATATATATATATATATAAATATATATATATATATATATATATATATATATATATATATATATATATATATATATATATACGAGTATATATATATATATATATATATATATATATATATATAAAATATATATATAAATAGATATATATATATATATATATATATATATATATATACGAGTATATATATATATATATATATATATATATATATATATATATATATATATATATGTATATATATACAGGGTCTGGATAATAAGTAACCGGACTGACCTCAGGAAATTTTTTATTTGCAAAATATGTACAATTTTTCTTTAGAAATCTTCAAAGTAGTCCCCATTGGAGTCGATAACACGCTGACACCGGATTTTCCGATCCCCGAATGCTCCCTGGAAGTTGGCAACCTCGATGCTGTCTAGAGCCCTCGTGGTAGCACGTTGAACGTTTTCCAGAGTCCCGAACCGCGTCCCCTAAAGGTGTCTCTTGATCTTGGGGAACATAAAAAAGTCCGCTGGTGCCATATCCGGGCTGTAAGGAGGCTGTGGCAACGTTGCCCTCGACTGTTTGGCCAACTGCTCGGTGACGAGCCGGCAGGTGTGCGACGGAGCATTGTCGTGATGGAGGATCCACGAATCGGCAATCTCCGGAAGGACTCGGTGAACCCGGGCGGTTAGTCGACGGAGCACCGAATGCTCAGTTGACGATCACTGTTCAACACATCACGCACTTTTTGCACATTTGTGTTCGTGTGACTCATTGATGAAGGACCGGCCCTCCCGAAAATTTCTGTGCCACTGAAACACTTGAGTTCTGGACAGAGCATCCTCACCGTAAGCCTCTTGAATCATTTGAAGAGTTTCCTCGGCCGTTTCCTTGAGTTTGACACAAAATTTGATGCTAACACGTTGCTCGATCGTACGCTCCATTTTCACTCCGACGACATAACTGAACACGGACTCCGCTCTCGCTCAATGCTATCTCTCCAAGCGGTTGGGGGCAACTGCTGCAGCCCGGTTCCCTTTACCTAGACCCCCACCACAACTACAGCACCAGATACCGGTTAGCAGACGCTCTGACGGCTCGGGCCAGGATCGATCCGGTTACTTATTATAATGACCCTATATATATATATATATATATATATATATATATATATATATATATATATATATATATATATATATATATATGTATATATATATGCGGTGGTCTAACCAAAACGCACGATGTTAATTGTAAATAAAACAACAATTTTTCAGAAATTTATGCTAATATTTTTTGTTCGAATAGAAGAATCTATGACAATTATGTGTTTGATAAAATATTGTCCAAATGCCCACCACGGCTACGGTGGCAAACTTCTATCCAGTGGCCCACATCTTCAATGATTCTGAGACATAATTAAGGTTCAATGTGGTTAATGTAGTGAATTATCTCATCCTTTAGCTCTTGAATTGTTCTTGGCTTATTAACGTACACTTTTTTTTTTAAATATCCCCAGAGAAAGAAGTCCAACGGAGTCAAATCACATGATTGTGGTGGCCAATTAACATCGCCAAAATGTGAAGTAACATGGCCATTGCATTTCTCGCACTAAAGAGCCATTGTTTCGTGGTGGCACTATCTTGTTGGAACCATATATTGTTCAGGTCCAAAACCTCAATTTTTGGCAACAAGAAGTTCGTTATCATCTCGCAATAGGGAACATCATTCACGGTAACTACTTGGCCGTCCTCATTTTTGAAGAAGTATGGCCCAATGATGCCGCCAGCCCATAAACTGCACAAAACAGTCACTCTTTGTGGATGCATCGGCTTTTCAACAATCACTCGTGGATTCTTATTTGCCCAAATGCGGTAATTCCGCTTGTTAACGAATCCATTGAAGTGAAGGTGTGCCTCGTCGCTGAAGATGATTTTCTTTTTAAAGTCACCATTCCTTTCTGTCTGTTCAACCAACCATTCGGCGTATTGCCGACGCTTGAAATAGTCAGTAGGCTTCAGCTCTTGAGTCAATTGAATCTTGTAAGCATGCAAATTCAAATCCTTATTCGAAATTCACATTAGTGACGAGTCGAGGTTGACGGCTCTTCTGCCACATTATCGTGAACAACAGCAATGTTTTCCAGGGAACGAACCGGGCGAGCATGCACAGGTGATTCAATATTTCCTACAGACCCAGTTTGCTGAAATTCGCACACAATTCTCCCGATTGTGGATTCATTTGGTCGATTATGCTGACCAAAAAAATCACGAAGTGCACGAAATGCATTTTGATTTGAACGCCCATTTTCGTAAAAGGATTCAAAAACCTTAACGCGCTGCTCAATTGTGTACCTCTCCATAGTTAAATTTGTCAATCACTGAAACAAAGAAATGTCAAAATAAGTTGGGCAAAAACTGGACGTTAAGGTGTGACTCACAATTAACATCGTGCATTATGGTTTGACTACCCTTATATATATATATATATATATATATATATATATATATATATATATATATATATATATATATATATATATATTTATGTGTTTATATATATATATATATATATATATATATATATATATTTATGTGTTTATATATACATATATATATATATATATATATATATATATATATATATATATATATATATATATATATATGCGTGTTAATTTAGTTTCCTGTGTGAATATTTAGGCACTGTATTTTTTTCAAACACATTATGTATGAAACGGCAAATTGCAAACGAGGGTATACCGTGTCGACAGTTAAATATGTTAGGGTACACCCCTGTTATTTTCACACTGGTTATATTTCATGCGTATTTTGTTCATTCGTTTTATTTGAAACTGTGTCATTTAAACACAGTTGCATGGGAGCTCGTGTTACCCATGTTAAATAAATACCACAAATTTGTTTCTCGTGTTACACGGGAAAGCTTTCAAAGGTTTTGCAGTGTGCAATTGCATCACTAGTAAAGCGCTCTGCCCTTAAGCTGTTTTGTCAAGAAGATAAAGTAGTAATTGAGCACGGAGCGTGTTAGCGTCATAAATAATAAAAGCCCACCACAGCCAAGTCCAAACAGTTGCCATCCGCTTGTCGAGGCATCAAGCTTAAATTTCTCATAAAGCAATTTAAATGCATCTGGTGGTCCATCAAATCAAGATGCATTTAAAGGCAAATGGCCGAGTTCTGATGCACTAAATGCCTTAGACTATGATGCGCTCGTTAATTTTGCTATAAGGCGCGAACTCGAGCAAGAAATAGTCGCTAAAGTCAAATTTAAAGCTCTCCCCGAATTCTTATTCAGTTTGAATGAATACGATCTATCTGGAGTTGATATAAGCAATATTGCAGCAGATTCTTTAGCACAAAATCAAAACTACTTAAACATTACTTTAAGCGGATCGAAATACTTTGAATTGCCTAATGTAATAATTGGTTCTGCTCATTTAAAGCGAAATTTGGATATCGAATTAATCAATGGCATCGACGTTTTACACCTCAATCAAACATTTCATCGTAAGAATATTGCGGCAATTAATCTACAACCGCATGTAACAACAAATAATGCAAAACCTGTAGAATCACAATCGTCAAAACCAAAGGTAAATCATAAACTGACAAATCAAAATTCAACGATGGCCCAGCACAATTCGTCGTTGCATCATTCGCAACAACAGCAGTCACAAACGCAAGCTCAACAACAAACGCAAACTGGGCAACAACCTTCTGTAGTGAGTGGGCAATAATTAGTGGGTGCATCGGTTCAAATGCAGCCAGCACAGCAGCCAGGTGCCGGTCAATCGGCTATTACTCCGCAGAATAATAATCATGGTGCAAATCAACAACATGCAGACCATTTTGTACATACAGGCGGGATTTTCCTACCACCAGCAGGACATGGTCCAGCGTTATATCATATGATGCCACACGAACAAATGGTTAACAATGGACCTATTCAGGTGGATGAGATGGAGCAAATGATCGATGAACAAGAGCGACATCATCATCAACAAATGCACGCTCACATGGATCCAAACATGCTTGCCCAAAGTATGAACGATAATGAACAGCTTATTAGCGAAGTGCCAGTTTGAGTTCAACATACAGTTCCAGTGACAACAGGTTATATTCACGTCCAAGATCATATTGTTCAGACCGACACTAAGCCGAAATATGTACATAATTTTAATAACAACAATAATAATAACTCGGAGATAATAGATCAAAGTGTAAATAACAACAATAGCAATGTAGTAACCGCGACCCCGCCAACAGTGGAAATGCAATTGCTGAATCTTTTTCATGAATTCGTGCCATACATAGCAATTGTATGTTTGAATGTGGTGGTTCCCACTGTGTCCAACTATTTGAGAGGATTTGGAGGAGACTGGCGAATGTTTGTAATCAAGGGCAGTCTGTTTCCAGCGAGATTTTTACGATGATCAATAGCGGTGGCGGTAGCGGGAGTATGACCGGTTGGTGTTGGTGGTGCTGTTGCCGGGAGATTTGAGGGGTCTGCTCGAAACCGCGACACAGCGCAGACGCCACGTGGATAAAGAATAGAAACGGATTGAAATTGTGATTTCCAATCGTTATTCAGGTTTTCATTTTAGCTATAATAACGGCAATCAGGAAAAATTTATGATATCTAAATAAAAATGCAGTTGAATATAACAGGTCTATGGTGTAGTTTTGGATTTACGATATTTTGTGGAATCGTTTTCGAGAGCTTAATTTACGGTGAATGAATGCCAAAATAGACGCGGAAAGATATATACATGGGAAATAATTTGAAATGATAGGAAAATTTTTTCAGTGGAAAACATTCGCCAACTGTTGAAGTGCCTCTTCGAGGATCCTGCGCCGTTAAATTCTTATTGGTTTTAAAGTTTCATTTGGAAAGTAGTTCACCGTGAGAAAAATTAACGGTAGTTTGTCCCTATCCTGCGAAAGAAAATAATTTTCTTCCCGGTTGAAGAAGGTACTCCGCATGGAGTACCCTACGATAGATATGGACGAATTGGTCCTGGACATGATCCATGCCAGATGGCAGCGTCCGGACGAGCCTTTTCATCAATATCGAGCCGATATCCTTCGGCTGAATGACCAGTTGTCAGAGCCGATGTCTTCTACCCAATTGCTGCGGCTGCTAAAACGCAATCTATGGCCAGAGCTTCGTCGCCATATCGTGGACTCCGATCCGCAGAGTATGGAGGCACTGCTGAGAACTGTGCGTCGCCCGGAGGGGTTTGAGGAAGACCTCCGGGACCAGCCCTACTTACTTGCTAGAACGGGTCCTCGGCGCGGAATCGCGGAAGTGGCCCCAGATTATACCACCATGAATCTGGAGAAAGAGATGGACCGGGACCAGCTTGCTGTGGCAGCGGTGGGAAGCCGCACGACCTGCTGGAATTGCAATTAAACCGGACACCGGTTTATTTCATGTCGAGCAGAGCGTATGGCTTTCTGCTACGGTTGCGGTAAGCCGGACACTTACTTCCCGGATTGCCCTGAAGGTGGTGCGCAAAAAAACGGCCGAAAGAGTACCCGACCACCTCAGCGGTACTCGAAGCCCCCGCAGGAGTTCTCCAGCCAGCTGCCAACCCCAATAACCCTGACGTTAACCCACCAGCCATGACCACTATGACTGCGGATGTTCACTCTCTTCCGGAGGCCTCGCTGACGACAATATTGAAGCGACCACTGCAGTCACTGCCAAAAGAACCCCAGCAGCCTCAAATACGCATTCTAAAACCTTATCATGTTCGACTGTAGGAATATCGGGTGGCTCGAGAGCGAATATTTGCTTCCGAAGAAGTAATTTCCCCGTCGTTGGCGGAATTTCCGCCAGAGAGTGCGCACCTGCCGTCAAACCCTAAACTTTTGTAACATCTCGGAGGTTGCTGAGAATGAGATCAGACCTTACCACCCAATTAAAGTGTTGGGCGAAACCGTGTTTGCATTGATCGACTTCGGTGCCAGTATCATTTGTCTTGCCTCGAGCTTTGGCTCGAAGGTGCTCCATGAATATCCTACCTTGATTAAACCCTGGCGCACTGAAATTAGTACAGCTGATGGCACCAAACACCCAATACGAGGTAAACTAACCACACCCGTGACGTTCAGAGGTCAGACGAAGGATATTACTTTCTACACTATCCCGTCCCTGACTCAGAATGTGTACCTTGGCGTCGATTTCGTCCTTCGTTTTGGATTAGCCTCCGATTTATTCACAGATTTGTCCTTAAATACCAATATGTCAACGAACTCACTTCTATTCCCGATAGGCATGAACTGACGCCTAACCAACGGGAACGCCTGGAAGCATCCATCGCTGCTTTTCCATCTTACGCTACCCAAGGCCTTGGCCGCACCACCATAGTCTCACACGTCATAGACGTTGGCAATAGTAAGCCAATTAAGCAGAGACACTTTGCCATCTCACCGGCCATGGAGAAGTTGGTGTATGCTGAGCTGGATAGGATGCTCGAGTTGGGGGTTATAGAGGAGTCCCAAAGTGCCTGGTCCTCACCGGTAACCTTGGTGGTAAAGCCAGGTAAAGTCCGCCTTTGTCTAGATGCCGTAAGGTGAATGCGGTCACCATCAAGGACGCGTACCCTCTTCCCCTCATCGATGGAATACTAGGGAGACTGCCGAAAGCCAATTATATTACCAGTCTCGCCCTAAAAGACGCCTTCTGGCAAATTCCACTCGATGAGGGGTCGAGGGATAAGACCGCTTTCACAGTGCCTGGACGACCATTATATCAGTTCGTCACAATACCCTTTGGCCTGTGTAACGCGCCACAAACGATGACTCGGCTGATGGACAAGGTCATCCCACCTCACCTGAAACACCAAGTGTTCGTGTACCTGGATGATCTGTTACTCATCACTGAAACGTTCGACCAACACCTCCTACTCCTGCAAGAAGTAGCCCTGCACATCAGTAAGGCGGGACTCACCATCAACGTACAGAAAAGTAAGTTTGTCATGAAAGAAGTCCGATACCTAGGAAATGTCATAGGACATGGCACTATCAAAACGGATCCAGACAAAACGCGTGCGATTGATGAGTTACCAAGAACAGTTAAGCAGCTACGACGTTTCCTTGGTATGTGCGGTTGGTACCGAAGGTTTGTTCAAAATTATGCAACAGTTTCAGCGCCCCTGTCGGACATGCTGCGGAAGGGAAAGTTCATTTGGACCGAGCCAAGCCGACAGGCATTTAAAGAGCTAAAACAAGCCCTAACTTCAGCTCCGGTCTTGCACAGTCCCGACTTTACAAAGCTCTTCTCCATTCATTGTGACACAAGTCAATATGGAGTTGGAGCCGTGCTGGTGCAATTGACCAATAAGGGAGAAGAAGCTCCCATCGCCTTCATGTCCAATAAGCTGAACTCGGCCCAAAGAAACTATACCGTGTCCGAGCAGGAATGTTTGGCAGCGGTAATGGCTGTGAAGAAATTCCGAGCTTATATCGAGGGCCACCAATTCGAGATCATCACGGACCACGCTTCACTACAATGGTTGATGAACCAGGCAGATTTACATGGACGCCTAGCCAGATGGGCTCTTAAACTGCAAGGGTTTAAGTTTTCCATCAAACATCGGAAAGGGACCCAGAACATCATACCTGACACTCTCTCGCGAATGTTTTCACCAGAGGGAGCCGAATTGACAATAAATGACGAGGACCCCATCAAGATAGATTTGGACAGCCCACATTTCGAATCAGACAGCTACAAAGAGTTGAGGCAAACCATCGCGACCCAACAATCGCAGCTGCCTGATTTGAAAGTGATAGACGGCTACGTGTATAGACGAAATGAATACGCCACTGGTAATCCATGGCAGGAAGAAGAGTACTGGAAACTCTGGGTACTGGAGGAAATGACACAACATCTGATCCTCCGCGCACATGACCATCCTTTAAGTGCCCTCGGAGGTTACGGTCGGACGTTACGGCGACTCAAGAAATACTTCTTTTGGCCTAAAATGGCATCCCAGGTCAAAGACTACGTGAGCACCTGTGAGACCTATAAAGGCACTAAGGCGCCCAACCAGCCCCTTTGACTTAATATGGGTCAACTCAACGTCCCAGAACGCGTATTCCAACGTCTAGACATAGATCTACTCGGTCCATATCCTCGATCGTCCATGGGACACATCGGAGCTATAGTCGTTCTAGACCAGCTCTCAAAATTCCCACTGGTGGAACCTATCCGTAAGTTCACAACTCCATCTATCGTGAAATTCCTAGAGAGCCGGGTATTCCACGTATTCGGGGTTCCAGAGAGTGTGTACTCGGACAACGGAGTACAGTTCCGGTCTCGGCAGTTTAAGGGCCTACTTGAGCAGTATGGCGTTGAACACCAACTGACGCCCATCTACTCTCCTCAGTCTAATGCCTCCGAACGGTTGAATCGCACCCTGTTGGCCGCAATCCGTTCCTACGTCCACCCATCTCAAAAAGATTGGGACCGCAGATTGTCCGCCCTGCGATCCTCGTATCATTCCGTCACCGGTGTCGCACCTTACTTTGCCGCATTCGGACAGCACATGATTTGCCACGGTAAATCATACCGGCTGTTATGGCAATTAAAGTGTTTGGGAGACCCCGTCGTTCCGCTGGAGCCCCACGAGACCTCCGCTAACAAATCGGACGGAAGATTAAGGCCGCGGGACATGCGAATGAGCCGCAGTACAATCTCAGGTCACGATCTGCCAATTTTAAAGAAGGAGATGAAGTTTTCCGGCGCGATTTCCGCCAAAGTGACGCCGCGGGGCACTACAACGCCAAGCTGCACCGGCGCTTCTTGAAAAGCCGCATAAAGAGGTAATGGGACCTAACCGTTATCTGATAACGGACCCATCGGGAAAAGAAGTGGGGATATACCACGCAAAAGACCTGCGCCGATAGATAATTATCCACGTCTGTTCTGTCCGTACGCATACAGTTTCAAAAAAAAAACGCGCAAGGTTGGTATACTTCCGGCAAAACATAAACATACGTATCAGTCCGTCCGCCTGTCAATTTTGTTTTATATTATTGTTCGCCACCCCCTTGTTCCGACGCCGAAGACAATCCATGCTATAATGAAAGATCCTTCAGCCCCTTTTTCGCAATCCGCGTCGCCTTGGGATTACGAGAAAATTAGCTGCCCTGTAGTAATTGAGCACATAGCGTTTCAGCGTCATAAATAATAAAAGCCCACCACAGCCAAGTCCAAACAGTTGCCATCCACTTATCGAGGCATCAAGCTTAAATTTCTCATAAAGCAATTTAAATGCATCTGGTGGTCCATCAAATCAAGATGCATCTAAAGCAAAATGGCCGAGTTCTGATGCACTAAATACCTTAGACTATGATGCGCTCGTTAATTTTGCTATAAGGCGCGAACTCGAGCAAGAAATAGTCGCTAAAGTCAAATTTAAAGCTCTCCCCGAATTCTTATTCAGTTTGAATGAATACGATCTATCTGGAGTTGATATAAGCAATATTGCAGCAGATTCTTTAGCACAAAATCAAAACTACTTAAACATTACTTTAAGCGGATCGAAATACTTTGAATTGCCTAGTGTAATAATTGGTTCTGCTCATTTAAAGCGAAATTTGGATATCGAATTAATCAATGGCATCGACGTTTTACACCTCAATCAAACATTTCATCGTAAGAATATTGCGGCAATTAATCTACAACCGCATGTAACAACAAATAATGCAAAACCTGTAGAATCGCAATCGTCAAAACCAAAGGTAAATCATAAACTGACAAATCAAAATTCAACGATGGCCCAGCACAATTTGTCGTTGCATCATTCGCAACAACAGCAGTCACAAACGCAAGCTCAACAACAAACGCAAACTGGGCAACAACCTTCTGTAGTGAGTGGGCAACAATTAGTGGGTGCATCGGTTCAAATGCAGCCAGCACAGCAGCCAGGTGCCGGTCAATCGGCTATTACTCCGCAGAATAATAATCATGGTGCAAATCAACAACATGCAGACCATTTTGTACATACAGGCGGGATTTTCCTACCACCAGCAGGACATGGTCCAGCGTTATATCATATGATGCCACACGAACAAATGGTTAACAATGGACCTATTCAGGTGGATGAGATGGAGCAAATGATCGATGAACAAGAGCGACATCATCATCAACAAATGCACGCTCACATGGATCCAAACATGCTTGCCCAAAGTATGAACGATAATGAACAGCTTATTAGCGAAGTGCCAGTTTGAGTTCAACATACAGTTCCAGTGACAACAGGTTATATTCACGTCCAAGATCATATTGTTCAGACCGACACTAAGCCGAAATATGTACATAACTTTAATAACAACAATAATAATAACTCGGAAATAGTAGATCAAAGTGTAAATAACAACAATAGCAATGTAGTAACCGCGACCCCGCCAACAGTGGAATGCAATTGCTGAATCTTTTTCATGAATTCGTGCCATACATAGCAATTGTATGTTTGAATGTGGTGGTTCCCACTGTGTCCAACTATTTGAGAGGATTTGGAGGAGACTGGCGAATGTTTGTAATCAAGGGCAGTCTGTTTCCAGCGAGATTTTTACGATGATCAATAGCGGTGGCGGTAGCGGGAGTATGACCGGTTGGTGTTGGTGGTGCTGTTGCCGGGAGATTTGAGGGGTCTGCTCGAAACCGCGACACAGCGCAGACGCCACGTGGATAAAGAATAGAAACGGATTGAAATTGTGATTTCCAATCGTTATTCAGGTTTTCATTTTAGCTATAATAACGGCAATCAGGAAAAATTTATGATATCTAAATAAAAATGCAGTGGAATATAACAGGTCTATGGTGTAGTTTTGGATTTACGATATTTTGTGGAATCGTTTTCGAGAGCTTAATTTACGGTGAATGCATGCCGAAATAGACGCGGAAAGATATATACATGGGAAATAATTTGAAATGATAGGAAAATTTTTTCAGTGGAAAACATTCGCCAACTGTTGAAGTGCCTCTTCGAGGATCCTGCGCCATTAAATTCTTATTTCATTTGGAAAGTAGTTCAGCGTGAGAAAAATTAACGGTAGTTTGTCCCTATCCTGCGAAAGAAAATAATTTTCTTCCCGGTTGAAGAAGGTACTCCGCATGGAGTACCCTACGATAGATATGGACGAATTGGTCCTGGACAAGATCCATGCCAGATGGCAGCGTCCGGACGAGCCTTTTCATCAATATCGAGCCGATATCCTTCGGCTGAATGACCAGTTGTCAGAGCCGATGTCTTCTACCCAATTGCTGCGGCTGCTAAAACGCAATCTATGGCCAGAGCTTCGTCGCCATATCGTGGACTCCGATCCGCAGAGTATGGAGGCACTGCTGAGAACTGTGCGTCGCCTGGAGGGGTTTGAGGAAGACCTCCGGGACCAGCCCTACTTACTTGCTAGAACGGGTCCTCGGCGCGGAATCGCGGAAGTGGCCCCAGATTATACCACCATGAATCTGGAGAAAGAGATGGACCGGGACCAGCTTGCTGTGGCAGCGGTGGGAAGCCGCACGACCTGCTGGAATTGCAATTAAACCGGACACCGGTTTATTTCATGTCAAGCAGAGCATAAGGCTTTCTGCTACGGTTGCGGTAAGCCAGACACTTACTTCCCGGATTGCCCTGAAGGTGGTGCGCAAAAAAACGGCCGAAAGAGTACCCGACCACCTCAGCGGTACTCGAAGCCCCCGCAGGAGTTCTCCAGCCAGCTGCCAACCCCAATAACCCTGACGTTAACCTACCAGCCATGACCACTATGACTGCGGATGTTCACTCTCTTCCGGAGGCCTCGCTGACGACAATATTGAAGCGACCACTGCAGTCACTGCCAAAAGAACCCCGGCAGCCTCAAATACGCATTCTAAAACCTTATCATGTTTGACTGTAGGAATATCGGGTGGCTCGAGAGCGAATATTTGCTTCCGAAGAAGTAATTTCCCCGTCGTTGACGGAATTTCCGCCAGAGAGTGCGCACCTGCCGTCAAACCCTAAACTTTTGTAACATCTCGGAGGTTGCTGAGAATGAGATCAGACCTTACCACCCAATTAAAGTGTTGGGCGAAACCGTGTTTGCATTGATCGACTTCGGTGCCAGTATCATTTGTCTTGCCTCGAGCTTTGGCTCGAAGGTGCTCCATGAATATCCTACCTTGATTAAACCCTGGCGCACTGAAATTAGTACAGCTGATGGCACCAAATACCCAATACGAGGTAAACTAACCACACCCGTGACGTTCAGAGGTCAGACGAAGGATATTACTTTCTACACTATCCCGTCCCTGACTCAGAATGTGTACCTTGGCGTCGATTTCGTCCTTCGTTTTGGATTAGCCTCCGATTTATTCACAGATTTGTCCTTAAATACCAGATATGTCAACGAACTCACTTCTATTCCCGATAGGCATGAACTGACGCCTAACCAACGGGAACGCCTGGAAGCATCCATCGCTGCTTTTCCATCTTACGCTACCCAAGGCCTTGGCCGCACCACCATAGTCTCACACGTCATAGACGTTGGCAATAGTAAGCCAATTAAGCAGAGACACTATGCCATCTCACCGGCCATGGGGAAGTTGGTGTATGCTGAGCTGGATAGGATGCTCGAGTTGGGGGTTATAGAGGAGTCCCAAAGTGCCTGGTCCTCACCGGTAACCTTGGTGGTAAAGCCAGGTAAAGTCCGCCTTTGTCTAGATGCCGTAAGGTGAATGCGGTCACCATCAAGGACGCGTACCCTCTTCCCCTCATCGATGGAATACTAGGGAGACTGCCGAAAGCCAATTATATTACCAGTCTCGACCTAAAAGACGCCTTCTGGCAAATTCCACTCGATGAGGGGTCGAGGGATAAGACCGCTTTCACAGTGCCTGGACAACCATTATATCAGTTCGTCACAATGCCCTTTGGCCTGTGTAACGCGCCACAAACGATGACTCGGCTGATGGACAAGGTCATCCCACCTCACCTGAAACACCAAGTGTTCGTGTACCTGGATGATCTGTTACTCATCACTGAAACGTTCGACCAACACCTCCTACTCCTGCAAGAAGTAGCCCTGCACATCAGTAAGGCGGGACTCACCATCAACGTACAGAAAAGTAAGTTTGTCATGAAAGAAGTCCGATACCTAGGAAATGTCATAGGACATGGCACTATCAAAACGGATCCAGACAAAACGCGTGCGATTGATGAGTTACCAAAAACAGTTAAGCAGCTACGACGTTTCCTTGGTATGTGCGGTTGGTACCGAAGGTTTGTTCAAAATTATGCAACAGTTTCAGCGCCCCTGTCGGACATGCTGCGGAAGGGAAAGTTCATTTGGACCGAGCCAAGCCGACAGGCATTTAAAGAGCTAAAACAAGCCCTAACTTCAGCTCCGGTCTTGCACAGTCCCGACTTTACAAAGCCCTTCTCCATTCATTGTGACGCAAGTCAATATGGAGTCGGAGCCGTGCTGGTGCAATTGACCAATAAGGGAGAAGAAGCTCCCATCGCCTTCATGTCCAATAAGCTGAACTCGGCCCAAAGAAACTATACCGTGTCCGAGCAGGAATGTTTGGCAGCGGTAATGGCTGTGAAGAAATTCCGAGCTTATATCGAGGGCCACTAATTCGAGATTATCACGGACCACGCTTCACTACAATGGTTGATGAACCAGACAGATTTACATGGACGCCTAGCCAGATGGGCTCTTAAACTGCAAGGGTTTAAGTTTTCCATCAAACATCGGAAAGAGACCCAGAACATCATACCTGACACTCTCTCGCGAATGTTTTCACCAGAGGGAGCCGAATTGACAATAAATGACGAGGACCCCATCGAGATAGATTTGGACAGCCCACATTTCGAATCAGACAGCTACAAAGAGTTGAGGCAAACCATCGCGACCCAACAATCGCAGCTGCCTGATTTGAAAGTGATAGACGGCTACGTGTATAGACGAAATGAATACGCCACTGGTAATCCATGGCAGGAAGAAGAGTACTGGAAACTCTGGGTACCGGAGGAAATGACACAACATCTGATCCTCCGCGCACATGACCATCCTTTAAGTGCCCTCGGAGGTTACGGTCGGACGTTACGGCGACTCAAGAAATACTTCTTTGGCCTAAAATGGCATCCCAGGTCAAAGACTACGTGAGCACCTGTGAGACCTATAAAGGCACTAAGGCGCCCAACCAGCCCCTTTGACTTCCTATGGGTCAACTCAACGTCCCAGAACGCGTATTCCAACGTCTAGACATAGATCTACTCGGTCCATATCCTCGATCGTCCATGGGACACATCGGAGCTATAGTCGTTCTAGACCAGCTCTCAAAATTCCCACTGGTGGAACCTATCCGTAAGTTCACAACTCCATCTATCGTGAAATTCCTAGAGAGCCGGGTATTCCACGTATTCAGGGTTCCAGAGAGTGTGTACTCGGACAACGGAGTACAGTTCCGGTCTCGGCAGTTTAAGGGCCTATTTGAGCAGTATGGCGTTGAACACCAACTGACGCCCATCTACTCTCCTCAGTCTAATGCCTCTGAACGGTTGAATCGCACCCTGTTGGCCGCAATCCGTTCCTACGTCCACCCATCTCAAAAAGATTGGGACCGCAGATTGTCCGCCATCACATGCGCCCTGCGATCCTCGTATCATTCCGTCACCGGCGTCGCACCTTACTTTGCCGCATTCGGACAGCACATGATTTGCCACGGTAAATCATACCGGCTGTTATGGCAATTAAAGTGTTTGGGAGACCCCGTCGTTCCGTTGGAGCCCCACGAGACCTCCGCTAACAAATCGGACGGAAGATTAAGGCCACGGGACGTGCGAATGAGCCGCAGTACAATCTCAGGTCACGATCTGCCAATTTTAAAGAAGGAGATGAAGTTTTCCGGCGCGATTTCCGCCAAAGTGACGCCGCGGGGCACTACAACGCCAAGCTGCACCGGCGCTTCTTGAAAAGCCGCATAAAGAGGTAATGGGACCTAACCGTTATCTGATAACGGACCCATCGGGAAAAGAAGTGGGGATATACCACGCAAAAGACCTGCGCCGATAGATAATTATCCACGTCTGTTCTGTCCGTACGCATACAGTTTAAAAAAAAAAAACGCGCAAGGTTGGTATACTTCCGGCAAAACATAAACATACGTATCAGTCCGTTCGCCTGTCAATTTTGTTTTATATTATTGTTCGCCACCCCCTTGTTCAGACGCCGAAGACAATCCATGCTATAATGAAAGATCCTTCAGCCCCTTTTTCGCAATCCGCGTCGCCTTGGGATTACGAGAAAATTAGCTGCCCTGTAGTAATTGAGCACATAGCGTTTCAGCGTCATAAATAATAAAAGCCCACCACAGCCAAGTCCAAACAGTTGCCATCCGCTTATCGAGGCATCAAGCTTAAATTTCTCATAAAGCAATTTAAATGCATCTGGTGGTCCATCAAATCAAGATGCATCTAAAGCAAAATGGCCGAGTTCTGATGCACTAAATACCTTAGACTATGATGCGCTCGTTAATTTTGCTATAAGACGCGAACTCGAGCAAGAAATAGTCGCTAAAGTCAAATTTAAAGCTCTCCCCGAATTCTTATTCAGTTTGAATGAATACGATCTAACTGGAGTTGATATAAGCAATATTGCAGCAGATTCTTTAGCACAAAATCAAAACTACTTAAACATTACTTTAAGCGCATCGAAATACTTTGAATTGCCTAGTGAAATAACTGATTCTGCTCATTTAAAGCGAAATTTGGATATCGAATTAATCAATGGCATCGACGTTTTACACCTCAATCAAACATTTCGTCGTAAGAATATTGCGGCAATTAATCTACAACCACATGCGGTTTTGCATTATTTGTTGTTACATGCAACAACAAATAATGCAAAACCTGTAGAATCGCAATCGTCAAAACCAAAGGTAAATCATAAACTGACAAATCAAAATTCAACGATGGCCCAGCACAATTCGTCGTTGTATCATTCGCAACAACAGCAGTCACAAACGCAAGCTCAACAACAACAAACGCAAACTGGGCAACAATCTTCTGTAGTGAGTGGGCAACAATTAGTGGGTGCATCGGTTCAAATGCAGCCAGCACAGCAGCCAGGTGCCGGTCAATCGGCTATTACTCCGCAGAATAATAATCATGGTGCAAATCAACAACATGCAGACCATTTTGTACATACAGGCGGGATTTTCCTACCACCAGCAGGACATGGTCCAGCGTTATATCATATGATGCCACACGAACAAATGGTTAACAATGGACCTATTCAGGTGGATGAGATGGAGCAAATGATCGATGAACAAGAGCGACATCATCATCAACAAATGCACGCTCACATGGATCCAAACATGCTTGCCCAAAGTATGAACGATAATGAACAGCTTATTAGCGAAGTGCCAGTTTGAGTTCAACATACAGTTCCAGTGACAACAGGTTATATTCACGTCCAAGATCATATTGTTCAGACCGACACTGTGCCGAAATATGTACATAACTTTAATAACAACAATAATAATAACTCGGAAATAGTAGATCAAAGTGTAAATAACAACAATAGCAATGTAGTAACCGCGACCCCGCCAACAGTGGAAATGCAATTGCTGAATCTTTTTCATGAATTCGTGCCATACATAGCAATTGTATGTTTGAATGTGGTGGTTCCCACTGTTTCCAACTATTTGAGAGGATTTGGAGGAGACTGGCGAATGTTTGTAATCAAGGGCAGTCTGTTTCCAGCGAGATTTTTACGATGATCAATAGCGGTGGCGGTAGCGGGAGTATGACCGGTTGGTGTTGGTGGTGCTGTTGCCGGGAGATTTGAGGGGTCTGCTCGAAACCGCGACACAGCGCAGACGCCACGTGGATAAAGAATAGAAACGGATTGAAATTGTGATTTCCAATCGTTATTCAGGTTTTCATTTTAGCTATAATAACGGCAATCAGGAAAAATTTATGATATCTAAATAAAAATGCAGTGGAATATAACAGGTCTATGGTGTAGTTTTGGATTTACGATATTTTGTGGAATCGTTTTCGAGAGCTTAATTTACGGTGAATGCATGCCGAAATAGACGCGGAAAGATATATACATGGGAAATAATTTGAAATGATAGGAAAATTTTTTCAGTGGAAAACATTCGCCAACTGTTGAAGTGCCTCTTCGAGGATCCTGCGCCGTTAAATTCTTATTTCATTTGGAAAGTAGTTCAGCGTGAGAAAAATTAACGGTAGTTTGTCCCTATCCTGCGAAAGAAAATAATTTTCTGCCTAGTTGTGGTACATTTTGTGAAAACCCGTTAGTTGAAAGAAAAGTGGAGAAAAATTGTAGACAGTGAAATCGAGATAAAGATATTCAAAGTGTTTAAATCGAAATATTGAGACAAATTGGGTAAAGCGCAAAGCAAAAGATCTGTAGAGATAGCAACAGAAGTTAAGAAAGACGATGTTCCTGAGGAGAGTACTGGTAAAATGGGAAAAATTGAGGATGTTAATCAGCTTAAACCACACGTCATCGGCGATTTTCATGTTTCATGTGTAGGATCAGTAGCTCGGGAAACCTTTACAATTTCTTGATTTCAAAACAATTCAATTTAGAGCTCGAAAAAGTTAAATCAATTTTATTCATTCCGTAAAAGTGAAAATCAATAATTATTGTTCAAGTTATAATAATAAGTAAAAATTTAATTAAAGAAGTTAGTGCGAGTGAAATTTTTTTTACAAGTATGGTACAACAATTTCAACGAATAGTTAACCATTCAGTTTCAGGCCTTACCCGCCCCGAACACAAGCGCTCGTAGGAGGAGGTTTGGGGTAAGTACCCTCTTTTATTGGTCAAACATTTTTTTCTCTGCAATGAAAAAACCGTATGAAATCAAATGGAAAGCACGGTTTGTTCTAAATTGAAATTGCGATTCTCACTTAACTTCAACAACCTTTTAGTGATTAAAATTTTCTCATGAAACAAAAATTAAGAATTTCTTACCAAACAAAAATTTCCGTTCCGATATTTCGATTAGATATTTACTTGTTTTAGACTGAAAAATTTTGTTTTGCTTTAAGCAATCCAAATTCAAAATAACTTACGTTTTATTGTATTCGGAAGAAGTATTATTTACGGAAGAAATTTTTTTTTGAAATATTGTTAAAGTGCAGTTGAAATAGTACTTCTGTAAAAGCAAAATTCAAGAAATAAAAACGCAATAGAATCCTGTTGATTATATTATACACATTATTATAAATTGGATTAAAGAGCGAAAAGGAATAAAAATGGAAAGCTAAATTATTAATTCGGTCTTTCTTTTCTCCCGACTCTAACCGGGTATAGGACCCGGTACGGTGGCAGGCTGTCCCCTTAAAAAATGAGCCAGCCGCCGGGTACGTGATAATACTTTTTTGTTTCAGGATACTTCGCGGGTTGAGTGGCCCAAGCAGAGTGCCTCATTATGACATAGAGTTATGTAATCGCATTGCATAATTCTATGGCATAAATTGGTCACCGGGGTACTTCTCTTCTGATGGGAAAGCTTATGCAAGTTAAGTTGTATGAGTTTTCCACTCAGAAGAGGAATACCTGGCCACTGCAACAAATATGGATTTTAACCCGGTTAGGTGGGTGCGCAGGGGCTCCATCACCACCCGGTTGCCCCTCTCTCATTTGTGGGCCATGAGCCTCTCCGGGTAAGGACGAGGTCACCCTGCTTCCACTTCTTTTTACTTGTTACTCTTGTTCCAAGAACAAGTCAGTTGCCCCTGGTAGAGTTGCCTACACTTGTTGCGACTTCGGTTGCCTTGTTTATGTTTGACCACAAGAAATTCGTGAATGCGAACCGCCCGCCCCACGACACCGCAATGCTAGCCTGTCAGCACATTCACGCGTCCCCAGACAAGGGCATTCTCGGCAGATAGCGACACCTTCTTCTGCCGAGGCAGCAGACCATCGCTGCAGTCCTTTACGGACATTTTGAAATACCTTTTTCCACTACAATAGGTCATACGAATCGCATCAGTGAGTCTTCCCTTGATAAGATTCCTTAGCATTTTTCTGGCCACATCTAGTAACAAAATGGACGGTATGCAAATGACGGTCTTGGACTCCTCGTCGACTTGTTGATTACTATGAGCCTCGCTACCCTTCAAGGTTTTGGAAAATTTGTAGTAACCGAGCAGTCTTATTGACAAATTGCTAGAAAAACTTTTGCGGAGAAAGCACTTTTCCCCGTACTACAACCCGCTACTACCAGCACTATCATTATAAGAAGAATTGCTTACCAGCGAAAAAATTAACAATAAATTAAATAAAACCTACAAAAAAAAAATAAAATTGATGACGGTAGCCCTTTTGCAACGCATGCGGTAGGCCTGTCGTGATAGGCAACGAGTGAGCTTCGAAGGAGCGACTATGCTTGTATTTTCAGTAGTACAGAAAATTCTTATTGCCGCTGTTATCATCATTGTTTGCAATCCGATTTGATTGATATTTTTCCACAAATCGAAGGGAGTTGATTGCGAACGCAAAGCGGTGTGATTCGAATTGTGCAATTTAATTTGTGGTTTTTGTGCGAGTTTTGAATCGTAGTTTTCGTCATTGAAAGCCTCAAGAAAACCATTGATAGCGAGTCTGTTTTTCCTGCCGTGAAATGTTTTTGCACCGGTCATTCAGACGGATCACATATAACTTATAATAAACGAGGGGGAGAACGGTTTGCAGAGCATGTTGGTTCGACGGTATGCCACTCTTTCGTTCTTTCACCTATTAGTGAGCTTTGTTTGCACCCGTAGCGATGTCACTTGTGGGGATCCCTAAAATGAGGTGATACGACAGCGATCGGTGTGCTCGCGCATAACATAGTACATAAAACACTGCCACATCTATGTGTTCAAACAAGGGCAATAAATTCGGTGCGAATCGGCTGTAACAAAGAGATACACAAGTGATCCTATAATGAAACCGTTGTTATATAAGATGTACGGACCCCTTAAAAGAAATTTTTACGGCAGATTTCTTTGTATTTGCCGATCTGAAAAAGAATGCTTGCTTTAACTATTTTCAACAAATGTGTTGGATTCCAGATTCACATTGTAATGAGAAATAATAAGGAAATGATATAACTGAATACAAATACTCTTCAGAGAGGAAGCGAATAACAAAGTTATATCAAATTTTACTAAATTAAAACAATATAACAGTGCTTGTTCATGGAGGAGATATGCCGGATACGTAAATTGAAAAGTTCAAATTGATATGCTCAGGAGTTGAATATGTTTTGAATGAAAAATCGTTTGAACAGGCGAATGGAATGAACTGTTGTATATAAAAATATATTCCTAACATACAACAGTAAAATTAGTCTGAATTTAAAGGAAATTTCGAGTGTTTACAGGCCTTATCCACTCCATTAACGAGTGCTCTTCGGAGGTGGATTGGGCGAGTACCCTTTTTTATTGCATAAATTGCATTTGTTCATTAATTAAATGACTTATTGGATAATATGACTGTCAAAATAGAAGACGTTGACATTAGAATGGGTAAACAAAACAAAGAGATGAATAAATTGCTCGGGAAATAGAATTATCTATTGAATTTAAAAACAGGGGCTAAGATATTTTCTCTAGTCGCAGTGTACGAGTATGTTACCAATGACGAGCAATTCCTTTCAAATGAATATAGCTTGTAATGCCAGGATCTAAATATTCGGTTGGATCGTTATCCTATTTTGTCTCATTTTTATCGTTTCCAAGCGAACAGAGTATATTATTTTTTAATATCTTAATATTTTTTTATATTGCGCATATCTCAAAATCATACATGCTAAAATTGAAATAAGTACTATTATTAGTGCATTAGATGTAACACTAGAAAATTGTATGCAACCATTAAAATGGACTAAGATTTGGTGAGAACAATAAAAATAATATTTTCTTTACATGTTATTATATAGAGGAAGAGATAAATAGATAATTTAATTACAAGTTCGGTTTTTTCACTAAGTTGAAACCCTGACCGATTCTTTTCTTTGTCGTTACAGATGCTCTCGCAGGTTAGAGTGGTCTTCCGCTTGAGTTTCCTATTTATTCTAAAGTATTCAAGACCTTAAAATAAATTTGAAACGTTAATATTTTTCATTTAAAGGAAAAATTACTGCAAATTTGTTTGTATGAGTTTTTCATTTAAATGGAAAATATATGGCCGCGTCTACATAGATCCTGATCCGGATAGGAAGGGGAATGCGAGGGGGCACCGCTTCCACCTGGATGCCCCACTCTTATTTGGGGGCCATAAGTATACATGGTAAAGACGAGATATTCTCGAGTCTTGCACGCGTTCACCAGGCCCAGCCTGTCGTTTTGCTTTGGCATCGCATCCTTTCAGTCGGTTAATTCGGCCTCGACACCGGTCGATCCGAATCCTACGACCAGTTAACTTTTGAATGCGAAGTTTTTTTTTGTAGTCAGCGCTTGTGCTGGACAAGAGAACCGGTCCCACGGCACTGCAATGCTAGCCTGCCAGCACATTCACACATACTCAGACAAGGCCAATTTTGGCGAGCACCAAAATCTTCGCTCGGTGAGGCAGCAGACCATCGCCGCAGAACTTTACAGGCATTCAATATCCACCCAAATCACTACAAATTTTCTTCCCAAATAGCAAGCGTTGGATGTACTGAGCAGCAATTTAGGAAAATGCTCAAAGGTCAAGCTTCAACAGTTCAGCTAAGGTACCGTCTGGACCTGGAACCTTCCTTGTTTCACTGAAAAGACTGCCTCTTACAGTGCCAGATGCAAGGAAAGTGGAAATTCAACAGTTATTATACCGTGAATACGGGAGGAGAAAGTGCCTGCACTATCTCGTCCATCTCTTTTGCTTGATATATGCCAGGCTTGTGTGAGGCCCCAAGCTTTCACATAACTAGCTCATAGCCAAGGCTCCATGGATCCCCATTCAAACTATCCATTAAATCAACAACTAGCCTCAATGCAGTTATTAATTTTGCAAAGGAATTTCTTGACCGACTTAGATACTGCTAACCGGTTGCACGCCTTGCCGCGGTACCATGCCCGCTGAGCTTCACGTCGAAGCTTGTGACATCTGCTTCACTTTTTAGAAATTTTAGTCGATTACCAGTACTCTGGAGGCTCGCCATGCGATTGTGTCCAATGAGACATAGAAGCGCTGTGAGCAGACGTGATGATGTCCATAATTGAGGTCACCACGTTTAAAGCTGCAAGCTCTTTAATCCATTGTGAATCTTCCAGCAGTTGTACACCTACCATGACGGATATCCACCTAATGTTCCACCAAATCGCAGAAAATCAAGAACATGAACTTCGGGAGAAAGAATCACGGATCTCAAGCAGAATGTACTGATAATCACTGGCTGAGGAGTCCTCGAATGCTCTCAAATTGTATACTCTCCATACTAGAGACTCCAAGGTGAATGTTACTTTGGGTATGATTCCTTCAAAGCTCACATGGTGGAAGGTCAACATAACGACAGTGTTCAGCACAAGTCCAGTCCTTGCTACCCTCTCCAGGGATCGTTTTCCTCGCGGATTAACGCGAAGCATGCCCCATTCAATTACTTTGGCTTTGAAGTCTCCCCCCCCCCCCACACACACACACACCGAGTACGTCTGTGGTCGAGACAGCGTCGTCCAAAGTGTTAAACTTACTGGATGGAACACCGGAAGGATGGACGTCGAGAGGTTCGTCGAGGTGCTCACAGCAGCTTCAGAGGTGAGGGAAGAACTGGCAGCTCAAAATATGGTGAGCTCTACTATGAGAACCATTACGACTGCATGCTGCGCTTCTATGCTCTGTCAAAGACCCCGCCACGGCAAGCCTCCCGTGTACTGGTGGTCTACTGAAATCACTGAAAAGCGAAGGGAGTGTCACAAGCTTCGACATGAGGCTCAACGGGCGCGGAATGGAGACGAGGCATGCAACTGGGTGGCAGCATATAAGTCGGCTAGGAAATACCTTCGCAAACTGATCAACAGTAGCAAGGCTCGCTGCTGGCAAGACCCACTGGACAATGTGAACAAGGATCCGAGGGGCCTTGGCTTCAAGCTACTTATTCAGAAGCTTAGTGCCCTACGGAAGCCTTGTATACATGACGCAAAAAAGATGGTCGCGATAGTGCGGGGATTCTTCCCCGCACATCTCGTCCGTGTTGACGCTGTCCATGGTGAAACAGCCGTCAAGTGCCCACTCTTCACACAGCTAGAACTGGAGGAGGCAGTCCTCTCATTGAAAGTGAGGAAGGCTCCAGGTCCAGAAAGTATTCCAGCTGAGGTGTTGCGGCTCGTCTATCACCATTATCCTGACTTGCTGCTCAGCACATTCAACGCTTACCTACGGGATGGGGTTTTCCCGGTACGATGGAAGGTGGCAAAGCTCGTGCTGATCAGTAAGGGGACGGAAAATCCCAAATCGCCATCTGCGTACCGCCCGTTATGCATGCTAGACACGGCTGGGAAAGTGCTAGAGAAACTCATCAAGGGAAGGCTCTCCTCGGCAGGATGGCATTCCACCATTGATGCGATTGCAGAGGTGGTGAACGCGGTCCAAAAGGCAGAGGCATATAGTCGCATTAAGTGACGGATCGTCCTGGTGGTGACACTCGACGTCAGGAATGCCTTCAACTCCGCTAGATGGGGGGATATTCCGGAAACGCTGGAAAACCCTTTTCAAGTTCCAGAATACTTAGTGCGGCTTTTGAGGAACTACATAAAGGACCGAAGCCTTCTCGAAAACATGACACAGGTGTTGGCCCTGTGTCGTGATGGCAATTACATCGGTTGTTGCCCAGGGATCTACCCTTGGTCCGGACCTGTGGAACGTGTCTTACGACAGGCTACTGAGAATGGAGATGCCAGATGAGTCGTGCTTGGTCGGCTATGCGGATGATGTTGCGGTTCTGGAACAAGTAAGGAAGATCAGTATTGGAGACATACAAATCGAATCGAAGCCAGCGGTGAAGTACCTGGCGCTACAGATCGATTCGAAGATGAGTTTCACTGAGCAAATCAGAGCAACAGCTGAGAGGGCGTCTTTGGGAATATCGGCTCTGAGTCGTCTTATGGCCAACGTAGGGGACCCTGCCCATCAAGAAGACGCCTCTTGATTAGTGCTGTAGGGTCAGTGCTACTGTACGGAGCAGAGATATGCAAGGAGGTATACCGAAAACGCTTGGCAGAGGTACAGAAAAGAGGAGCACTGAGAATTGCATCTTCGTATCCGACAGTATCTGACTCGGCGGTGGAGTTATTGCAGGCGTGATACCTGTCACCCTCCTTGCTAGAGAGCGCCGCGCTATTTACCTGCGCCGAAACGAGGATGCGAGGGAGGTGGTTGTCCGCGAGGGTAGACAGCGGTCGCTCAACGATTGGCAGCAGTCTTGGGTCAGTTGCGCGAAGGGAAGGTGGACTGCGCGCCTCATCCCGGATGTAAGACAGTAGCTCAATCGAAGGCATGGTGAGACTGACTTCCATCTGACCCAGCTTTTGAGCGGGCATGGGTGTTTTCAATCTTACCTGCACAAGATCGGTAAGTCACGGTCCCCCGATTGTCGGTTTTGCCCAGGAGAGGAGGGCAATGCCTGTCGCACATTTTTTGCGTGTACAAAATGGGTCAGGCTGCGAAGGGAACCCTATAGGGAGACGAGAGAGCTCACCCCGGATAATATAGTTGCGGTGAAGCTCGAGTCGGTTGACAAATGGAACCAGGTGGCACATTATGCTCGGGCAGTCCTAAAATATAAAAGGGACTCACAGCAGCCGGGGGCACTGGGGCTGGGGGATCACTTTTCTGGTACTTCCTCTTCCCCTCTCGCCTCCCGCTAGGAAGGATTACCCAGCTTGAAGGCGCCTCACGGCGTAATAAAACGAGACCTGACCCGAAGTAATGTGTCAAACGGTTCCAGGCTAGGTTCTCAGGTTGACAGGGGAGGTGTTTAGTGGGTAGTCCAGTCGCGTATGGGAGTTCCACACTCTGTGCATGGATGGCATTCACCTCCCTACCACAAAAAAAAAGCGTTAAACTTGGCTTGGAAGGATGATCTCGGTTCGTTCGACATTAGGTACACACTAAAGAAGGTGGTCCCTGAACAAACATGATACCATTCTTCCGTGCGTGACTCTCCCCTAGCAAATCAAAGCTGTTGCGAACCCACCATTAGCAGGGTGGGGGGTTGTATTAGCAGTTTTGTCAGAGTGCCATAATGACAAGCTTTTGCTCGCTGAGCAGCAAAAAGGCGACTTTTATTTCCCTCGCAAACTGCTCAAGCAGATTTCGTGTAATTGTACTATGGTGTAGGTCTGCCCGCAGCATACGGGTCATCGAACTTCTGCTATTACCTTGGCTAGGGCTTCTTGGAAAACCCTACACTTGCCTTATCCTAATAGGTGCTCAAGTTCCAGTTGTGGATCAGCATCCTTGCAGGGTGCATCCGATGTACATACTTTTCTTTTATGTTCTATATCACCGCATTTGTAACAAAGAGAACTCTCACGCATCCCTGTGTGGTGTGACCATAACTAAAGAACTTAAACCATTGAAGAGGTACCGTTCTTCACTGTACCCTATACTTACTCAGAATCTTCCATACCTTTATAATCTCATATCTACCAAATGTTCCCGATGTGGAGGTTCGTAACTACTGAACTTTTTGCCTGTGGTAGCAGGAACGCACACAGAAAAATTCAGCATTTGTACTTTAACGTACGTTGGTAGAAGCAGGGTTTGGTTTTTTGTAGAGCAAAATTTTGCCTTAAATCGTGTCTATCAGGTCTGAAGAACTGCTTTGGAGTCTGATATTTAAAATACTCATATAAAATAGGTACGCCAATTAAATATACAAATTTCAGCTTTGATAAAATTTTGCAACTTACGTCATTTTTTGGTGCATTTAGGACCTCATAATCTGCCAAAGATTTCTGGAACCAGAACACATAAAAAAACAATAAACAAAATAATTAACTACACACAAAAAATGCAGCTGTTATATTTTAACGTACATATGCTTGGCAGCCGCTGGCTTTTGCCCTAAATGACTCACACAAAAAAAAACATTCTATAATATAAACTGTTGACGCATTCTAGACTTTAAAATTAATTCACAACGTCATATTTTGAGACAAATTCACTTTAATTACGGAAATAATATTATTTCGATCAAGAAACGATAAGGCTGAAGAGACTTGATTGTAGAAACATGTTCCATTATTGAACGTATCGCAATGTCTTTATAACATTCATCGAGGACACGTAATTTAAATTAAACTTTCAAATACTTACTCCATATTTGATTGATATGAAAATAAGGTAAAATTATTTCAGCAAAGTCAAAGTAAATTGGTCCAACTATTGCTAGAACCAAGTTTACTTAAAAACTCAATGTGTTGCAAGTCATACGAAGAATTTAATTCGTCAGCAAAGTCAGTCCAAATGCTGAATACATAAAAAATCATTGTGGGTAACTTTAAAATTTTCAGTGGTGAAATCAACAAGAAATACTTATTTTTATTAAAAATGCTATCTTTCAGATGAATAGTAATTTAGTAATTACTAAATCATTTTCATGATCGCTTCGGGGCCATTTTGTTGTTTGTTTTAAGAAAGCTAAAGCAAGAATTTTCTCAAGTCGAGCGCTGCGGGCAAAATAATTTCACCTTTGAAATAGTAAAGTCCTGCTTGATAATGCATTTTCGACCAGACTCGCAACACCTACATGGTATAGATTATACTTACTAGTATTCAGAGTTTCCCAATTGCCCTCATAGAAATGTATTCAATCCTTTACATTTTCCAGGGTTGCGAAAATTAAATGTATTGCGGTCGAATTACAATGGGCCGCGGACCTTTCCTCATTTCGCAATCCGATCAAAGTATTATGATAAAAACTCGATAAATACAGCTCGAATTCGCGGAAAAGCGAACGGTCAGTTCCACTCTAGCCGATCTGGTCAGTAATGAGTGCTTCGCAAGAATAAAGACCATACAGAGGGCCCAACTCAGCATCTATTGTCGCACTAGAAAGCTCGCGAAGGTTTCCATGCATTGATCAGATCTTGCAAACAGCATAATGTATGATTAATTAAAATAGAAGTGCTTTGCGCTTGTTTTTCTGCACGAACTCCACCGCCGGGACCACAGCCCGGCAGCCGGTACACGGAAAATCGCTCGTTCCTATGAGTAACCAACAGCCTTGTCAATGTCGTTTGGTTGCGCGATAGTTCACTTCATGCTTGATTGTCATGATCGTGGCTAGTGGCCTCTTGCGCTTTTGGACCAATGCTGGCTTGGCTGGCGTTCGAGATGTTATGAAATGCATTCCGAAAACTTCCTTGAAGGTTTTTGGGCTAAGTGCGCTGGCGGAATGAATGCGAAATCGGTCACAGTTGCGGCCAAATTACATACATACTCGTATAGTATGTATGATTGCTCATTCGCTCAAATATGAAAATATGTACGAGTTTGATTACAATCAGAAAATAAAGCTTTTCATTAAACCCAATTGAATATGCAACACGATCACGCTTCTATGCATCCATACTCATTGTTATTGTTTTTCCATGTTACGCTTTTCATATCTAAAGGTCATCATCGCTTATTTAACTGTATGGCAGCGCTAGTCAAGTAACAAGCTAAGGGTTCGATCAATTTGAATTATTGATGGGGAAAATTGAATTTAATTCCTTATTATTTTATTACGAAACTCATTGAAGTTGAATTCCGTTTCGGAGTTACAGCATTTATCTATAATTTTAAATGCAATAGATTACAAAAAGCATTATTCGCCAATAATGAGGTGAAGAAAAAAGTCAAAATTTAAATTTTCAATAATTACATCGTGACCAATAAACACAAAATTTCAAGCAAATAAGTTTAAAAGGCATCACAATGTAGGGTGGGCCAAATACAAGTTTCTTTTAGAAAATACAAAAAAATTAAATTTTTTCCTTATATTTTGGCTTCGTTTGCAAGAACGAACTTCCTATTATTTGTGAAATACAATTTCATTCGTATAACTGCCACAGCTGGCGTGTTCAAGACATTATTGATGGTTTTGGGCCATATCTGAGCAATGGTTTGTTGAATATTCAATTTCAGTGCTTGAATTATTTGTGGATTTTCCACATAACATTGATCTTTCACAGCGCCCCATAGAAAGAAGTCCAACAGTATCAAATTGCAGCTTCGAGGCAGCCAATTTGAATCGCAAAGTCAGCTGATTGCATGACTTCCGAATTTTATTCGCAAAAGATCGATTGTTTGATGAGCTGTATCGCATGGCGTGCCATCCTGTTGAAACTGAAGGTCAGTCAAGTCCAAATCCTCAATCTTCGGCCCAAAAAGTCGGTTATCATGCCTCTGTAGCGCTCTCCGTTGACCGAAAAAGCATTTCCAGTCTCATTTTCAAAGAAAAACGGTCCAAAAACGCCACCACTGTCATCCGCTGAGGATACATTGGCTTCTCAACAATCACTTGTGGGTTTTCTGAGCCACAGATGCGGCAGTTTGGTTTGTTCACATAGCCACCGAGATGAGAATGTGGCTCATCAGAAGAGAAAGTTTTTCTGAAAAAAATCGGTATCCAGTTCAAGCTTGTAATAGCCTCGCTCTTAGCGCCCTACGCCACTGACGCCGACCAGCCGATCCACATGTCCTACGCCACTGACGCCGACCAACCGATCTACATACCCTACGCCACTGACGTCAACAGTTTGGGGGCGACTTTTTAACTATTCTCGAACAATTTTCGAACAATGTCAAGAGAACAATGTCAAGATTCGCGTATATGTGTTTCGCGTATTAAGTTTTGCAATTTCAAAGCAATTTGCGCGCAGTAATTTCCATTCAACAGTGTACTTTTCTAGCGGTTTTCTTTGGAGTTTAGTCTTAGAAACGCGGAACCTTCAGTGACCGATTGATTGGCGGCTGTAGTTTGGTCTTCCATCGGTGTGTTGGCAGTTAAGCGGATTATCGACCCCCATTGAAATTGCAGTCATTGCACTAGAAACAGGGTCAGGAAAGTAGTCCTGGTCGGGAAAGAGAAAAAGAAGGTATACTTCGTCTGCCAAAAGTCAGATTAACAATTAAGTTTCATCGACTTTCTAGCCGTCATGCTGGTGATGAATCTGTGTCGGCCACTGCGACCAGTACAATAGCTCCCCAGGCATCCTCAAGAGAAGTATTGCCCCATCATCAACGGTAAACGTAAGTAACTTGTCTTTAGATGTAACTGTTCGTCATACTTGTATCAACTGTTCGTCATATCAACTCTACTTTTTAGAGGAGGTTAGGACTACAACTTAGCCGCTTCGTAATCGGTTTTTTTGTGGTTTGTCGAGATTTGCCTCATGATGCCTCGATTGAAATTGTACGAATGACGTTGGTTTCGGAGGAAGCGTATGGCAGGCGAGTCCACGCTTCAAGTGAAGTCATGTTGGGGCTAACGGCCTCAAATGGAGGACTTTAGTGTTTAATTTCTGACTACAAAATTAAACCCGAATTGTTTCCATTTCCGAAGCGCAAATGCTGGTGGCAGTTGGTTACCAAACTTAAAAGCATAGGATTACTAACGAGGATTTTAAAAAACAAAGGACTTTTAGTGGCAACCTTTCGTTTATGTTCTGATGAAAAGACTTCTCTCTTAGTGTTTGTGACCGGGGGAATGTTTAAATGGAAGTCTCGTTCCCATTTCTAATAGTTTTTTTTTTGCTTAGAAGGGAGGGATGAGAATTAATTTGTATTTTGAGTAGATGCAAGTAAGAGTTTGAATGATGTTAAATAGTACGTGTTTTGAGTCGTGGCTATTTTGCCTCGGCTATTTGTCACACCCTTTGGCCTTATGCCAAAGTTCTGTTGTCTCAGTTCTTGTACTGAGACAATGCCGCACTGAGTTATTTAAACAAAAAAAGTGGAATGAACTTTGGCCCTATGCCAAAGTCTCGTTGCCTGAGTACTTGTACCGAGACAATCACACGTATTAAATAAAATTGAAGTTTAACCGATGTTTGTATCAGCTAATTCTATGTAGTTGGAATAAAACGCGTTGTTTGTTCTGATGGTCAAACTTGACTGACTCTATTTCATTCAATCACTTCGCTTATATCTATTTCACAATTATTTTGCTCAAATCTATTTCACAATTATTTTGCTCAAATGCAAATGCTTTCGAGAGATGCGTTGATGATTCCGCCATTTAAAAATAAGGTAAATTGCCTGTGAAATAATCAAAGCAAGGCTGAGATATCCAATCGTGTATTGATGAATATCATGATTGTCCAGTTCATTAAAATCAATAGATTCTTGAGTGTGTAATTGTCGCTTTAGCTCTTCTAGTTCTGAGGCGCAAGCTTGGTAGTTCTGCGAGGATTTGTTGATTGAATCGTTGACTGTTTTGATGTTCACGGTGGGTAAATGCACTCGTGTATAAGAAGTACCAAGCTCATTTGTGTACATTTGATGGCCCTGAATGGTGACCGTATCGGATTTGAGTGTACAGTCTGAGTTCATTTCGATAATACCGGAGCCCTCCAAAGTTAGAGTTGAGGGTTTACCACCGCAGACGACATGAACCACTGTACGATTGGTCAATGCATAAATCCACTCATTCGAAAAGTGGATTTGGCTCCACAAGACTGAATTTACTATGTTACTATGGAGGCCTGAATGCATTGCGAATTGATGGTAATTAGCGTCATTTGAAACGACAACATCGTGATGAAATTGATCACCTTACTTTGGTTGCCTTCCTGATTGGGGCCTCTTACAATGTTGGTTAATTGATTTAGTTCCTCTTCAATTACCTTGAACCTTTGTTGGACAGTTTCTTCATTTCGTTTGATGATGTTCAATGTAGAATCGATGATGGATATTTGATTCTTCAATAAGGAGTACAATTTTTCTTGATTTCCTTTTACACCTTTGATCGCCTGAGTCATCTGGTTAGCATATTCTTCATCCAGAACACCAAATAACGATTTTGCTACACTACCAACAATGTTGAAGGCTCCTCTTTTGGTTCGAACTTTCAGCAATCGATTGATGTTTGTTAGTTCATTTTGTAAATGTATGATGTGGTTCCTCAGCATCAAGCAACTGGTCATTAATGTTCTCTGCTCACAAAGCTGTCGTAACATCTTCGATCCGTTTTCCAACGTTGTAAGTTCGGTCCAATATGGCCCTAAATCATAGTAGATTCCGAGCTTCCATTCACTTCTTGATAAATATGCATTACCTAATGATTGGAAATGCAGTCCTGAATGCGGTCCGAATGTTGACACCTTCAGGGGTTCTACGTGTACCAAGGGTACTATCAGACAGGCTAAAATTAGTGAGACAATTGACCTCCCCTTTTCCCGTTTTTGGGTGGATCTTTGGAGCCCCAGGGTTCTGGGTCCTCTTCGATGGATGGTCACCTCTTAGACTCAGGGATATCTTCCGTGGATGTTCCTTCTTTACAGTGTGTGTCTTCACCGAGTGGCAGTGGAGCAAGTTGATGTATGACTCTCTTTATTACACCTGAAGAAGTCTTTACGTCGGCCACTTGCACGAAGCCATCATTGTCCTTATAAATTTTTGTGATTCGTCCAAGTGGCCACTTCATTACCGGCATGTTGTCCTCCTTGATGATTACAAACATACCTGGTTGAACATTCTGGAAGTTCTGTATCCACTTAGAGTGATGTTGCGATTGATTCAAGTATTCTTCTGACCGGCGTCTCCAGAATTCGTGCTTACAAGTTTCCATCTCGTAAGCAATCCGCCTTTTACTGGTTCAGCCGTAGTATCTACGATAGCTGTTGGAGGATCTCCGATGAGAAAATGGCCTGGCGTCAGTGCTGCGAGATCATTAGGACCTTCTAATAGTAGTGTTAATAATCTTGAATTGAGGATGGCTTCGATTTCCTCCACCAGAGTTTGTAGCTCTTCATATGTCAAAGTTGCTAATGAAGCTCCTTGGTGTAGCAAATATTTGGCCGATTTAACTGCCACCTCCCACAGATCACCGAAATGAGGCGCACGAGGTGGTATAAAGTGGAAGTCTATATTTCGGGTATTGCATACGGCGGCTATTATCTCTTGAGGTCTTTTGGAATGTAAGGACGTAGCTAATTCCTTAAGCTGATTTTGGGCTCCCACGATATTAGTTGCATTTTTGCAGTAGAGATTTATACAGTGGCCTCGTCTACCGATGAATCGTTCAAGGGAGCCAATGAATGCTTCGGTGCTAAGATCACTCACCAGCTCCAAATGTACTGCCTTAGTGACAAAACAACAAAATATGGCAATGTACCCCTTTTTTGGGCACGTTCCTCGTCCACGGTAATGAATCATCATCGGTCCCGAGATGTCTACTCCTGAATTAATAAACAGCCGCGTAGGCTGTACACGTGTTGATGGTAGGTTTCCCGTGACCTGAAAAAGCTGCTATGGGTTCGCTCGAGTGCATCGTATGCATCGCTGTACAATCGATCGTGCCAAAGATTTTCCTTTTATTGGCCAGAAACGTTACCGTGTGATCGTAAGTAGTGCCTGTGACCCAAGATGGCAGTTGTCTTGGTGAATGTCGGTCATCAGCAGTTTAGTCAGTGGATACCTGTAGGGTAGCAGTATTGGATGTTTTGCTTCGAATGATTGGCTTGATGCCTCTAGTATTCCCCCAACACGTAGTATCCCCTTTTCGTCGATAAAAGGGGTTAGACCAGTTAAGGGACTGTCCTGTTTGAGACTCTTTTGATGACTCAAATCCTTTATCTTACCACGAAATTCGTCTTGCTGGAAATATTTAACGATGACCTCCAGCGCTTGGGATAGTTCCTGACTGGTGAGTGATCCTGCCACCACTGTATCGGATCGCAAACTTTTACTTATGCGCTTGGTAAACGTTAGCACATATGCGATGATTCTTTGTAATTTTTTAAAGGAGTTACCATATTGAATATTGTCAATAAAATTAGCGGTTGTGACAATCGTTGCCACACTAGTTAGTTTTGTGTTTCTCTTCTCTAGGTCACATGATGGTCTCTTCGTATATTCTGGTGGCCATAGTACTTCAGCTCCATGCAAAAAAGGAGGTCCGTATAACCCAATGTTACAGCCAGTGAATTCCGCTGGCGTAATTCCTCGTGAAAGGATGTCAGCTGGGTTGCTTTTTGACTCAACATGGCGCCATTGATTTGGTACTGAAAGCGGTTAAATTGCTGATACTCTATTTGCAACAAACGTGTTGTAAGATGACACTGTGGCATTGATCCATCCGAGAACGATTTCGGAGTCACTCTAGAAAAAATGTACCACCTCGTCCATATGTAGAGCGGTCTTGACTCTGTGGGCCAGCTCTGCTCTTAATTTGGTTGTACAGAGTTCCAAGCGGAGAATGATTACGTTCCAAATAGGAGCTACTCGAGATTTGGCGCATAAAAGACGTACAATAATTCTACCGTCTGTTAAGGTAGCTTGAGTGTAGACTGCTGCTCCATACGCTCTTTCTGAAGTGTCACAGAATATGTGTAACTGCGTTCACTTTGGGACCACCTTTGCAAAAACATGTTTAGGGAATTGTGCCTTCTGCAACGCTTGTAAACTTTTGCGGAAGTTGTACCATCTGGTGAACATCTGTTCTGGTAACGCTGCATCCCAGCCCAATTCCAATCGCCATATGTATTGTAGAAACAATTTGGCCGTGACAACGACAGGTCCCACGATGCCTAGTGAATCGAACATTCTGGCAATATCAGAGGATATCGTGCTTTTTGTGATTTTGTTATTTTTTGGATTGAGGTTAATCCTTATTTGAAAATCGTCCACCTTAGGGAGCCATGTTAGACTGAGGGTTTTGATGCAATCCTCAGTGTGACTGTTAAAGCCCAGCTGCACCTCTTTGTCGTCAGGTACGATATTGTGTAGCAGGTGAGGGTGGCTGGCGCACCATTTGCGGAGCTTCATCCCTGCACTTAATAGGAGTTTGATTAATTCATCTTGTGCCTGCATTTGGTTGCCAAATATGGAGCACACGTCGTTCCATATGTTACGGAGTTGAACTGATAATACTGTAGTGGTCGATTTGAATCATTCCTTCAGATCAGCAGTTGGTATTTACGGTTTCCAGGATGCAGCAGAACCTGCCGATACACCTTTTCAATATCGGCTGTGAAAACAAAACGATGCAGTCGGAAACAAAGCAAAATTGAAAATAACTCGTCTTGAACAGTTGGCCCAGTGTGCAGTATATCGTTCAACGAAACATTTTTAATTGTTTTGCAGGAAGCATCGAATACTACTCTAAGTTTAGTAGTGCTACTATCTGCTTTCAGGAAATGATGATGAGGCAGGTAATATAGTGGACGTTCATAAGACTGAGGCGTTATCTCCTGCATATGTCCAAGGTTGAGCTCTGGATCCCGTAGAAGCCTCCGTTCCATACAAAAGAATCTGCCGTTGGCAATATCCCTTGATTCGCTTAGATACTCAGGGTCATCAGTGAAAGGATGTCTCACCAGGAATCGGCCATCACGCGTTCTTTGTGTCGTCTGGCAAAAATATGTTTCACATGATTTCTCGGCAGAAGTATACTGTGGTTTGTCTTCCACTACTTCCTTCAGCTTCCAAAACCTTTCGATTGCGTTGTTTAACTGTTGATCTTCTGCAAAGACTCCACATGTAACAGAAGAAGATTGGTCTGTGCTAACTTTGCGGGCCACTATCCAGCCAAGAAGCGTATTTTGCAGAACTGGGAGTTCGCTGCCTAGTTTTATTTGACCGATTGATAAAATGTCGAAGAAATGTTAAAATACACGTAGCTAATCCTTTCTACAATAACTTTTATTTTTAGTATATGCGCATTTTGGGAGCAACTTACTCCCTTCCTCAGTACAATAGCTACTTATTCATTGACAATTTTTGAATCTTATAAATAGTTTAGGTAGTTAAGCATAACATATGAACTTATTACTATATGCAACGATAAAAGGTTTTTTTTTTTTTTTTGTGGTAGGGAGGTGAAGGCATTTATGCCCGCCGAGTCTGGCAGTGTGGGACTCCCACGGAGGATACCCTTGGACTACCCACTAAACACCTCCCCTGTCAATCTGAGAACCTAGCCTGGAACCGTTTGACACATTACTTCGGGCCAGGTCTCGTTTTGTTACGCCGTGGGGCGCCTTCAAGCTGGGGAGCCCTTTCCTAGCGGGAGGGGAGAGGGGAAGAGGAATTGCCAGAAGAGCGATCCCCCAGGCCCAGTGCCTCCGTCTGCTGTGAGTCCCTTTTATATTTTAGGACTGCCCGAGCATAATGTGCCACCTGGTTCCATTTGTCAACCGATTCGAGCATCACCGCAACTATATTATCCGGGGTGAGCTCTCCCGTCTCCCTGTAGAGTTCCCTTCGCAGCCTCGCCCATTTGGTACACGCAAAAAATGTGTGACAGGCATTGTCCTCCTCTCCTGGGCAAAACCGACAATCGGGGGACCGGGACTTACCGATCTTGTGCAGGTAAGACTGAAAACACCCGTGCCCGCTCAAAAGCTGGGTCAGGTAGAAGTCAGTCTCACCATGCCTTCGATTTAGCCACGGTCTCACATCCGGGATGAGGCGCGCAGTCCACCTTCCCTTCGTGCAATTCCTCCAAGACTGCTGCCAATCGTTGAGCGAGCGTTGTCTCTCCTCGCGGACAACCATCTGCCTCGCATCCTCGTTTCGGCGCAAGTAAATAGCGCGGCGCTCTCTAGCAAGGAGGGCGACAGGTATCACGCCTGCAATCACTTTCACCGCCGAGTCGGAGACTGTTGGATACGAAGATGCAATCCTCAGTGCTCCTCTTCTCTGTACCTGTGCCAATCGTTTTCAGTATACCTCCTTGCTGAGAGCGTCGCCCCATACCTCTGCTCCGTACAGTAGCACTGACCCTACAGCACTCATCAAGAGGCGTCTTCTTGATGGCCATAAGTCGACTCAGGGCCGATATTCCCGAAGCAGCCTTCTCAGCCGTTGCCCTGATTTGCTCAGAGAAACTTATCTTCGAGTCGATCAGTAGCCCCAGGTACTTCACCGCTGGCTTCGATTGGATTTGTATGTCTCCAATACTGATCATCCTTACTCTAGGGATTCTCTTTTTTGTCAAGATGACCACTTCGGTTTTCTCCAGTGCTAAACTGAGCCCGCGAGCAGTCATCCAGTCCCTCACTCGGCGCATTAGCATACCTAGCCTAAGTTGCGCTTGTTCAACGGTGCGTCCGGCGACCAGAGCCGCAACATCATCCGCATAGCGGATGCAAAGTCAGCACATCCGATCACGCTCAAATTGGCTGCATACAATTGCATGGTACATCGCCTCGTTACTTATCCATTAACACCAAATGGCTTCAATAAAGAGAAGTCGTATATCGTCGACACCGCCATTAAAAATGGATAAACCCAAATGTTCGGCACTTGATAAAAGATCGACGCGTTCTGTATTATGGAAATTTGGATCAGCAAGCTCCAGGTTCCTCGGTATAGGCCACTGAGATATGTTCAATTTTATAGATGGTTGAGGAGATATTATCTTCTCCATTATGTTTGCTTCTAAACGCGTGGTATATTCGTTCAACCTTGACTGCAGTGCTACGTTTACTCTTTTTTTTGCCCGTTCCCCTGATCCGCCAACCTTTTCAATAAGGGCCAAGTGGTGTTGTGATGCAAGACCTAGCTTCTTTACTACTCAATTAGTAATAAGGCTGGTTTGGGAACCTGGATCCAGTACTGCTCAGCGTTCCATTGTTTTTCCGTTGCTGCCACTCAACTTTACAACGGCGTTACTTAAAAGGACATATTTTATTTTTCCTTGATTACAAAGCGTGGGCAAGGAGAGTGCCCAGCTATCTTGTTTGGTTTGCCTTTGAGTCTTCTGGCGATGGCCTTGATTGTTTTGGAGCAGAGGTTGTTCCTAGGTGCAGCAAGCTATTGTGTTTCTTGGGACACTCATTACAACCTCGTAATGTACAGTTCACCGGTTTATGTCCCTCCCGAAGGCAGTTGACGCACAAACCGCTGCCTTGAATAATTTTCAACATCTTTGAAGGAGTGAGTCATAGAAAGTCTGGGCAATAGTAGACTGGATGAGATTGGTTGCATACTGAACATAATGACATTGTTACGGCCGCACTGGTTTATTTTAAGTTTTTTTACGGGGTTCTTTGCGGTTCTTTGGTTGATTGCCAAGTGCCTCTAATGCTTGGAAACGTATTTCTAAAAATGCTAAGAGCCCCGTCAATGACTGGAGCTTGCGTAGGTTGGCCAGCGATTGTTCATATAGAGTGTGCGTGATGGTATCGAGCTTCCTGATAAGGATGTGAAGAAGCAACGGATGCCAAATTTGTGTAGCCACATTGATGTTCTCAAGACCTCTTACGCATTCGAACGTTGTATCGTGCAAGGATCTCACTGCTGCTGCTGAGGGCCTTTCACCTGTGATGGATGGTTGAGCCATCAGCTTGTTAAGGAGGGCTGTAACCAATAAGCGTCGATTTTCATATCGTTCGTTGAGCGTCTTCCATGCAGACTCGTAGTCGTCTTCAGAAAGCGCAAAATTTTGTATGAGTTTCGCCACTTCCCCGGTGAGATTGGCCCTTAGGTACCACATTTTTTGACATCTGGATAGTGGTTGATTGTGAATCATTTCACAAAATAGATCGTGAAATTGTCGCCACTGGAGATAGTTGCCGTCAAACTTAGGAAGGTTGATTTTTGGCACTTGCAAACTAGGTGCTGTGACTGGAGATGTTGGCTGGGCAGGTGTCCCATTAATTGCGTCAAGCTCGTTTTCCAATCGTATAAGAGACAATTCTTCCAGGATGTCGTGTTGACTTGGTTCGAATCCATATTTTTCAGACATTGTACCAATCTCGTACATCCTTTGTTGATAGTCCTCCATTTGTGACCAGTAGCGATTGATTGAAGCAATTTTCAATTTATAAAATTGCCGGGTTTGACCTTTGGCTTTGCCAAGTCGAGAAAGGAATCGTCGCAATGAATCTGCCAAGATGTTATCGATTTATCGATAGTGCCCTCAGACCGGGGAACCAAACGCGTCCCCAGGGTTGCGGATAGGGGAAGACCTTTCTCGAAAGGTTTGCTGCGAATAACCAATAAGCAGCCGCGGACAATGGTCGGCAGTGAAGGGAGAGTCTCAGGACAAATACCTGAGTGTCAATGATCTTCACTGTGACATGACGAAATATATGGCGTCATCAATTATCCATATATCCTGGAAGTAGGTAAAATGCTATGGGAACGGAAACCCAGACAGAAAACTAATTCATGCAGGTCCACAAGGGGAACCAAATTACGGTGCAGGGGGTCGGATCCCCAGTACCGGTGGCAGAGGGAAGTGAGCGAGCAGGCTCCCGGCCGTCGTCATCCAGTGACTACAATGTTATAGAAGTGGTGACCTTGGCTTCTGTAACAGATATAACTACAAGCAAACAGGACGCTAGCACGGAGAACCCTTTCAGGCAAAAACCGCTGTTGGCAAGAACACCGATTAAACAAGTCACCGTTTGCGGGGGGAGGCAGCAAACCCCAGAAACACTGTCAAAGTCAACATCACAGGTTAAATCATCGGAGACAGACCACAGACGGACTAACGAATGAAAGAAGGCAGAGTGCGTTGTGCAACCTGGCATCATTGCGGCCTTTGGGCGCAGTAGAAGGACTATGCGCACCCCGGAGCGTCCAGTGCAAGACGTACACAATCCGGATCAAGCTGCGACACCAACAGAGGCCAGTGTAAGGCTGGGGGAGGGAGAAGTTTTGCCGTTGGCCGACGCCACTTCAAACGCGACCCAAGCGATAGAAGCAAAAGGGCTAGGAAACGGGGGCCTCTCCCAAGAGGTGGCGCCAAATAACACAATCGCCCTTGACCGCGCCGAAGAGGAGTGGCTTACTCGGAAAGCGGGGACTATCGTCAAACAACTGAGGGCTGCCTGCGAAGTGCAGAAAAACATAGGCAAGAGTGTCAAGAATGGCATTCTTGAACTGGAGGAGCGTTTTGGCCGCATAACGCACTACAGGCGGAGGTGGCTTGCAACCAAAAAGCACCAAAAAGACACGCTCTCCCTCGAGGAATCAGTGGGTCCTAGCAGCAGCAAAAGAATGGCCGGTAGCCCAATTGAAGGCGACCGTGAGAAAAGGAGGAAGGACGAGACCATAAACGAAGTTGACACTCCAGGCGAGGAGTTTCATGTGGCGCGAAACAAGGCAGCGAAAAAAGCAGCCAAAAAGCTACTCCTAGAAAAAACAGACAAAGAGCTCAACCACGAAAAGAACAAAGAACCCCCCGATATACCGCAGAAAACAAAAAGCAAACCGCGGCGCAAACCCTTGCGAGAGGCAATGCTTATTAAACCAACTAAGGGCCGAACCTACGCAGATGTCTTCCGTGAAATTAAAGGAGCGGTCAAGCCAGACGACACCAAAACTGCCATCAAGGCAGTTCGACCAACCCGGACCGGTGGCCTGCTGGGGGAATTCGGGCCAGAGGCCACAAACAAAGATGCATTCCGCGACGCGGTTCAAAAGGTTCTTGGAGATGCGGCAACGGTTGCCTCGCTCGAACCAATGGCCACTCTGGAAATCAGGGACCTCGACTGCGTCACGGACAAAGCTGAAGCAGAGGATGCCATCAGGAGGGAGTTCCCCAGCTTAAGTGAAGTCAAGGCAAGATTGACACGTGAAAACACAAAGGGGCAACGCATGGCTATTGTCGAACTAGCTGATAAAGACGCCCAGCAAATCCTGGCGAAGGGCAAAATTAAGATAGGTTGGGTGATCTGCAGGATACGGAAAAGAGCGATCCCTATCCGCTGCTTCAGATGCCTCGAATACGGAAACCTCGCGTATGGCTGTAGGGGACCCGACAGGAGATCTCTGTGCTACAAATGTGGTGAAACGGGGCACAAAAGGCAGGAGTGCACGAACGAGGCAAAATGCATTCTTTGCAAGGATGTTAAGCTAGCACCCGGTGACCTCAAACAGCCGGGGACAGGGAGATGCTGGGTTTTCAAGGAGGCCCTAACTAAAGCCAAATCGATACTCAAATGATCCGTATCCTGCAGGTCAATTTGCACCGAAGCACAAACGCCCAGGACCTACTTGAGCAGTTTGCGAGGGATAAGAAAGCTGACCTCCTGTTGCTGAGCGAGCAACATCATAACAAGGACTCGCAAGCGTGGTACCCTGACAAATCTAGTACCTCGGCCATCTGGGTTCGAGACAGCGCCCGCCTTCAGGTGCAGGGCCATGGACGCGGGGATGGTTTGGTGTGGGTGCGGTGTTCAGGGATAACATATTTCAGTGTTTATCTGACGCCTAACGAGGCAATGCCATCTTTTCGAACCAAACTCGTTGCCCTGGAGGACGCTGTCTCGAACACAGAGGGCCACATGCTGGCCGGGGGAGACTTCAACGCTAGAGCCATTGAATGGGGTATGCCACAATCCGACCCAAGGGGAAAGCTAATCTTGGACATGGCGACCAGAACAGCGCTTTTTGTCCTAAATACTGGTAACACCCCTACTTTCCGCTGACACTCGCTTCGGAGTCCCTGGTACCTAGAGTACACAACTGGCGAGTACTAGAGGACTACTCGGCTAGTGATCACCAGTATATAGCGGTTGAGATTCACGACAGTGCCACTCTGCGTGCATATGCCCAAACTTCAATCCTCGGATGGAGGACTGGGAGGATGGACGTTGAGAGGTTCGCTGACGCGCTTACGGCAGGCGCACCGTTGCTGGGAGCTCCACCAGGGAGTGGAGGGCCTACAGCCAAGGACTTGGTGAACTCAACTATGAGTACCATCATAGCTGCTTGCGAGTCTTCCATGCCCCGTCGGAGACCCCGACACGGCAAGCCTCCAGTATACTGGTGGTCAAACGAGATCGCCGAACAAAGAAGCGAGTGTCACAAACTTCGGCGAGAGGCCCAGCGGGCGCGAACACGGGAGGAGGCAGACACTAGGCTAGCAGCAAACAGGTCTGGCAAGAAATATCTTCGCAGGCTTATTAACAAGAGCAAGGTCTGATGCTGGCAAGACCTCGTGGACGATGTAAATAGGGATCCGTGGGGCCTTGGCTACAAGCTGGTCATGGGGAAACTTGGTGCCCTATGGAAGCCTTGTATACATGACGCGGAAAAGATGGACGCGATAGTGCGTGGACTCTCCCCACCCATCCCGCCCGTGTTGACGCTGTCCATAGTGAAACAGCAGTCGAGTGCCCACTCTTCACACAGCTGGAGCTGGAGGAGGCAGTCCTCTCCCTGAAAGCGAGGAAGGCACCGGGCCCAGATGGCGTTCCAGCTGAGGTTTTGCAGCTCGTCTATCACCATTGTCCTGACTTGCTGCTCAGCACATTCAACGCTTGCCTACGGGACGGGGTTTTCCCGGTACGATGGAAGGTGGCGAGGCTTGTGCTGGTCAGCAAGGGGAAGGGAAATCCCGAATTGCCGTCTACATACCGCCCGTTATGCATGCTAGACACAGCTGGGAAAGTGCTAGAGAAACTCATCAAGGGAAGACTCACTGACGCGATTCGTGCTGCTGGGGACCTATCTCCTCAGCAGTACGGCTTTAGAACAGGACGTTCTACTATTGATGTGATTGCAGAGGTGGTGAATGCGGTCCAAAAGGCAGAGGCATATAGTCGCACCAAGCGACGGATCGTCCTGTTGGTGACACTCGACGTCAGGAATGCCTTCAACTCCGCTAGATGGGTGGATATTCTGGACACGCTGGAAAACTCTTTTCAAGTTACAGAATATCTATTGCGGCTTTTGAGGAGCTACCTAAAGAACCGAAGCCTGCTCTACGACACGACACAGGGCCAACGAAGGATGGAAATAACATCGGGTGTGGCCCAGGGATCTATCCTTGGTCCGGACCTGTGAAACGTGTCTTACGACGGGCTACTGAGACTTGAGATGCCAGATGAGTCGCGCTTGGTCGGCTATGCGGATGATGTTGCGGCCTTGGTCGCTGGACGCACCGTTGAACAAGCGCAACTTAGGCTAGGTATGTTAATGCGCTGAGTGAGGGACTGGATGACTGCTCGCGGGCTCAGTTTAGCACTGGAGAAAACCGAAGTGGTCATCTTGACAAAAAAGAGAATCCCTAGAGTAAGGATGATCAGTATTGGAGATATACAGATCGAATCGAAGCCAGCGGTGAAGTACCTGGGGCTACTGATCGACTCGAAGATGAGTTTCTCTGAGCAAATCAGGGGAACGGCTGAGAAGGCTGCTTCGGGATTATCGACCCTGAGTCGACTTATGGCCACTGTAGGGGGACCCATCCCATCAAGAAGACGCCTTTTGATGAGTGCTGTAGGGTCAGTGCTAATGTACGGAGCAGAGGTATGGGGCGACGCTCTCAGCAAGGAAGTATACTGAAAACGATCGGTACAGGTACAGAGAAGAGGAGCACTGAGAATTGCATCTTCGTATCCAACAGTCTCCGACTCGGCGGTGAGAGTGATTGCAGGCGTGATACCTGTTGCCCTCCTTGCTAGAGAGCGCCACGCTATTTACCTACGCCGAAACGAGGATGCGAGGCAGATGGTTGTCCGCCAGGAGAGACAACGCTCGCTCAACGATTGGCAGCAGTCTTGGATCAATTGCACGAAGGGAAGGTGGACTGCGCACCTCATCCCGGATGTGAGACCGTGGCTAAACCGAAGGCATGGTGAGACTGACTTTTATCTGACCCAGCTTTTGAGCGGGCATGGGTGTTTTCAGTCTTACCTGCACAAGATCGGTAAGTCCCGGTCTCCCGATTGTCGGTTTTGCCCAGGAGAGGAGGACAATACCTGTTACACATTTTTTGCGTGTACCAAATGGGCCAGGCTACGAAGCGAACTCTACAGGGAGACGGGAGAGCTCACCCCGGATAATATAGTTGCGGTGATGCTCGAATCAGTTGACAAATGGAACCAGGTGGCACATTATGCTCGGGCAGTCCTAAAAGATAAAAGGGACTCACAGCAGCCGGAGGTGCTGGGGCTGGGGGATCGATTTTCTGGCATTTCCTCTTCTCCTCTCCCCTCCCGCTAGGAAAGGGCTCCCCAGCTTGAAGGCGCCCCACGGCGTAACAAAACGAGACCTGGCCCGAAGTAATGTGTCAAACGGTTCCAGGCTAGGTTCTCAGATTGACAGGGGAGGTGTTTAGTGGGTAGTCCAAGGGTATCCTCCATGGGAGTCCCACACTGCCACACTCGGCGGGCGTAAATGCCTTCACCTCCCTACCACAAAAAAAAAGACGTTATAAGGTCGCACTTGTTTGATGACCTCAGATGATGTCTCGATTGTTGACGAACACGAATCATCTACGCTGCTTTTGCCGGTAACCTCTGCTTGATTTTCAACGTTTTGTTCTGCATACCTCAATGCCAGCATTTTCTCCTTAAATTTTGCTTGAAAATTCTGGTAGTTGGTTTCGGTTGTCTCGTGCAAATCACTTAAAAAGTAGTCATGGGTCGGCAATATATCTTTCAACGAGCGAATCTTTGCATCCACTTCCTCGAATGGGTCCCATTTGGATCCAAGACGTCGGAGTTGCTCTTCGTAGTACTCAGCTCTCTTTTTACGATTCGTGGGATCCTTTTTAGGGTTTTGTACTAAAATACAAAACCCTATTGCAAGCACGACCTGTGTCCGTCTGTCCGTCTGTCCGTCCATCCGTCCGTCCGTCCGTCCGTCCGTCTGTATGTCACAGCACTTTTTCTCCGAAACTATAAAGGCTACAGCCATGAAACTTTGTGAAAAGGTCAGAAGTGGTGACCTCTTGAACGTTCAAGGGTGACAAAATTTTTCAAAGGGGTTTAAGGGGGGGTCTCCCCATATAGGGAGTTGACCCCTCAAAAAAAAACTTTTCACCATTGGTAGTCGAATAGGGTGTCATTGGAAAGGCCTCAATGAGATCTTTTCAAAACAGGTCTTAAAATTGCCGTATGACTACCGAGGGGGGCAGGGGAAGGGGAAATGTACGAACTTTTCGCGTACCCCCCCCCTCGCGATTGGACACCTTCCATCTGAAAAATCTGAAAAGAATCATGAATGTAGGCCTTAATGAGTACAACAACAACAAATACATGAGAAGTCGAAATTCACTCAACTTTGTTAGTAATAGTATGATTTATCGATTTTATGTTTTCTTGAATAAAATCTAAATGGTACCCTTAAATTCAATAAAAAAAACAGATGACTATTTATAAGATTGATCTTTTCTGAAAGTTTCATAAAGATAGAACAGTATTTAACGAAGTTATAGCGATTTGAATTTTCCTGTATTACTATGGAACAATGTGCCCTGTGTTACTATGGAAACATATGGCTATGGAGCCATATGCGCTTTTTACCGACTTAGACACTACAGCTTTGCTAGGATTTGCATGAAAATTTCAGGGATGATAGGTATCATGAGGATGGCTAAATACAATTGAAACAAGTTGAAGAGGCAGGAGAGAGCTCCTAGCAAAAGGGCTTTGTAACCATTCTAGGATTCGAAAAAATAGGCCATGAATCGATGCTTACAGTGCAGAGGAGTGGCCCCTGAAAAAAATTTCATGAAAGGTAGCCGATATGAGTATCAAATGAAATTTCTCTATGAGAGTTTTTCAAAACAGCTCTTAAACTCTTAAACTGACAGTTTTTGCTTCAGTGGGGGCACATGAAAAATACATGGAAAATGTGTTTTCTCCCTCACGAATGGACACCCGCGATCTAAAAAAATCTGAAAAACATTATCAAGCGAGACATTTATGGGTATAACTTTAACAAATACCTCAGAATTAAAAAATTCTTTCAACTTAGTTAATAATAGTATGATCCTCGAACATGACGTGTTTCTTAATTTTATTCGTTGCTGGTTACGGCATTTTGTAAGTTGAGTACAAAACCCTTCTGACATGAGCATAGGTCTGTCTACCCAACTTGTTATAGTTTGCGATGATCGTGTCGATATATGCTGCTAGTACCCATTTTCGCTCAGATAAACTGTCCATTTCTGCATTCTTGTGATCTGGATCACCAATGCTTTGAGTCGCGGCTATTTTGCCTCGGCTATTTGTCACACCCTTTGGCCCTATGCCAAAGTTCTGTTGTCTCAGTTCTTGTAGTGAGTGAGTGAAAAGAACTTTGGCCCTATGCCAAAGTCTTGTTGCTTGAGTGCTTGTACCGAGACAATCACAAGTATTAAATAAAATTGAAGTTTAACCGATGCTTGTATCAGCTAATTCTATGTAGTTGGAAAAAAACGCGTTGTTTGTTCTGATGGTCAAACTTGACTGACTCTATTTCATTCAATCACTTCGCTTATATCTATTTCACAATTATTTTGCTCAAATGCAAATTGTTAAGCTCACCTGAATGTGGTTCCCACAAATTTGCAAGCGCAACACGATTCCTGTATCTTACAGACAAATAGATCACGTTGCGCTCGGTGTTGGAATCTTTGCGTCAACGCGCACAAGATAAATGTAAATATTTCATGCGCGCCAGACAAAACAAGCATCATCGTACATGCACATTCCAGTGAGCTTATATGATAGCTTCAATAACAATGCAATTATGATGGTGAGAATCTGATGCGTTTAGCAAATTTATGAGATAGGAATTTATGCTTGATTTTTATTAGTACAATGAGCTGACTTTACAATTTAAGAGATAGGAGTTTATGCTTGATTTTTAACAATGAGCTAATTTTACAATTTATTAAAGAGTATTATCAAATTATTAATTATCAAATTAATTACCCGAAAGTCCCAGGTTCATATCTCGTTGGGAGCAACGGGATTTAGTTCAGGGGGTTTTTTGGACTGACTACGAGTATTCACTCAGTGGTGATATGTACTGATTTAATCAGATCATATCATAGCTGAGGAAGCACACGGGAGCATGGCACTGACGAAACCAACTTCCGAAAAAATCAATACGGTCGTGAAAATGAGATACTCTAACTATCTCAAAGCGAAGGCCCGAGAGGAGCTGTAGTGCTACAAAGAAGAAGATTATCAAATTATTAATAATTAAGAAGCTGTTTTCGTACAGTACGAAAAGCGGATTTTAATCACATTTTCCTTGCGAGCAAAACATGAAATGAATGGAGGTCTAGTTAATTTTAGCTTTATCAAAGCTTCAAGAGATGATTTAATTTGTTCAATGTTGACGTTTTTGTCGAATTCGTATTTTTTTGTTGCTGTGCGTTTCAATTACTTTCAAAAGATAATTCAACTCATTTGAAGAGGGTTCAGCTGGAAGGTTTTCGGAGAATCTTCTTTTATAATTTTTATCAAAAAATCGTGAAGGTTAATTTGTGATTTGTGTTGCATGTTTTAAAATTTTCTGGGAACACATGCTCGCAGAAACTGAAGATGACTTTTAAGACTGTTCTTAGAAACGTAACGCAACAAATACAAAAAAAGTTCATGTTTTGCACAATAGATAGCTTTGATTATAGGATGAAAATGCCTTAATTATGAGCTTATTACTTTTCGATATATCTTTACTATACTAAAATTAATCGAAATGACATTATTTAATAATGAACCCAATTATAGAAAAATGTTCATAAAATAAAAAAATAGAAATATCCAATAGTATTAAATATAAGAATAATACTAACAAACAAAAAAAACACACATAAAAATGCAATAATTTTCTTTTTTTAGAGTGAACTCATTTTTGCTAGTGTAATAGATATATGAAAACTGAAATGTACAATGGTGTTATGTGCCTTTAAAGAGTAAATTCAGATTAAGCTTGAACTCTTTGTTGAAAGGATTTAATTTTTGTACTTTGTTTGATTATTAATACGAAATCAAAGTACTGTTTATAAAAACAATGAAATGGGAACGCAGACATTTAAAATTTAGCGTTAAAAGTTGAATCAACGAGTAGAATCAGGAGAAAAAAGACTAATTTACTGCTTTTATCAAATTTTTTTATGGGAGTGAGGAATTTTTAGCCATTGTTTTCATTCATTTCCTCCACGATGAAGAGATGCAATTTAAAGTAGAAGCGATGGAATTTGTCCGACACGTTTAAATCGGGCATGTGAACCGGTGGCTGAATATTTGTATTCCGAACTTAGTCTGCTCACGTAAGACCCGCGACCAAAACTCCTCTCCAAACTAGCTATCTAGCCAGCAGCCACCTTGGAGTAGACTAAGAGTGTCCGGACTTGTCCTGATGGGTACAATCCGTTGTCACGTTCCAAGACCGTGTCTAGAGCCGATGAGGATCGGCTCAGATTTCCTTCGGAAAATCTCGAACGTTCGAGACGTGTGTAAACTTAAATCATTACAAGCTGCTCTAATGACCAAGCTGCGAATCGATAACGAAGCGGATGGTCATTCGACTTCAATTCCTGGGTCATTTGGATCATATTAGCGAATAATTCGAGGTATTTTTTGCAAAATTCTTCCCAGGCTCCTGCGACTAATGTTGAGTTGCTGCGATCGCTGGCGAGTTATATTCTCTCAACAGCCACATTTTCCGGGGGTCGTGCACCATGCAAGTACAGGGACCATGAGTATTGTCTATGAGCAAACCTGTTTCATGTATTTTCTTCACAAATTTACGTACAGTAGGCGCAGTGAATGCCTCATTTTGGCCAAAACTGCTCTTCAAAAATGCACTGTTTGAGTAACACAGCACTCACTTTCGAAATAAGATTGCAATATTTCCCAATATTGTTCAAGTGTAAATCAATTCATTTTGTTGCGCGGAAGGTTGATGCTGACTTACTAATATTGTGATTTAAAAAGAAGCTACTATATGGCCCAGCCGGTATATCTACATACTATACATTGTTGGAAGAAAAATCAATTCGACCCCTATTTTTCTATTCTTTTGCGAAATCAAATATTTGTATTCACACTTATCGCAATCTTTTATAAGGATCCTATTCGCATATCTAATTCAAATGAAACAAGTTCATTTTTCAACTCAATAATAATTCAAATGGCCTTACGCTGGGGACAAAAATTAATTATTTTTTTGCCATTCCTAAATAATTTGATTTTCATCACAAAGCAAAAGAGTGTAGTTATAAATTTTTTTCAAATTCAAATGCCCTTTACTGATTCAATCGTTATAGATAAACAAGTTGAGTAAGCAGGAGAGTGCTCCTACCAGAAGGTCTTTGTAAACATCCTAAGGTTAGAAACAAGTTTTCTAACGGCGTGGATCGATAACTTGAATTATTCATCCAATACTTGGATAAGAAATCGTTCAAATTTATACAAAAGATGCACAGTTTCTTTCACAAGCACAGTGCAGCCGCCAATTTAATCTAGCTTAAAAGATTTTTTCTGAATGCTCGGCCGATTGAACATGTTCAAGTTAAACACTATTTCTGAAATTTTCATGAACATTGAAAGAAAATAAAAGTCTCTAAGTCAATTTTAAATATATATAGGGTTTTCCAATAGGAGGTGTTATTTTGAAAAGATATTGTGATTTAACACCTTGCGACTTCTTTCTTTGGAGCCACGTGGTAGAGAAGATCTACGCCAATAGCCCAGCGTCGATTCAAGATCTCAAAGATGAAATTCGTGAGGCTATCGAGGACATAGGGCAGCCACTTTGCGATTTGATTATGGAAAATTTCATGAAGAGGATATGGTCCTGTAAGCATGTCGTAGTGGTTATTTGCCTGATGTTGGTTTTTGCTTTTAACGAGATATCTTCTTCTTTATAATGAAATAAACATCCGATCATTTATATTAAAAAATAGCTTTTTTCTTTTAATATCATAATAACACCTCTTATTGGAAAACCCTATATCAACCATAAACACGTGTTATTGTTGTTGTAATTCTATATATTTGAAATGGCTATAACTCACTTGATTATGATTCGATCTCAATTAAATTTTGTGAACATATATATCTCATATCAGTCCATATAATTGCAAGTTTAAAGGTACCGTTTTGATTTTATGGGCGAAAATGTAAAATCTACAAATCATACTATTATTAACAAAGTTGAGCAAATTTCGATTTCTGAGGTATTTGTTGCCCTTGTACTCATAAAGGCCCACGTTCGTGATAATTTTCAGATTTTTTGGCTGAATGGTGTCCAATCGCGAGGGGGGGGGACCCAAATTTTGGGTACATTTTGTCTTCCCCTGGACCCCCTAATTCATAAAATGATTTCTTTATTTCAGATTCTAAAAGTTCTAATCAATACCTTTCATTTGATACCCCATTCGACTACCTTCGATTAAAAAATTTTTTTAAGGACCAATTCGTTATTAGGGAGGAACCCCCTCAAAAATTTTTTAAATTTTTGTTAAGGCCTTAACTTTTGAGAGACCATCACTTCTGACCTTTCCACAAAGTTTGAGAATTCTAGCTTCAATAGTTTCTGAGGAAATTAGCTGTGACGCACGGACAGACGGACGGACGGACAGGCGGACGGACAGACAGGTTGCGAAACTAGTAGGTCTTTGTAAAAAAATTTTTACAAAGACCTAAAAAGCAGGATTTAAAACATTAAAGTACTCTAAATTTAAACAGTTTTCAATCAAAAAATTAATCTAAAACAACATCAAATAAATATTATTATACTAATGTAAATATATACCATCAATCAATTGGACAAAAAGAGAAAAAACCTTACGAATCTATTCAAAGTTATACATAACTAATGCACACATCGAAACAGGGTACTTTGAGCTTACAACGAATATGTATCGGCTTATTATAATAAATTTTATCAAGGAACTTTAACTACTTCTAGGAGATCAATATCAAAATATTCCTAACCTGTATGTTAAACTTTTCACTAGTTATTTAAAATAACGAACATAAATCAATTAAAATAATAATTGATGGAACAATAATGAGTGGTAACAAAAACAAAAATGACAAACTGGGACTAACTACGAACGACCATGAATAATTTAGTAATTGGCATTTATCCATCAAAGCCTAAATTGCTTCATCTCAGTAAGACCAGCCTTAATAAACGTGGCAAATGAGAATCTCAATTGAAACCGTTGTTCCTGCGAGCTCAAATTGGGAGCATATTCCATCTTTTTATTGATGGCCTGCCTAAATACTCGTATTTGTTACATAATCAGGATACCATCAGAATAAAAAATGTACTGATTCATGCCCAAATATACGAGTGCTTCTAGAGGAATGAAGCCAGTGGTGAAACAAGCTGCAATGCATCTGTCGGTAGGGTGGAACGGTTGCAAAAATCAGTTACAGACTTCGCAATATGATTTCAAATAAGCTTCGAAATGATTGTATCGACTCTTATCTTTTTGACGGTTTGCTCAATTTTTCGGTTCGATACAAAGTGTTGCCAATTTGCATGAGACTTTGTGTATAGGCCAGTACATGTGCGTAGATATTTTCTTTTGAGAAATTGGAACATTTTCATTGTATAAGTACCTTGATCATCTCAGATATGATAGCCATGTATCGAAATTGGTCTTAACAGAGCCATGGAACAGATAAATTTGACCTATTGATTAATGCATCTGGAATAAAAGAGTCGTCGAAGGGATATGAATGCTTTAAGCACCTTACCGAGCATAGTTTTGATATGTCCATTATAGTACAAATATTGATCAATATAAACACTGCCATATTCAACACATTATTTATGTGGAACCCGTTCTGAACTACTCTCACCTGCCATTCTGTGGACATTTTCCCAATTACGTTTAAGTTGTTCACTGCCTAACCGTAGCGTAGTTCGAAACAATTTTTGTTTTTATGTCAACTATAATTAATTAAAAATTAAGTATTTGGTCTGAACTTAGACCTCTTACTTAAGACATTTCACCTCTTAAAAACGAATATTTATGCTAAGTGCCTAGGATCTTTAGATATTACTGTAGAGCCATATTAGTGTTATAATAATATAGGCATAACGGGTAAATAATTTTTTATTGAGCTTTTAGACATAAGTGCTTACACTAAGAATAATAACTGAAGAGGACTTTGCAATATACTAATATATTGTCACAGTACAGTATATAGCTTTTAAGCTAGCAGGGGCTGTTAGTCTAGACTGCGCAAGCTTTTGACTGCTGGATAAGATACTAGGATTTGTGTATCTCTTCTTGATATATAGTATATTTTGTAGCCTTGTATACGTAGTTTTAGAGAAATGCTCCTACATGCACTATCTGTTTGATGAGAGTGAATTTCATTTGTTTCTTTACCACGTTTACTGGGCTGACTATGACGGAGATTATTACTGCCCTCGAATAACTCAATTTATCACTTGAATGGGTGCCCAGAACTAGGTGCATTTTATATCTTCTGAATGGTTAGGTATTTGAAGTGGGTCCATTAAATGGCTTGGATGGCAATAGTTGTCTTCCATTGATTTGAATGATAATACAAACGCTTAAAAAATTAACCGTTGTATTTTTTTACTTCTTCGGTTATTGGTTCAATCTTCATGTCGACTTGCATGATTTTGATATTTTCGTAGTTTAAGGCACCCAATTTTGTTCTGATTTATTTTTTAATTGTTCTTCGGAGCATGCCTACGTTTAATTTTCAGCTTCTTCTTCTTCATAGCACTATAGCCCATCTAGAGTCTTCGTTTTCTGCAATGAATACCTCTACCGGTCTCGTTCCATTGATCGCATCCCCAGGTCTATAAGTCCAAGCAGCGATGAACCATTTTTGTCGACTGAGTCAGCCCAGTATTTCTTCGGTTTTTCTATTAATATCTGCACTTCACTTCTCCCAACAAATACCTTTTTGGGTACACGTTGTCCGTTCATACAGCTCGTCGAAAATTTCATACAGCCCATGGCTACATCGAATTCTTCTTCTTAGACTACAGCCCCTCTCGGACCTTCACTTACTGCAAAAAGTACCTCCAATTGTCTTGGTCCATTGACCGCATCCCTCAATTTAAAAATCCAAGCAGCGATGAACTGTCTTCATTGACCAAGTCAGACCAGCGTTTCCCTGGCTTTCCCACTGGTCTATGGTTTTCAGTTCCCCCAAGTAGTAGAATGGGGTTTTGAAGGTAATCTATTTTTTGTGGTAGGGAGGTGAATGCCCATTTACGCACAGAGTGCGGGACTCCCATCCTCGTAAGAAGGCGACTGAACTACCCACTAAACATCTCCCCTGTCAACCTGAGAACCTAGCCTGGAACCGTTTGACACATTACTTCGTTTGGGCCAGGTCTCATTTGTTACGTCGTGAGGTGCCTTCAAGCTAGGGGAGCCTTCTTCAAGTGGAACAGGGAAGTGCCAGACAAGTGATCCCCCCGACCCAACACCCCCGGCTGCTGTGAGTCCCTTTTATCTTTTAGGACTACCCCAACATAATGCGCCACCTGGTTCCATTTGTCAACCGATTCGTGCATCACCACGACTATATTATCCGAGGTGAGCTCTCCCTTCTCCCTGTAGATGTCCCTTCGCAGCCTGTCTCATTTTCTGCATGCAACAAATGTGTGACAGGCGTTGTCCTCCTCTCCTGGGCAAAACCGACAATCGTTGGACCATGATTTACCAATCTTGTGTAGGTAATACTGAAAACACCCATGCCCACTCAAAAGCTGGGTCAGATAGAAGTCAGTCTCACCATGCCTTCGATTTAGCCACTGTCTCACATCCAGAATTTGGCACGCTCGTGCAATTCAAGACTGCTGCCATTCGTTTAGCGGGCGCTGCCTCTTTTCGCGGACAACCATCTCCCTCGCATCCTCTTTTTGACGCAGAATAGCAAGGCGCTCTCTTGCAAGGAGGCCGATAGTTATCACGCCTGCAATAACTTTCATCACCGAATCAGAGACTGTCGGATACGAAGGCGCAATACTCAGTGCTCCTCTTCTCTGTACCTGTGCCAGGCATTTTCGGTAAGCCTCCTTACTGAGAGCATGGCCCCATACTTCAACTTTGTACAGTAGCACTGACCCTACAGCACTCATCAAAAGGCGTCTTCTTGATGGGCTGGTCCCCCCTACGTTGGCCATAAGTCGACTCAGAGCCGACAATCTCAAAGCAGCCTTCTCTTCGTTGCCCTGATTTGTCCAGAAAAACTCATCTTCGAGTCAATCAGTAGCGCCACGTACTTCACCGCTGGTTTCGATTCGATTTATATGTCTCCAATACTGATCATCCTTACTTTAGGGATTCTTTTTTTTTGTCAAGATCATCACTTCGGTTTTCCTCAGTGCTAAGCTGAGCCCGCGAGCAGTCATCCAGTCCCTCACTCGCCCTAGTTGCGCTTGTTCAACGGTGCGTCCAGCAACCAGAGCCGTAACATCATCCACATAGCCGATCCGTTGCTTGGTGCGACTATGTGCCTCTGCCTTTTGGACCGCACTCATTACCTTTGTAATTGCATCAAAAGAAGAACGTCCTGCTCTGAAGCCGTACTGTTGAGGATATAGGTCCCCAGCAATACGTATCGCGTCAGCGAGTCTTCCCTTGATGAGTTTCCTTAGCACTTTTCCAGCCGGGTCCAGCATGCATAACGGTCGGTATGCAGACGGCGATTCGGGATTTTCCTTCCCCTTGCTGATCGTACCGGGAAATTTTCATCCCGTAGGCAAGCGTTAAATGTGCTGAGCAGTAAGTCAGGACAATGAAGATAGACAAGCCGCAATGCCTCAGCCGGAAATCATTTGGACCTGGAGCCTTCCTCGCTTCCAGTGAGAGGACTGCCTCCTTCAGTTAGGGCTGTGTGAAGAGTGGACACTCGACTGCTGTTTCACCATTAACAATGTCAACACGGAGGGGTTGGGTGGGGAAGAAATTCCGCACTATCTCGTCCATCTTTTCCGCGTCATATATGCAAGAGCGCCAAGCTTCCGCATAACTAGCTTGTAGCCAAGACCCCACGGATCCTTGTTCACATTGTCCGCTAGGACTTTCCAGCAGCGAGCCTTGCTACTGTTAATCAATTTGCGAAGGCATTTCCTGGGGGACTTATATGCTGCCACCCGGATGCATGTCTCATCATGGTTCCGCGCCCGTTGAGCCTCACGTCAAAGTTTGTGACACTCTCTTCACTTTTCAGTGATTTCAGTTGACCACCAGTACACTGGGGGCTTTCCATGCTAGGGTTCTTGACGGGACATAGAAGCGCAGCATGCAGTCGTGATGATGCTCAAAGTTGAGTTCACCACGTCTTGAGCTGCCAGTTCTTTCGTCCCCTCCGAAGCTCGCTGCAGTGGCTCACCTGCTGTGAGCACCTCGACGAACCTCTCGACGTCCATCCTTCCGATTTTCCATCCAGTTATCGAATGCCGAGAGCACGGATGTCGTTAGACAACATCACTGTTCTCAAGCAGAATGCACAGATGATCACTGGCTGAGTAGTCCTGTAATACTTTCCAATTGTGTATCCTCCGTACTAAGGACTCCGAAGCAAATGTCACGTCCGGTATAGTTCCTTCACAGCCAATACAGAGGAAAATCGGCGTATTTTCAGTGTCTAGTGCAACGAGCGCCGTCCTGGCCCCCATTTCCAGGACTCGTTTTCCCGCAGATCTGTTTGAGGCTTGCCCCATTCGATTGCTTTAGCGTTAAAGCCTCCCCAACGCACGTTGCCCTCTGCGTTCGAGACAGTGTCCTACAGAGCATTAAGCTTGGCTTGGAAGGGGGCCAAGAATATGTGCTTTCATGTTGATAGCCAAGGATGGCCCGGGTGAAAGAATAAGTGGTTCTTTCACTTCGGAGACTGGCACTGGAGACTGGCACCATTATTCTTTCAGCTCGTATAACTTGCATGTTGGGTGTGTTCCCACATGTATATAAGGTCCAATACCCACCTTGGGACCACGCGGGCGAGCTACCCTGTAGGTGATGGCGTGTGGCAACTCCTGAGGAGTATTCATCCCCTGCAACGAAACCGCCAAGATGATATCGATTTTTACGGTGTTAGGTACACACTAAAGAAGGTTGTCGCAGAGCACCCGAACCGCACGAAACCATCCCCCCGTCCACAACTCTCCGCTTGAAAATCACTGTTCCGAACCCAGATGGTGGCACTACAAGTTTCGTTGGAATACTTTTTCCATGGTGATGCTCACTCAGCAGTAAGAAGTAGACTTTCATGTCGCTCGCAAACTGCTCAACCAGATATTGGGCAGTTGAACTGCATTGTAGATTTAGCTGCAGGAGGGGCTTCATTTAAGATCTGATTTTGACTTCGCTAGGGCTTCCTGGAAAATCCCGCGTTTTTTTATCCCAAGGTGTGTCCAAAATCTTATCTTGGCTCAGCATCCTTGCAAAGAATACAGTGTGCCTCCTTCGTGCACTCTTTTCTTTTATGTCCCATTTCACCGCATATGGAGCTCCTATCAACTCCTTTGTATACTTGTGTGGTGTGAACATAGCCAAGGCATTTGAAACATTGAAGAGGCGTTGCACTTCGCAGTATCCTACAGACAACCCATCCTATTTAGACTTTGGCCTTGCTCAGAAATTGTTCGGCATCCTTTTTGGTGAAGTCAACTTTGGCCATGCGTTGTCCCCAAATGTTTTCTGATGTCAGTCTCGCTTTGATTCTTTCCACGCTAGGGAACTCCCTTTTGATGGCCTCTTCTACCTCTGCCAGCTCCGCGACGCAGTCAATATCTCTTATTTCGATCATTGCCATCAACTCGAGTGAGGCTATAGTTGCGTTTTTGCCGAGGACTTTCTTTACTGCGTCGCAGAATACCTTCTTATAGTCGGCCTTTGCTCCGAATTCGACCAGTATATGGCCGGACCGCGTTGGTTGTACTGCTTTAATGGTTGTGTTGGTGTCTTTGGACCTTACGTTTCCCCTGATATTCCGTAGCACCTCCACGTAAAATCAGCCATTTTGAGGTTTTACGAGCAATGCCTGCTGTCGGGGTCTTCGTCGGGGCTTCTGTCTCTCCTGTTTCGCATCAGGTCTTTTTTCTTGTGAGGCTTTCGTGCGAATTTTGTTTTCTGGCATTTTTTGAAGGAGTTTCTTTGCAGTTTTCTTCACTCCTTGTGTAAGCACTGTCTGGAACCCATAATTTGGTGCTCCACGCGCATCAAGCGCCTCTTTCTTCCTTCTTTTAACCCGATCTCTTTCGATTGAGCTAGATGCCATTCTTTTATTGATTTTTGATGGTGGAGCTATCTGCACGTGGCCTCAAGATTTCGCCCTCAGCGCTTCTTTAGCCTTTTGCTGTTCTTCGGTGTTTACCCAGCTCCTCCAATAACGCCCTTTGCGGTCTAGGAGCTCGTCTAGTTCAAGGAGCTCAAACTTTACTGCTTTGCTGATTTTTGGGGAGTTGCATGCAGATTGTATTCTTTTCAGACCATCTCCCGCTTTTCGGAATAGCCTTTCATCTTCATGTCGCTGGGCGGAAATCGTACTTTGCGATCATCCTTGGGAGAGGTTATTGCTTTCCGTTTCCGAATACAGTACTTCCGGCCCATTTTCAACGTTGGCGATGCAATCACACAACGTCGCTATATTTGCCTGGTCACTCGTTTCTTTTCCTGCCGTAGTCTCCTCGTTGACTTCAGGATGGTTTTTTTTATGTCAGGATTTACGACCCTTGCATCGGTTGCTTCGGTAACGGCCCCAGCAGTGACCATCGAATTCTCGATGTTCTTTATATTTTCCTCCACCGCTCGAACACCTGAAGCGTTCTGCAGAGTTCCCCGCTTTTCCTGCATAGTGTGCTCTGGCATTCGAATCATTTTTTTGCTGCGCTTGAACGCCACAGGAATCTCATTCTGGGCCAGGCCGTCTGTTAATCTCCGTTTTTCGTCCGTCTTCACTGTCATTGTATTAATCGTCGTTTTGGTCATTGTTATTACCGTTCTCGGTGTACTGTTAACATTGTGGCTGCAACCGCTGGTTGCGTCATCGTTGTTATTATTTTTCATTTCTTTTTTTTTATCTTTTTAAAGTGTTTTTGGTTCCATCAGTTTAATTGGGTCCCCCCTTGGAGCCGCTATCTTCGTTCGTGTGTGTAGTCGCCTTTTTGGTCCCATGATTATCTTTGCCGAGCAGGGAGGCCATGCAATGGTTAGCACAAGTCCATATGGAAACAAGTGCTCAGAGCCAAACCAGCGCTAATGGGGAGTCCGTCTCAACTGAACCTATACCACCAACCCAATGGTGCAAACTTCGAACGTACTCCGAGGCCTGCCAATGTTTTGCTGGGACGGAGACGGTATGATATATGAATTGGAGCCGTTCACACACGAGCGTCCCCTCGGCGCTACTGTGCAAAGCAACTAGGTCCAAACCATCATATCCACCCACCCAAAGCATCAATCGCAGTTCGTAGTCCAAAGCGTACTCCAGATCCAATCAGGGTTGTTACCTGTGATCCCAGGAGGGAACCTCCGTGGGGGCAGCACTCCCCAAAGAATGCTAGCCTTGAAGAGTATTCCTGTCGCCAAGCATTCCCCTTGGGTAATCTATGCTCTTAATCTACAAGCACATAAATAAATTTTCAAATAACTGTACTTAGCAATGAATCTATTGAAAGCATCCCAATATTTAAAATGTGTTTGCAATCATTCATGAAAATAAATTATGACGCACATTTTTCACGCTAAATATCGCTGATTTTCAAAACGAGAAATTTTCCATATACATACTTTAATTATTATTTTATGTTTTTATTTCGATAGCAGCATTGATTCGATTACTATCAGAACTTATTATTTAAATGTACAATCAAAAAGTTCCGCCTGCAAAATTATAATACCTTATTTGTGTAGTTGAATTATGTTATCTTTGCTATAACAATATAAATATTGTATTCGAATTAAATGAGTGAATCAACGATTTAGTCTTAGTATCTGTTTGCACAAAAGTCAGCTAAAATAAAAAGTAGTAATCCTTCATATGCCATAGTTTGAAGAATGTATTATGTACTACTCCAGCATAATCATACCCTTAAAATCATATGCTAATATGATCATATTCATTATTGACCATAAAAAATCATCTCAATATTCTTTTTGTCCGTATGTTCACTATAAAATGATTACAAACAAAGAAAAGCCAAAATTACTCAAAAAATATTGGTCAGTAAAGACGACAGGTAGTAGTTACTGGTAACAGTTCAAAGTCATTCATTTAGGAAAGAGCTTGTACAGCATCTGTGGTCCGAGGCTTGCCTTAAACCAAACGGAAAATTATTCATGTGTAATTTTTTGTGCTCATATGGATATGTGTACGCCCAACTGACATGTGTTTTTGTCACTTTAATGGTGCAAGCAAACTACTAATCTATCTGTTTCAATAACAACCTAAAAAGTGAGTTTTGACACATTTCCTGCGAAGTGTTTATGAATGTTTTGATTCAGCAATAATTGTGCCATTCAATTGTCGATTGTGTCTCAACTGGAGTCAGGTTGTAATAATTAGTTTATTTCTTTTTAACAACCACTGATACCTGTGTAATAAAAGATTATGACGCCGTTACATTTGATCAAATTAATTTTCTTTACAAGGGAGATCAATTTACTTACAATTAGCATAAGAGGAAAGATAAAGTTAAGGGAAAAATCAGTTCAGAGTGTGCAATGAAAGTAATCAACGTTAAATGGTTTAAATCTAATCGAAAATTATATAGAATCATCGACAATATTTAGCTTTTTAGATTCATCATTGCAACATTTTAATTCATGAAACAGAAATAGTCCGAAGGTAAATCACCCTTATAAGAGCGGTGATCAGTAACCACGGATACATCGCTGAATCGTTCATCGTTCTGTTGTACCTATTATGTACCTTGTAAGGATTCGAAGGTAATTATTGTGAAATTAATACACGATTTCAGCAAAATGTTTTTATTGCTAAATAAATTAATTTGGTGAAATATTGAACAAAAATTTTGTTCCTTTTCAACTAACTTCCAAAGGAGAGGAGGTTATCAGTTTGAGCCGTATATTTTTGATATTGCTTTTTTATGTATGTTCACATATAACTTTTGAACGGGGATCGGTAGAGAAGTTGTGTTGGGAAAATGATACAACTTACTTTCCATTAGGTTCCATTTAAAAGACATAAAAATCAAATAACGGCGAAGGACCTTTCCCGTTAAAATTAAAAAAAAATTGATTGTGGAGGCTTTAAACGAGAAACAGTATATTGGACTTAAAAGTATGGCCACAGTATTGTAATATTTTTGAGGACTCTGTAGATATTGACAGTTTAATAAGGTACATTGACATTGTAAAATTGTATTTTAATGCACTTTCGTACGAAAAATGCGAATTATTTTGTGACTCTTCATAGATTTGATGGAGAACACTGAAGCATTTGACCATGGATGATAAAAATGATGAATACTTTTAATTGTCTCAAAAAACAATACATATCACCAATCATTTTGTAATGATTTTCATCGCTTGAAGTGATTGATTCCCGAAAAAAACTCGGAATCATCCACTCAGCGGTCTCAAGACGTGAAGTGTCGAGTCATGACAACGAACTGTATCCTTAAGGTCAACAGGTCCGGGCACTTATAGTCAACTTCTTGGTGGCTGCTAGTCAGCCAGCTAGTTCGAGGAGGAGGACGGCAGTGAGTTTCACTTGGCCATTTTGAAACCGTTCGAAATTTTTCCAAAAGAAAATTTTTAGTCTTTACTTTACTCTACTGTTGCCCATACACAAAAAAACGAGATCATGCATTTCCAATTTACATATTGTCGTGGTGTTAGACAGACAGACTACTTTAATTTGAACCAAAACAGCCTACGCTAAATGAAATCTACAAAATACAAACTACGATACTGCGAACCGAACCAAAACCACTCAACTAGTTAGTCGTAGAATGCCTAGAACTCCACCCACTTGACAACATACTTACCTTCCGCATCTGTTGAGGTGAAAAATCTAAACAACTGGAAGGAGAGAGAAAGGTTAAGTTAGCAATTCATATTGTTAAGTTTCTCTTTCAATAGTCATTTATAATACTCGTATATGAGCATTTCTTCCATTTTTTCAATTTTATGATCTGGCTTATGAATCATGTACATATAACAATAATAACATTACTACACATATTTAAAAAATACTTGATGCATTTTCACTGAAGAACCAAAACAAAGCACCAATAGGAAAACGGAAATAATAATGAGAATTGCAATCAAATTAAAGCCAATAATCATTACATTGAGCAGGGAAGAAAAGAAACATTTCATTCATTCCATTTCCTTTTTTTTCTGTTTTCATGCCCAATAAATATTTGTTCTATAAATATTATAAATTTTATTTATGCTAGTTTTTAGTTTTGTTCCTTTTTTCTTTATTTTATTTGATACGGAAGACACGTTAATCTTTTTGTATATTCACACTTAAGTAACATTTCTCCCACCAGATGCTTCTATCTAGGGCCCCTTTATTTTTTTTCAAGTCGTTACTTTTTCACATTTTATTTTTTACTCGTTTTTTTATGACCAATTCTTGGATTCGATTGCATTTTAGAAAAAAGAAAGCTGACTTCAAAATACCCAAAGAAGAATGAAATAAATTTTTTGGAAGCACGCCAAATTCATTTCCAGATTTCAACATAAATATTCCAACATCTGCACCCTCACAAAAGAATCGGGAAAAAATGATATGGCACCGCTTCCATAAAATTTATTTCATCCTTTTTAGGACATTTTGAAGTCGGGTTTCTTTTTTTTGTTTTTATTTCCTACTTTCTACAAAATATTTATGAGCATTATCTAGCCATCGACTAATGTGAACTTTGAAAATAAAATCTTGAATAGCCTTCTCATATTTTACGATCATGTTTTCTTTGGTTTGAGAAGTTAAGGCCATTTACACAATAAGTGTAGGGCTGCTAGGCTCAAAAGTGACTGAACTACCTACTAAACAACTCCCCTGGCAATCGGAAGTCCTAGCCTGAAACCGTTTGACACATTATTTCGGGCTAAGTCTCGTTTTGCAACGATGTAGGGTGCCTTCAAGCTGGGTGATTTTGCCTCCACAGGAAGGCAAAGAAGGTGAGAATTGCGAGATAATTGATCCCGCAGCTTCGACGTCCCTGGCTGCTATGAGCTCTTTTTATATTTTAGGACAACCCGAGCATAATGTGCTTCATGGTTTCATTTGTCAACCGATCCAAGAATCTATTTCCTTGTAGAGGTCCCGTCACAGCCTGTCCCATTTTCAGGGTATTGTAAAATCATTTTACAATACCCTACTAAAATCGCGTCCTGTCTGTCCGTCTGTCCGTGTGTTACACCACTTTTTCTCGCAAACTACAGAAGCTAGAAACATACGATTTTGTGAGTAGGTGTAAAGTGATGCTGCCAGAACAGAAACTTTCCCATATAAAGGGTTTTCTAATAAGAGGCGTTATTTTGAATAGCCCGCTATTTCGGTGAATGTCACTTTTAAAGCTGTTATTTTTTGACATTTGACAAGTAAAAACTACGCTATTGATAAAACTGGAACAATACACGCTTCAACGAGGCATTGAAATTATTAAAATTCGCTATAAAAATGTTGAAAATTTGGCAGAGACGGTTCATAAAACTCGAACATTTTTAGGTCGTCGTGAAGCACCTTATCGGACCGCAATGCAGAAATCAGTGGAAAAATTCAAGCTGGTGGGACAACCCGTGCATATCACTCAAGAACAGCCGAAAATATTGCTGCTGTAACCGAAAGTGTTGAAGAAAACCCAGATTTGTCCATTCTTCGTCGTTCTTTGGAATTAGGCATTCTACAACCGTTATTACACAATTTTGGGTCTTAAGGCTTATATAGTTCAGTTAACACAATAACTCAAGCAAGTCGATCATCAACAACGTCGTGCCTTTGCTGATTGGGTCCTTGAAATGCATGAAAATGATCCGGAATTCAATTGAAAAATCACCTTGAGTGATGACGCGCATTTCCACCTCGGTGGCTTCGTCAACAAGCAAAATTGTCGCATCTGGGGCTCGGAAAACCCAAGAATTATTGTTGAAAAGCCTCTTTATCCCCAACGTGTGACTGTTTGGTGCGGTTGATGGTACGGCGGAGTCAATGGACCTTACTTTTTCGAAAAGTTACGGTAAAAGGATTGCGCTATCGAGAGATGATCAATGATTTTTTATGGCCAAAATTAGATGGTATTGATTTGGACAACGTTTATTTTCAACAAGACGGCACTACGTGTCACACAAGCAACGAAACCATTGATCTTTTACGGGAAAAGTTTCCGGGTCGTATTATCTCTTGAAGAGGTGATCACAATTGGCCACCAAGATCTTGTGATTTAACACCTTATGACTTCTTCCTTTGAGGTCACGCAAAAGAAAAAGTCTACGTCAACAACCCAGCGTCGATTCAAGACCTCAAAGATGGAATTCGTGAGGCTATCGATGACATAGGGCAGCCACTTTGCGATTTGGTTATGGAAACTTTCATGAAAAGGATATGGTCCTGTAAGCGTGGTCGTGGTAGTTATTTGCCCGATTTTATTTTTTGCTGTTAACGGCATACCTTTGTCTTTATAGTAAAATAAACATTTGATCAATTTAATGTTAAAAATGGCATTTTTCTTTTAATATCAAAATAACACCTCTTATTGGAAAACCCTGTATATATGATATCCTCAGTGCTTCTCTTCTCTGCACATGTGCCAAGCGTTTTTGGCATACCTCTTTACTGAGAATGTCACCCCATATTTCTACTCCGTTTAGTAGCATTGACCCTTTGGTACTTATCAAGAGACGACTCTTTGAAAGATTGGGCCCCCTTGTGTTGGCCATGAGTCAACTCAGATTTGCTTGGAGAACTCAGCTTTGAGTCCATCACATACATACTACATACTTTATTGCTCGCTTCTATTCTATTACTTTGTCTCTAAACATGATTGCCCTTACTCTAGGGACTCTTTTCTTAGTCAAGGTGACCACCTTGGTTTTCTTCAGCGCAAGGGAAAATCCGCAAGCACTCATGCAGTCTCTAAATTACCGTATTAGCATACTTAGCCTAAGTTGTGCTTGTTGCGTCCAGTGACTAGAGCCACACCATCATCTGAATAGCTAAGCAAGTGTAATTTATCTGGCATTTCTGCTCTTAGTAGTCCATAATATGATACATTCCACAAATCTGAACCAAGGATAGATCTCTTGACAGCACCTGATGCAGCTTCCATTTTTTGTTGGCCCTATATTATGTCACAAAGTAGGCTTATATAGTTCAGGCAGTCTTTCAGAAATTGCATTTGATATTTTGGAACTTGAAATGGAGTTTCAGTGTATTCGGAACATCCAGTAATTTAGTGGAGTTGAAGGTGCTCCTAATATCAAATGTCATCCACAGAACGATCCATAGCTTGATGTGGCTATGCACCTCACCCTTATGGACCATACTCACTACCTCTGCAATTGCATCTATCGCAGAGCGTCTTGCTCTGAAGGCGCACTGCTGGCGAAATAGGTCCCCAGTAGCACGAACCATATCAGTGAGTTTTCCTTTGATGAGTTTCTTGAACACTTTCCCAGCCATGCCTAGCATGCATAATGGGTGGTATGCAGACGGTGATATAGAATCTCCCTTTCCCTGGCTAACCAGCACACGTTACCTTTCAGCGTACCGGTAAAATCCCGTCCTGTAGGCAAGCGTTAAATATGCTGGGCAACAAATCGGGACAATAGTGATAGATGAGTTGCAACATCTCAGCTAGAAGACCATCTTGCCCTGGAACTTTCCTTGTTGGTAGTTTAGCTTAATGAGTGAGTGGAGTGAGCCCAGAAAAAGTCTACCAAACGAAAAAGAGAATGAAAGTAAGAAAATTTGAAAAGCTAAAAACTTTTCTTTACGGAGCCATCAGTGACATTTATACTCTAGTCCTCTAACCTGGTTGCTGTCTACACATACCGTAGGTAAAAAATAGATATTCATTCATTGAGAAACTTTTAGAAGTTTAACTTCCTTAATGGAGCGAAAACGAAAACGAAAAATGAGCGAGAGGAGTGAGCCCAGAAAAAGCGAACGGAAGTGAGAAAGCCTGAAAAGTTAAAGTCTTGTCTTTATTGCGCCATCAGAGACATCAATACTTAAGCTCTCTAACCTGGTTAGTTTCTACACTCTGCTAATGTCACACCACATAAAAATTAAATATTCATTCATTGAGAGGCTTTTGGAAGTTTAGGCTTCCTTTACTCTCTCATTCGTTGAAGAGCTTTTTATGTCATTACTAAGGAAAAGAGCACTCTTCCAGGCGAGCATTCTTTGGGCAGTTCCGCCCCACGTACCCGAGGAAATTCCCGCAGGGGAATGCCGCCCGACAAGAGCACTCTTGGAGGCCAGCATTCTTTGGGGAATGCCGACCCCACGGACCGGGGATATGGGGGGCGCCGTGAGGTTCCCTCCTGGGTTGACAGGTAAAGGCTCTGATTCGATCTGGACTACGCTTTAGACAACGAACTGAAATTGATGCTTTTGGCTGACAGATGTGATGGTTTGGACCTAGTTGCTTTGCACAGTAGCACCGAGGTGAAACTGGTGTGTGAACGGCTCCAATTCAACTATCATACCGTCCGTCCCGGTAAAACCTTGGCAGTTCGCACTATTGGTTTGCTGGTGTCGGTTCGGTTTAGACGGACTCCCGACTAGCGCTGGTCTGGCTCTGAGCACTTGTCCCCATAAGGGCTTGTGCCAACCCTCGCATGGCCTCCCTGCTCTGCAAAGATAACCATAGGACCAAAAAGGCGACTACACACACGAACGGAGACAGCGGCTCCGAGGGAGACCCAATAAAACTGGAGCAACCAAAAACATACAAAAAAGATAAAAAATCCAAAAAAAAAATAATAACGACGACGCAACCAGCGGTTGCAGCCACGATGTTAACAATACATCGAGCGCGGTACTAACTATGGCAAAAACGATGAATAACACAATGACAATGAAGATGGATGAAAAACGGAGATAAGCAGACAGTCTGGCTCAGACTGAGAGTCCTGCGGCGTTCGGGCGCAGCAAAAAAATGATGCGAACGCCACAGCGTCCTACTAAGGAAAAGCGGGAAACTCTGCAGGATGCTTCAGGTGTTCGAGCGGTGGAAGATAATATAAAGAGCATCCAAAATTTAATGGTCAGTGCTGTGGTTGTTACCGAAGCAACCGATGCAAGGGGTGCCAATCCCGACACAGTGGAAAAACATCCAGAAGCCAACGAGGAGATTACGCCACGAAAAGCAATGGGTGACCAGACAAATAAAGCGACGATGTGCGATTGCACTGCCAACGTTGGAAATGTGGCGGAAGTACTGCATTTGGAAACGAAACGCGATAACCTCTCCTAAGGCTGGTTGCAAAGTACAATTGCCGCCCAGCGATACGAAGAAGAAAGACTATTCCGAAAAGCGGAAGATGTTCTGAAAAGAATACAATCTGCATGCGACTCCCCAAAAATCAGCAAAGCAGTAAAGGTTGGGCTCCTTTAACTAGAGGAGCTCCCAGATTGCATAGGGCACTATAAGAGGAGCTGGTTAAGCGTCAAAGACGAGCAGAAGGCTAAAGAAGCGCTTGGGACGAAATCTAAAGGCCACATGCAGATAGTTCCAGCATCAAAAATCAATAAAAGAATGGCGTCTAGCCCAATTAAAGGATATCGGGATAAAAGAAGGAAGGAAGAGGCGCTCGATGGGCGTAGAGCACGAGATCACGGGTTCCAGATAGTGCTTACAAATGGAGTGGAGAAAGCCGCAAAGAAACTCCTTCAAAGAGTGCCAGAAAGTAAAGTTCGCACAGACGCCCGATCAGTAAAAGGACGTGATGCAAAACAGGAGAGACAGAAGTCCCGGCGAAGACCCTGGCAGTAGGCACTGCTCGTAAAACCTCAAGATGGCCGATCCTACTTGAAGGTACTGCGGGATATCAGGGGAAACGTAAGGCCCGAAGACACCAACACCACCATTAAAGTAGTACGACCAACGCGGTCGGGCCACATACTGGTCTAATTCGGGGAAGAGGCCGGCAATAAGGAAGCATTTTGCGACGCAGTAAAGAAAGTCTTCGGCAAAAGCGCAACTAAAGCCTCGCGCGAACTGATGGCAACGATCGAAATAAGAGACACTGACTGCGTCACGGATCTGGTCGAGGTAGAAGAGGCCATCAAAAGGGAGTTCCCTAGCGTGGGAAGGATCAAAGCGAGACTGAACAATTCCTGAGCAAGGGCAAAGTACGAATAGGTGGGTAGTCCGTAGGATACCGCAAAGAGCAACGCCTCTTCAATGTTTCAAATGCTTTGGCCATGGTCACACCACACAAGTATGCAAAGGACCCGATAGGAGTTCCCTATGTTACAAATCCGATGAAATGGGACATAAAAGAAAAGAGTGCACGAAAGAGGCACACTATATTCTTTATAAGGATGCTGATCCAAGATCAGATTTTGGACACGTCTTGGAATCAGTAAAACGCCCGGTTTTCTAGGAAGCCCTAGCCAAGGCAAAATCAGAACTTAAATGAATCGCATCCTGCAGCTAAACCTATACCGCAGTTCAACCACCTAAAATCTACTTGAGCAGTTGGCGAGGGACAGGAAAGCTTGCTGCTGACTGAGCAACACCATAATAAAAATCATGCATTATGGTATTCCGCCAAAACTGGTACTGCCGCCATCTGGGTTCAGAACAGTGACTTTCAAGCAGAGAGTTGTGGACGGGGGGATAGTTTCGTGTGGGTTCGGTGCTCAGGGACAACCTTCTTTAGTGTGTATCTAAAGCTGAACGGTGCTGTCTTGAACGCAGAGGGCAAAGTGCTCGTTTGGGGCGACTTCAACGCTAAAGCAATCGAATGGGGCATGCCTCTAGCGGGTCCACGGGGAAAATGAATCCTTGAAATGGCGGCCAGGACGGCGCTCGTCATACTAAACTCCAGAAATACGCCGACTTTCCACCGTATTGGCTGTGAGGGAACCATCCCGGACGTGACATTCGCCTCGGAGTCCTTAGTACGGAGAATACACAATTGGAAAGTATTAGAGGACTACTCAGCTAGTCATAATCAGTGCATTCTGCTTCAGATCAGTGATGTTGTCTCCCAACGTCCGTGCTCTCGGCTTTCTCCAACTGGATGGAACATCGGAAGAATGGACGTCGAGAGGTTTGTCGAGGTGCTCACAGCAGGTGAGCCGCTACAGGGAGCTTCGGAGGGGACGGAAGAACTGGCAGCTCAAGACGTGGTGAGCTCTACTATGAGCATCATGACGGCTGCTTGCTCCGCTACTATAACCCATCGAAGACCCCGGGACGGCAAGCCCCCAGTGTACTGGTGGTCAACGGAAATCGCTAAAAAGTGAAGGGAGTGTCACAAGCTTCGACTTGAGGCTCAACTGGCGCGGAGCCATGACGAGGCATGCAACTGGGTGGTAGCATATAAGTCGGCCAGCAAACGCCTTCGCAAATTGATCAACAGTAGCAAGGCTCGCTGCTGGCAAGACCCAGTGGACAATGTGAACAAGGATCCGTGGGGCCTTGGCTTCAAGCTAGTTATTCAGAAGCTTAGTGCCCTACGGAAAGCTTGTATACATGACGCGGAAAAGATGGACGGATGGATTCTTCCCCGCCCATTACGTCCTTGTTAACGCTGTCCATGATGAAACAGCAGTCAAGTGTCCACTCTTCACACTGCCGGAACTGGAGGAGGCAGTCTTCTCATTAAAAGCGAGGAAGGCTCCAGTTCCGGATGGTGTTCCGGCTGAGGTGTTGCGGTTCGTCTATCACCATTGTCCTGATTTGCTGCTCAGCACATTCAACGCTTGCCTACGGGATGGCGTTTTCCCGAAACGATGGAAGTTGGCAAGGCTCGTGCTGATCAGCAAGAGGAAGGGAAATTCCGAATCGCCGTATGCATACCACCCGCTATGCATGGTACACATGGCTGGTAAAGTGCTAGAGAAACCCATCAAGGGAAGACTCACTGACACGATTCGTGCTGCTGGGGATCTATCTCCTCAGCAGTACGGCTTGAGAGCAGGACGTTCTACCATTGATGCGATTGCAGACGTGGTGAACCCGGCCAAATGGGCAGAGACATATAGTCGCACCAAGCGACGGATCGTCCTTTTGGTGACACTCGACGTCAGGAATGCCTTCAACACCGCTAGATGGGTGGATATTCTGGAAACGCTGGAAAACTCTTTTCAAGCTCCAGAATATCTATTGCGGCTTTTGAGGAACTACCTAAAGGACCGAAGCCTGCTCTACGACACGACACAGGGCCAACGAAGGATGGAAATCACATCGGGTATTGCCCAGAGATCTATCCTTGGTGCGGGCCAGTGGAACGTGTCTTATGACGGGCTACTGAGACCTGAGATGCCAGGTGAGTCGCGCTTGGTCGGCTATGTGGATGATGTTGCGGCTCTGGTCAGTAGACGCACCGTTCAACAAGCGCAACTTAGGCGAGGTATGCTAATGTGCCAAGTGAGGGACTGGATGACTGCTCGTGGGTTCAGTTTAACACTGGAGAAAACCGAAGTGGTCATCTTGACAAAAAAGAGAATCCCTAGAGTAAGGATGATTAGTATTGGAGACATACAAATCGAATCGAAGCCAGCAGTGAAGTATCTGGTGCTACTGATCGACTCAAAGATGAGTTTCTCTGAGCAAATCAGGGCAACGGCTGAGATGGCTGCTTCGGGAATATTGGGTCTGAGTCGACTTATGGCCAACGTAAGGAGACCCAGCCCATCAAGAAGACGCCTCTTGATGAGTGCTGTAGGTTCAGTGCTACTGTACGGAGCAGAAGTATGGGCGACGCTCTCAGCAAGGAGGTATACCGAAAACGTTTTTCACAGGAACAGAGAAGAGAAGCACAGAGAATTGCATCTTCGTATCCGCCAGTCTCTGATCCGGCGATGAGAGTTATTGCAGGCGTGATACCTGTCGCTCTATTTATCTGCATCGAAAGGAGGATGCAAGGGAGATGGTTGTCCGCGAGGAGAGACAGTGCTCACTCAACGAATGGCAGCAGTCTTGGATCAATTGCACGAAGGGAAGGTGGACTGCGAGCCTCATCCCGGATGTGAGACAGTGGCTCAATCGAAGGCATGGTGAGACTGACTTCTATCTGACCCAGTTTTTGACCGGGCATGGGGGCTTTCAGTTTTACCTGCACAAGATTGGTACGTCAGCCAATACAGCAGAATGTTAGCATATTTCCGATGTCTAGCATCGCAAGCGCCACCTTGGCCTCCATGTCTAGGATTTGTTTTCCCGTGGATCTTTTTGAGGCATGCCCCAATTGATTCCTTTAGCGCTAAAGTCTCCCAGAATGAGCACGTTGCTATCTGCATTCGAGATAGCATCTCTAAACCACTAAGCTTGGTTTGAAAGGATGATATCGGTTCGTTCGGCGTCAGGTACATACTAAAGAAGATAGCCCCTGCGCAATGAAATCACACGAAACTATTTCAAACCCGGACTGTGGCAGTTTCAGTTTCGTCAGGATACCATGATGCAGAACTTTTATCATGGCATTGCTCACTCAGTAGTACATTTTACATGTTATATGTCCCTCACAAACTGCTCCAGCAAATTTTGGGTGGTTAAACTGCGGTGCAGGTTTACCTGCAGGACACGGTTCACTGAAGTTCTGATTTTGCCTTAATTGGTGCTTCCTAGAAAATTGAACATTTTTTTGACCCCAAGACGTGGCCAAAATTCTGTCTTGGATCATTTATCTCGCAAAGAATCCAGCGTACCTGCTTTGTGCACTCTCCCCCCCCCCCCCCCCCGTCCCGTCCCGTTTCACTAAATTTATAGCATAGCAAACTCCTATCGGGTCTTTTGCATACTTGTGTGGTGTGACCATATCTAAGGTGTTTGAGGCAATGAAAAGGCACTGCCTTTCTCCGTATCCTGTAGATGACCCACCGTACTCTTATTTGGCCTTTGTTCAGAAATTGTTCGACGTCCTTTTCAGTCAAATCAATTATGGCCATGCATTATCTCCTTTGTTTTTCAGGTGTCAGCCTCGTTTTGATCCTACCCATGCTAGGAAGCTCCTTTTTGATGGCCTTTTCTACCTTGACCAGATCCGTGACGCAGTTAATGTCTCTTATTTCGATCGTTGCCATAAGATCAAGCAGAATTACCCTTGCGCTCTTGCTGAGGACCTTTTAACCGCGTTGCATAATGCTTCTTTATTGTCAACCTCTGCATCGAATTTGGCTAGTATGAGGCCCAACCGGGTTGGTCGTAATTTAAAACAGTCACTTACATCAATAAACATCAATGCTGTGGAAAGAAAAGTTTAATTCGCAAAAATATCGAGCACAAAAACTTATTTTATTATCAGAGAACTACTTAAATGGCTGATGTCATCCAATTTAGTGATACAAGTATAGTTTGGCACACAAAAATGCTAAATACTACTGTTATTAGCAAAGTTCAGCGAATGTAAACCTCTAAATTGTTTGTTATTGGATATACCTTCATGATTTTTAGGGCTTTTTTTATAGAAAGTTTACAAAAAACATACTAGTTTCGGGTCTCGTCTGCCCACCTGTCCATTGATCCGTCCGCCCATCTATCTATCCATCTGTACGTCACAAGAATTTTCTTCAGAAACTATAGAAGCTACAAAGCTCAAACTTTGTGAAAAGGTCAGAAACAGTGGTCTCTCAAAAGTTTAAATCTTATCAAATATTTCAAAATTTCATAAAAGGGTCCCCCTAATAACGAAGGGGCCCTTCAAAATTTTTTTTTCATCAAATTTAGTCGAGTAGGGTATTAAATGAAAAGCCTTAGCTCTTTCAGAATCTGAAAAAAGTCATTTCTGCATCTGGGGCTTCAAGGAGAGGCAAAATGTACGAACAATGTTTGTGTCCCCTCCTCTTGCGAAAATCTGAAAAAAACCATGAAATTAAGGCTTTATGTGTACAAGGGTAACAAATACCTCTGAAATCAAAATTCACTCAATTTTGTTAAAAATAGTATGATTTGTAAATTTTACACTTCCCCCAAAAATCAAAACTGCGCCCTTAAACTTTCACAATTAAATTAAAAATAGCTCTCTCACCTCTAAGCGTGGCGGTCGCCGTCACCGCTGTATATCCAATAAGAGTGGTGGCCCGATGAGAATTAGTACACACGCGCGAACCAGCTTCTCTACCATTTTTCTTCCCTAATAATTTTTCAGAAAAATTATTAAAATAAGCAACTCAATCATGTGGTTACAAAGAATATAATAAGTTAAGAAAATCCGTCTTTGGAGATATTGTAAGTAAAATTTCTTTTTTTTTTGAATTAAACAAGTTAAGTAAGCAGGAGAGTGCTCCTACCAGAAGGCCTTTGTAAACATCCTAGGGTTAGAAACAAGTTTTCTAATGGCGTGAATCGATAACTTGAATTATTCATCCAATACTTGGATATGAAATCGTTCAAATTTATACAAAAGATGCACAGTTTATTTCATAAGCACAGTGCAGCCGCCATTTTAATCTAGCTTAAATGATTTTTCTGAATGCTCGGCACTATTCCTTAAATTTTCATGAACATTGAAAGAAAATAAAAGTGCCTAAGTCAATTTTAAATATATATATAGGGTTTTCCAATAGGAGGTGTTATTTTGAATAGATCTTGTGATTTAACACCTTCCGACTTCTTCCTTTGGAGCTACGTGATAGAAAAGACCTACGCCAATAGCGCAGCGTTGATTCAAGATCTCAAAGATGAAATTCGTGAGGCTATCGAGGACGTAGGGCAGCCACTTTGCGATTTGGTTATGGAAAATTTCTTGAAGAGTAAATGGTCCTGTAAGCGTGTCGCAGTGATTATTTGCCTGATGTTTATTTTTTCTATTAATGGCATACATTTATCTTTGTAATGGTATAAACATTTGATTATTTGTTTTTAAAAATGGCATTTTTCTTTTAATATCAAAATAACACCTCTTATTGGAAAACACTATATCAACCATAAATACGTTTTATTGTTGTTGTAATTCCATATAATTGAAATGGCTATAACTCACTTGATTATGATTCGATCTCAATTAAACTTTGTGAACATATATATCTTATGTCAGTCTATATAATTCCAACATTTCAAGAAGTTTAAAGGTACTGTTTTGATTTTATGGGCAAAAATGTAAAATCTACAAATCATACTATTATTAACAAAGTTGAGCGAATTTCGATTTCAAAGGTATTTGTTGCCCTTGTACTCATAAAGGCCCACGTTCGTGATAATTTTCAGATTTTTCGGCTTAAAAGTGTCCAATCGCGAGGGGGGGGGGGGGACACAAATTTTGGGTACATTTTGCCTTCCCCTGGATCCCCTAATTCATAAAATGATTTTTTTACTTCAGATTCTAAAAGTTCTAATGAAGACCTTTCATTTGATACTCCACTCCACTACCTTTGAATAAAAAAAATTTCAAGGGCCAATACCCCCCCTTAAAAATTTTTTAAATTTTTGTTAAGACCGTAACTTTTGAGAGACCATCACTTCTGACCTTTTCACAGAGTTTGAGCATTCTGGCTTCTACAGTTTCTGAGGAAATTAGCTGTGATGCACGGACAGACGGACGGACGGACGGACAGACAGGTCGCGAAACTAGTAGGTCTTTGTAAAAAAAATTTTTACAAAGACCTAAAAATCTAAATTTTAGCTGACTTTCTTATAAAATTTAATCAATTTTTCAACTGATTATAATTCCAGAGTTGGTTACTAGTTCTATTCAAGTATTTTTTTACTTTTTAATGTTTACGCACAAATTTGAACAAGGTTAGGAGGAGTAATTCTAAGTCGAGTAAAGAATTAATTTTGCTATCTATTAGGTTCTGCCTGAAAGAAATGGAAATCCATAAAAGGACATTTACTGATACAAGAAAATACTTCCATGTTTTGTTTTGAGTAATAACCTGGACTAAAATCATTCGAAAAAGGTATTAACATTTAGATATGGTGTTTTGCAGACGAGAAATTAAATTAAAATATACGCTTATATAAAATTCATGCACTGGTCTGTTATAGGTACTGTATGGATTTGATAGTGTAATTCGCATACATGATCAAAGGGATCATAGTGGAAATGGGGAAGAACTGAAATGGTACCGCTTCTATCAAATTCATTTCACGTATTTTAGGGCACTTCGAAGTCGGCTTTCTAGGTCCTTGATAATTTCTCCAGTGCTTGCAATGCTCCAGGTGGATTCAAGTGATTTTACCGATTCTTCCCTCGCCTCCTTATTGCCATTTCCATTGTTGCCCTTACGGCCTTTTATAGCATCAAACGGAAAGTGAAATCCAATTGAAACGTATTATCTTAAAGCTAAAGAAATTAATTCCTGAAGCCTTATACCCACATTAGAGCCAATCTTAAGAGCTTGCATAACTAATGTATTTCTTAGGCTTGTAGTGGCGAATAAAATAATTCAAGCTCATTAATCGACCACAAAAGAGTTGAAACAATATTTTCCCATAAACACCCAATGTCAAGATCTATTAAATTCCTTTCATCAAGTCAAACGAGATAAATTATGGCCATTTTTCGGAACAAGGAAGCTTATATTTCACTGAGAAACAGTTCTTGACCTTGAACCTTTTTTATGTGATCCACAATGAATGTAATGCGTTCCGAAACAGTTACTCTTATGGATTACAGCTGAAACCATAGCCTCCTCTTACCTTAATGACACAGCAACTTTTCTTGACCACCAAAATGTCTTGAGCGAACAAAAACGTTAACGACGATATTGAAAGTACATTCAACGCAGATACTTAGATGTTTGTGTCTGCACGACACGACGGTGGCTCATTCCTCTTTACACCATTTGGGCTTAGCACGATACCTAACAACAAATTACCTTCGCGAGCAAATCCACCAAAAAACGCTTTTGAAAAATGCTACAAGAAGAATTTAATGAGCAAGTCACCGACCAAGCTTTCGATTGCAATCCGAGCCCCGCGAAGGAGAACAAAACAAACCAAATGCTCGAGAAAAACATGCATGCGATCTAAGGTAATTTTCTTTAATGGTTCACTGGGTGCCTACATGCCGGCGCATTTGTATGGGTGTTGCATAATGCAAGATGTAAATTGTTATTATTTTTGTCAATTCATGCGATCTTAAGAAAGTCTTGTTGGAGTTGGAGCTGGAGCGACAACGTGACGGATCGTATCGGGTGCATGTGTGAATGAATGTTGGTAAATATTTTGTTTGGCTGGTGCAGCCGCGGATGCTGGCTGGTATGTTAGTACTACGCCGAGTCGCTACTGTTGCATTCTTTGATTCGTAAATTTCAATTTATTGCACCAATTCGTGCAACAATGGTCATCGTGTTTATTCAGTTGTCATTGAAATGGAGGTGGTGTGCTTTCGTTACCTTAATTTATGCGATATCCTGTTATGGATCATTGGGTTAAGTATGAACGTGAAGTTCTTCCACTATCTTTAACATCGTCCCACGTTGAAGGTTTAGCTTGTTCTTAATGTATGAAAATCTAGAACTTATAAAGTTTCAGTTATATTATATTAGAATTGAAGAGTTTTGCTTACATCGAAGAAATTTCGCGACGCCTCCGTGTTAAGGCTGTTGTAACACAATATATATATATTTCAAGTTTTAAATAAAAGCGGTGCTTTTTTTTAAAAAAAATGCATGTAAAAAATGTAGCGCATACGAGTATACTTAAATTTTTAAATTTGATCCCATAAAAATTACCCACAGATCTTTTAAGACATGTTATAATATTCTAAACTCGTGTACATTGTACAGAAATCTTATAACTTCTGTCTTATCAGGCGAAGCAAGATGTAGTGAATAAGACGGACTTGGGGTAACCTCGTCATTACCCGACGAAGTTCATGGCCCACAAATGAAAGAGGGGCAACCGGGTGATGGTGGAGCCCCTTCGCACCCACCCAACCGGAATAAATCCATATATATTTTGTTGCAGTGGCCAGGTATTCCTCTTCTGAGTGGAAAACTCATACAACTTGAATTGCATGAACTTTCCCATCAGAAGGGGAGTACCCCGGTGACTAATTTATGTCATAGAATTATACAATTTGATTGCATAACTCTATGCCATAAAGAGGCACTCTGCTTGGGCCACTCAACCCGCGATATCACCTGAAACGAGAAGTATTGTTTAAGTTCCCGGCGGCTGGCTCATGTCTTGAGGTGGAAGCCTGCCACCGTACCGGGTCCTATACCCGGTTAGAGTCGGGAGAAAGGAAAGACCGATTTTGTGGGAAAATTAGCATTTCATTAGATTATTCATTTTATTCTTTCGCAAAATATATTTAAACATAAACATCATAATTATGAAGCATACAGATCTATTTATTCACAAGTTAAGCACTCTGTATGCAAGAACTAACGATGTAAATGGGCAATAAATACTTAACAATTTATTTAGTCTTTGTTTTTCGATATAATTTATCATCGCCTTTGCAATTTTCTTGATTGCATTAAATTTATTAGAATTATAAATAAATTTTGTTTTTTCTTTGTTTTCCTATTTTAAAGCAAGAGCCTGATGTGTTTTTTTTTTTTTGTTTTTCCTTTTCTTGGAAATAATACGAATAATGACAATATTTCCACTTATTGCTTAGGGCAATAACACAAGACGTACAGTAACTGGCGTTTAATCAAAAAAAACCAAAAAACCTCAAACCAAAAATTGCAAAATCAGCAAAAAGATCAATCATTCATAAAAGATAATTTGAAGCAGAAAATATGAGTTGCAATGGATTTTATTATTTAGTTCGTTTTGAAGCGGAATGATACTATCAGTATGTAAACAATTATTAGGGGATATCGTTTTCTAGTTTCGTGAGGACATAGCATATTGTTGGATTAGCAATTTAGCTAGTTAATTTTGGCGTGATAATAATATGAAAATTTCTTTCGCTTTAATAGTATATTTGTCCGTAACGTACACGTTTATCAAACTCTTCGTGTATAATAAAAATATCTAGAAAATCAGTTCTCTCTTATGCATATGTACACTCATCTCTATGTCTGTTAACCGCGACGTATTGTGCATTGTGTCCGAATTTCTTTAAATAGGAAAAAGGTGAATGAGCAGCATAAGTAAATGGATATGCTTGCATATAAACTAAAGCACATAAATATCTTTACGTAAAGTACATATAATCCAACGAGGTTTGTAATTTTCTAGCATATGCTAATCTATAAAAATATTTTATCTGTGGTCTTTTATAGTATGCAACATTACCCGACGAGCTTTGGCGGACTGACCGAACTAGCTACATTCAGAACATATGGAATTCAAACTGAAAATGCTTTGAACAGTATCAAATAACATAATGACTAATGTATAAAAGCCGGCAAAGTCAAATGCACAGTAATCTATAAATGTTGGAAAATTTAAGTGGTATGAATCACTATTTGGACATGAGCTGGTTTTTTTTTTCACAATTTCTATTTTTACATTCGCTATTTTCTTTATTTTTGGCTTGCATCCACAAAAAAAAACCAAGTTGACAAACAATAATGCACTCGTCTCCAAAAATATCCAATTTATCATTATTTTTATGCTTTATCTTATCAGCAAAAAAATATATGTATAAATAACACCATAAAAGGGTACTCACCTGCATGGTCCTCTGAGCGCTCGAAGACAATGCAGATGGTCCTGTGATTCCGATTCTGTAACATCTATTTTAGATGCTATTACTTCCACCAAATTGTAATTCTTATACTTGTAATAGTCTGGTAAAACACTGAGGCAACAAATTCCTTTTATCACTTCTACTAGAATACACACATCCGGATTTCTCAAATCTAACTTATAGGCAGAATTTTTAGCTGTAACTAACTCAGCTATTTTTCCTATTAACAAGTCTCGATCAACTTCATTGTTGAATCGCTTGTTGATAACAATTGAAAAGCTTCCAGCACTAGAAACAAAATATTTATCGATTAAAGAACTGCAAGCAAAAACTATGTCCACAACGTCAGCGCGGCAAACGATTGGTACTGTATAAACCTGAGTAGGTATCTAGTGGCAGGAGAATTTTCTTGATAAATTCTTTTTAATAAACTCAACTCCAATCTCAATTGGATCTTCAAATGCGGATTTGATAATTATACAATTTTCCACTTCTGTATCCGCAGCCTGAAGGTTGTAATGCTATGCTTTTTCAATAGCTCTAGGTCTATCTCTCGTCTCAAGCAGTCAGTAAAGTCCATTTCAGATATCATAGGTTCTCTAGCTGGTTGACATGCTTCCGCCAATTGTATGTCACCAAAAACCCTTTCTGTCCAACTGGCACTGTCACGAAATGCTTTCTAAAAGTCTCGACGGCGACTGAGAAACGACACAAAAGATTTGTTTTACGTGTTGGGTGCCGATTAGATGTGACCTCCGAACTGTTCTTTAAATTTTGTAATTAAGACGACGACGAAAAGCACATCTTTCCATCGACGAGAAATTTTCCTCTTCTTTCTTTTTCTACTACTTGATGTGGGTTTTGTCTAACGTTCCTGTTTGGGTGTTGCAGTAGATGTGAGCGTAAGTGTAATTTAAATTATCAAAATCATTACCTGAAATATCGCCAGCACTGCACTAATTCCCACACGTGGGTTTCTTCTCCAGTCTCCTTCACTCAAATGTCAACTGCCCTGTCCAAGGTATTTCATCGTACCAGATCAATCTCAAACCGGTTCGATTGCAAATTGTTCTAGGTCAATCGGAAATTGTTCCAATTCAATCTGCAATCGTACCGGTTCGATCGTTTCAATTGATCTGAGACATTTTGAGTTTTTCTTTAACCCTTTAACTGCTCGATTACTACAAAGAGTCTACCTCTTCTTCAAAAAATCGTTTAACGATTTTGCTCCCTTGAATTTGAGGAACACGACAATTTTGCTATAGCAGCAGATATTAAATCAAACATAACATGGTTCAGCCGTGATATTAGTGCCGGTATTAAGTTTTTTCAACCACCAGTACTAGGCCCGGTATGCCAGTACTCATTCCGATATCGGTAATCGTATCGGGTTTTTCAACCATAACCCTTTTTTTCAGTACCGGTATCAGTGGCGGTTTTTAAACATACCAGTACTGAGTATTCAACAAACTGGTATCAGTACCAAGTACACAAAAAAAACAAATACCAGTATCGGGTAGGACTAGTACTCGCAAAACCGGCTCGAATACCGAGTACTTAAAAAACCGGTATCAATAGTGATACTTGAAAAACCTCTACCGATACTGTAGTAATCAAGCGGTCACACAAGCAAACTATCCAAAATTTTAATGGCAGACTTAGAAAAATATTTAATTGCTTCCATTCATAATCATAATCTGTCAAATAGTTTCCTTTCATATTATTATTATTATTAAATGTAGTTTTCTATCAATTTTCCTTTACATCAAATTGAAACGTTTCCTTTTAATTATATTCTTCATGAGATTTAACTTTTATTACTACTTAAAATCCCTTTTCAATTTTCTTTACATCCATTAGTTTTTCTTGAAAAAATTTTTAATCTGCCAATTAAAATTTTGAACATGGGAACATTGATTAAGTGCACCCCAACGGTGTATTACATGACCGAAGGAAATCGCATGCTGCTGAGTGAGCAGCTGATGCGATTTACCATGTACACGGTAATGGAAAGAAGAAACGTTGGGAATTTTTGGGACAGATCAGGGAGTCGACTGACGGGAGCTACTCGAGAAAGACGGATTGAGCACACGGCCGCGGTGCAAAATACGTTCATTGGATAAAATATAAAAGAATATAAAATATATCATACAATCGTGGTAAACCACCAATGTATATAGTTCGTTATGAAAAGTGTGGTGAAATCATACAGAATAGTTTCTGAATGCAAGAATTTGACTTGGTTATGAATAAAAAACGTATCCTCGTGTCGTGTAATATTAGATACAGTTACATACTCGTACAACAGAGTTATGGAATATGCTATTTATCCTGTTGAGACAATTCACTGTATTTCTCAGAATTGCATGCATACTATTGTATGTTACGTTTATGCCAGACCTGTGAATAAATATTGGAAAGGAAATAAAGTTCCGGACGTTGAGTGGGCGCCCCTGAAATGATCTTGCTGCATGCGTTATATGATGCACGCATTCTAATTTCCTTATTCCCTTACATTTATAATTTATTCGCAACACGTTATTTATCGAGTGCTTCTCGAATTCAAGCAAAATGCAAACGTTCCGAGTAGTAATGTAAAACTTATCGAGGAGGCTCTCGAATATTTAACCGTGATTGTAAATTATTTACCTATCGAGACTATTAATTGCCCAAGACAACTATTAAAATTCCTATTTTCGTCGAAATTTGTAAATAAGAAAGTTGAATACGAAAACCTTGTCATATTATATTTCGCCATTCGAAATTGTGAACAGAAGCAAAGTCATCTAGATAGCAAGGCAGATAAAGTAGCAGCGGTGATAGGTTTAATTTGTCCAAATTGGTTGCAAATGCAATTAGTTTTCCGTTGAGCAAATCGTTACTGGAAGAGGATTGCACCAAGCATATAAAGTTATTTGAACCATTTGTTATAATTGTCTGACGCTTTTCATGGAATCCAATGCAATGGTGCAAACGACCATTCTTGATATGCTCTCGGATTTGTTAGATTTTAACGTGACGTACAGTATTTTGGACTCGAAAATATCATTTTGAACAATTAAGCTTTGGAATGAGCTAAGATTAATCCAACAAATTACATCATTGATTTTACATCACAAATTATATCATTGATTTTACATGGCTAACACGCGGCGTGCATCCGCTGTGAATGCAGCAAAGTCGGATGGGACGAACGGAAGCGAAATCTGAGGATGTGTTCCACATGCACTGTTCTTGTCTGCAGAATGAATCAATTATTATTAAATTTTTGAAACTTTTAGTTACACACATACACAGACCAGAAAATAGTTATTTAATGATAGTAAGGAATAATCTAAATAGGAGTACTCGGGATAAAATGATTTGTGTTCAAAAAGTAGCGATAACGGAACTTACTATTTCAGCCACATTGCATCACCACAACATCAGCGGACGCCTAGCGAGGATGTAGGTGAGTACACCGTTTGTTTTGATCTTTTGTTTAAATTTCTTTTTGCTAAATATTTGTGTGTATTATTGTGGCCTCTTCAAAAATGGCAAATAAAAATAGAAACCCTGATAGATGAAAGTAAAAATAAACATGTTGGGTAGACAGACCTATGCTCATGTCAGAAGGGTTTTGTACTCAACATACAAAATGCAGTAACCAGTAACGAATAAAATCAAGAAAAGTGTCATGTTCGAGGATCATACTATTATTAGCAAAGTTGAAAGAATTTTGACTTCTGAGGTATTTGTTATAGTTATGCCCACAAATATCTCTCTTGATAATTATTTCAGATTTTTTTAGATCACGGGTGTCCATTCGCAAGGGAGGAAACACATTTAAGAACTGTTTTGAAAAGCTCTCATAGAGAACCTTCAGTTGATACTCATATCGGCTACCTTTCATGAAATTTTTTTCAGGGGCCACTCCTCTGTACTGTAATCATCGATTCATGGCCTGTTTTTTCGAATCTTAGAATGGTTACAAAGCCCTTTTGCTAGGAGCTGTCTCCTGCCTCTTCGACTTGTTTCAATTGTATGTACTCATCTTCATGATACCTATCATTCCTGAAATTTTCATGCAAATCCCAGCAAAGCTGTAGTGTCTAAGTCGGTAAAAGCGCATATGGCTCCATAGCCATTTGTTTCCATAGTAACATAGGGCATATTGTTCCATAGTAATGCAGGAAAATTCAAATCGCTATAACTTCGTTAAATACTATTCGATCTTTATGAAACTAGTCATCTGTGTGATAAATTTTATTGAATTTAAGGGTACCGTCTAGTTTTTCTTCAAGAAAACATAAAATCAATAAATCATACTATTACTAACAAAGTTGAGTGAATTTCGACTTCTCATGTATTTGTTATTGTTGTACTCACAAAGGCCTACATCCATGATTTTTTTCAGATTTTTCGGATGGAAGGTGTCCAATCGCGAGGGGGGGTACGCGAAAAGTTCGTACATTTCCCCTTCCCCTGCCCCCCTCGGTACTCATAAGGCAATTTTAAGACTTGTTTTGAAAAGATCTCGTTGAGACCTTTCCAATGACACCCTATTCGACAAACAATGATGAAAATTTTTTTTTGAGGGGTCACATCCCTATATGGGGAGACCCCCCTTAAACCCCTTTAAAAAATTTTTCCACCATTGAACTTTCAAGAAGTCACCACTTCTGACCTTTCCACAAAGTTTCATGGCTGTAGCCTTTATAGTTTCGGAGAAAAAGTGCTGTGACGGACGGATGGACGGACGGACAGACGGACACAGGTCGTGATTGCAATAGGGTTTTGTATTTTAGTACAAGGCCCCTTAAAAAAACCAAGGAACATGGTTATTGACAAGCACATTCAAAAACGTTATCAAATTTCTTTTGTAAAGGAATATCAGTTTCCACGGGTGTAATTATATATCTAATTACAAAAGAATTATGATTCTTCTCTGCATATTGAACTAGTTCTCAACTACCTGTACCGGATGAGATTGAGGTATAAATTGAATCTATTCGGAAAAACGTCAACTCGTTAGACTTATACAAAGATAAGGCTTTTAATTGAAGTTTTATTGTTCAAATACAATCATTTGAAGATTATAATTAGAAACAATCATTACAATAGCGAAATTCTAAATTTATACGCATATCGTCAAGGAAACAAAGCCGTTTCAGAATATTTCAATTTCTATTATACCCCCTGAAACTGATAGCAAATATTTTTTTTTTATATATATTGGAACTTAATAACGGCAAAAAGTTGTAATTTACCGGAGAAAAGAATCTTTATATGGATTTAATTACGATAAAATACTTACATATGCCTCGATGGTTGTAAATAGAAATAAAGGAACTAATACTGAAGTAGTATGAATAAAATGAATTGTTAAACCCTATACCTTTCGGTCTTTCCATTTCGATTTACCTGGCTGGGTAAAGGATCCGCAACGATGGCAGGCTCCTCCTATAGCATGGGCTAGCCATCGGGCGGGCTCCTCCGTTTCTTTGTTGAACAGGGGCTCTTGCCGGGTAGAGTGGCTTTCCCCTCACGTGCCTTTTTATGGTATAGAGTTATGTGATTCCATCACATAATTCTGTGCTCCTACCAGAAGGGTTCGAAACAAGTTTTCTAATAGCGTGAAAAATCATTCAGATTTATGCAAAACATGCAAATTTTCTTTCACAAGCTCATTGCAGCTGCCATTATGATCCCAATTAAATAATTTTCCGGAATGCTGGTCGATTGAAACTATTCAAATTAAACACTGTTCCTTAAATTTTCATGTAAATTGAAAGAAAATCAAGGTTCCTACGTCAATGTGAAATATGTATCAACCATCAACACCTGTTATTAATGTTGTAATTGCATACAATTGAAATGGCTACAACTCACTTGATTATAATTTAATTTCCGTAAAATTTTGTGAGATAAAGACCTGGCATTATTATAAATTTCAAGAATTTTAAGAGTTCCGTTTTGTTTTTATGGGTAAAAAGCAAAATATATAAATTATACTATTATTAACAAACTTGAGTGAATTTCGATTTTTAAGGTGTTTGTTACCCTTGTACTCATACAGATCCACCTCGGTGAATATTTCAGGTTTTTGGCTCAAAAGAGTTCAATCACGAGGGGTGTGGGCACTACATTTTTTACTATATTTTTTCTCCCCCTGGACCTTTAAGGCATAAAATGACTTTTTGCTTCTGGGTCTAAATCCTTAATCAAGTCCTTTCATTTGACACCCCAGTCGACTACCTTTGATTTAAAAAAATGTTAAAGGCTACTACGTTATAAAGGGGGGAACACCTCTTAACAAATTTTAAAATGTTTAGTAAGACCTTCACTTCTGACCTTCTCACACAGTTTGAGCTTTGTCGCTTCTCTAGTTTCTAAGGAAACTTGCTGTGACGCGCAGACAGAGGGACAGACGGATGGACGGAAAGACAGATGGACAGACAGGTCGTGAAAAAAGTAGGTCTTTACAAACATTTTTTTTACAATGACCCGAAAAAGATAAGTAAATATATCAGCAACAATGTTAACAGCACATTGAGAATAGTACCACTACGACAAAAGCGACAACGAATGGGATGAAAAAAGAAAACAATGGACAGCCTTGCCCAAAGTGAAATTCCTGTGGTGCTTGGGGGCAGCAAAAAAATAATGCAAACGCCAGAGTGTCCTAAATAGGAGGAGAAGAAAATTCTGCAGGACGCGCCAGATGTTGCGCTTTGGAGGAATATAAAAAACATCGATAATTCAATAATCATTGCTGCGGCGACTACCAAAAGGACCGAAGCAAGGGATTTTAAATGCCAAAATAATAATGAACCGTTCTAAGGTCCACAAAGTGATCACACCAGAAAAAGAAATGAGTGATCAGACAAGCGAAGTACGATTGTGTGATTTTACCGCCACCATAAAAAATGTGGCTCAATTATTATACTCGGAAAAGAACCCAATAACTCTTCGCAATAAAGATGGTCCCAAAGTATAATTTTCATCCAGCAACATCAAGAAGAAAGAATCACATCAGCATGCGACCCGTCAAAAATCAGCAAAAGTTTAAAGAATGGGTTTCTTGAACTAGAAGAGCTCCTAATTCACATAGGCCATTACGAGAGGAGATAGTTACACGTCAAAGAGAACCAGAAGGTCTAAATACAGCAATAGGCTCTAGATATGCTGACGTTTACGCTTATAGATCACACGCAGATAGCTTTACTATCAAACACTAAAAAAAGAATGGCGTCAAGCCCAATGAAGGAGATCGGGTCGAAAAAAGGAATGAAGAGGCATTTGATAGACGTAGAATGCTAGATCAGGGATTTTAGATAGTGATTACAGAACATGTGAAGAAGCCCAAAGAAAAAATCTTTCAAAAAGTGCCACAAATTAAGTTAGCATGGACTGCCAGCAAGTAAAAAGGCATGACGCGAGAAGGGAGAAAAAAGCCACGAAAAAGACCTCAACAGTAGTCACTGCTTGCAAAACCCAAAAATAGCTGGTCTTACGCAGAAGTGTTGCTAGATATCAAAGAAAATGTAAGGCACAAAGACACCAACACTGCTATTGAAGCAGTAGGATAACCCCGGTCGTGCTACATACTGGTCAAATTCGGACTAGAGGCCGACAATAAAGAAGCATTGTGCGATGAAATAATGAAGGTCTTCGGCAAAAGCGCGACTGCGGCCAGGCTTGGGCCGATGGCAACAATCGAAATAAGAGACATTGACTATGCAGTCAGAGTGCCTGACCAAAATAGAAGAGGTCGAGGTAAAAGAGGCTATCAAAAGGGAGCTCTCTAGCGTGGGCAGGATCAAAGCAAGGCCCATCATTGTCTTGACCAAGATGGACAACAAACAGTTTCTAACTAAGGGTAAAGCAAGAAAAGGTTGTGCCATCTGCAGGATACGATGCATGCAAAGGAGCTGATAGTAGTCACGTAAAAGAAAAGAATATACAACTGAGACATGATGTATCCTTTAGAACGATGATGATCCATGACTGATTCTTGGGCACTCTTGGGTTCAGGGCTATGTCAAGTTTTCCAAAAAGGACTAGCCAAGACAAAATCAGAGCTTTTATGGCCCATAGCCCAAAGGTAAGCCTACATCCTGATTTAACCGGCGATTGACCAAAACCTGCTTGAACAGTTTGTGAGGGACTTGAAAGTCGATGTTTTACTGCTGAATGAGAAACATCACGATAAGATTCTGTATCACAGTATCCTGACCAAACTGGTGTTGTTGGCGTTTGGGTTCAGAATAGTGATTTTCAGGTTAAAGCTTGTGTACGATGAGATGGTTTTATGTGGGTTTGGTACTTGAGGACCATCTATCCTAGAAATAGCGGCCAGGCTGGCGTTTGTCGTGTTAATCACCAGAGATACACCAAATTTTTGCCATATTGGCTGCAAAGGAACCATACCGGACGTGATATTTGCCTCAGAGTACTTAGTATGGAGGATACACAATTGGAGAGTACTAGAAGACTACTCAGCCAATGATCATGAGTACATTCTGTTTGAGATCAGTGATGCTGTCTCCAAACGTCCTTGCTCTTGACCTTCTACGATTGGGTGAAACATCAGAGGGATGGACGTCAAGAGGTTCATTGAGATGCTCACGGCAGATGGCCCACTGCAAAATGATTCGCAGGGCACAGAAAAACTGGCAGCTCAAGACGTGCTGAGCTCAACTATGACCATTATCACGACTGCTTGCAGCACTTTTTTGCTTAGTCGGAAACCCTGGCACGGCAAATTTCAGTGTACTGTTGGTTGTCTGAGGTCCCTGAAAAGTGAAGAGAGTGTCACAAACTTCGGCGTGAGGCTTAATATGAACTGTGATGAGTTATGCAAGGGGGTGGTTGCATATAATATGGCTTGGAAATATCTTTGCAAACTGGTTACAAACAGCAAGGCTTGTTGCTGGCAAGATGAAGGGGAAAATGTGAACAAGGACCCGTGCGAGTCTTAGTTTGACTCAAGTTATGTGGAAGATTGGCGCCTAGCATACATAAAGTGGAAAAGATGGACGAGATAGTGTGGGCACTCTTCCCAGCCCATCCTGCCTAAATGGCAAATGCCCACTTTCCACACAGCTGGAACTAGTATAGGCAGACTATCTTTGAAAACAAGGAAGACCCCAGGCCCAAATGGTGTTCCAGCTGAGGGGTTGAAATTTTCGCATCACAATTGTCTTGACTTACTGCTGAGCACTTTCAACACTTTTCCAGTATGATAGAAAGTAGCGAGGCGCATGCTAATCAGCAAGGGTAAGGGAAATTTTCAGTTGCCACCAGCCTACCGTCCGTTATGTACTAGACAAGGTTGCAAAAGTGCAAGGGAAATTCATCAAATGAAGAATCACTGACGCGATCCATGCTGTTGGGGATCTATCTTTCTTAGAGCAAGTAGCTCCACCATGGATGTGATTGGAAACGTAGTAAGCGCGGTTCATGAGGCAGAGGCATATAGCACCAAGTGACGGATCATGCTGACGTAAAGAACGCCTTTGACTCTGCTAGGTGAGTAGATGTTTTGAATATGCTAGAGAATATCTCATGCAGTTTTTAAGGGACTACTTCAAGAACTAAAGCCTGCTTTATGATACGACATAGGGCCAACGAGGGATGGAAGTTACATAGGCTGTTTTCTGAGGTTTTGTTCTTGATCCATACCTGTGAAAAATGTCTTATGACGGGCTTCTGAAACTGAAGATGCTAGATTAGTCACATTTTATAAGCTTTGCAAATTATATTGTGGCTCTAGTCACTGGACGTACTGTTGAACAGGCATAACTTACGTAAGAAGCTGCGAGGGGGCAGCGCTCATTCAATAATTGGCAGCAGTCTTGGGTGAATTGCATGAAGGGAAGGTGGACTGCGTGGCTCATCCCAGGTCTAAGGCCTAGGCTTAATCGAAGGATTGTTCAGATTGAGTTCTATATGAGCTAGCTTATGAGTGAGCATGGGTGTATTTAGTCTTGCTTGCACAAAATGGGTACATTCTCCGACTGTAAATTTTGCTTGAGAGAAGAAAACGATGCCTGACACACATTTTTTGTGCAAAAAATGGGATAAGCTGAGTCGAAACATCATTAGAGAGACAGGAGAGCTCAGCACAGACAGTATAGTCGCAGTGATGCTTTGATCAGTTGACAAATGGAACCATGTGACATATAATGTTTGGGCAGTCCTAAAAGATATAAGGACTCACAGTGGCTGAGGGCGTTGGGGCTATGAGGTCACTGGTCTGGCAATTTCTCTTCCTCCTTCCTTGAATCTGACCTGGCCCACAGCGATCTATCAAACAGTTATAGTTTAGGTTATTACGTTTACAAGGAGATGCTTAGTGGGTAGTTTGCTTGCAAGAATGCGAGCTTAGCACTCAGTGTGTAAATGGAATTCACCTACCACCCACGAAAAAAGGGGTTGAAATGGTTTCAAAGCCCTAAATTTTGAAAAGAGGCTGGTTTGATTGATTTTTAATGATGTTTTTAGTAAGATTATCTTTTCTTTTAAATAAATTTAAAATAACTGAATAGTCAACAAAACTTGCTACGATCAAAAATTTAGTTTTTTGCCACTAAAAGTATGTCAGTAGCACGAAAATTAACTAAGATATAGGTGTTTAAATGTTTCAATTGCTTCCAACGAGTGCCTTTATCAAAAATTTTGCGTAACTTTATAGGTCATAAAATTCCTTCCTTCCTTCCTTAATCCTCCGCGCAGCTCCAGAAAATTGGAGTCTATAGAGGTCTGCGGAGAGCCTCCATTGGCCCCACCAATTCTGGATGGATTGTGTTCCATCCAAAAGAATAATAAAGCGCCGGACATCGATGGGATTCCAGTGGAGCTCATCAAATATGGTGGCAGCAGTGTTCATAAAGCTATTCATAAAGCTATTCATAAAGCCGTCCTTTACATTTGGCAACAAGAACATATGCCGAGCCAATCAATTATATTCCCTATCCACAAAAAAGGTGACAAGTTACAGTGCGAAAATTATAGAAGCATATCATTACTTTGTACGGCGTACAAAATATTTTCAAAAATCTTGGAAAATAGAATCGGATTATACGCCAACAGTATTATTGGGAGTTTCAAGGTGGTTTTAGAGCCGTTAGATCGACGATAGACCAATTGTTCACAGTCAAGCAGGTACTTGAAAAATGCTGGGGGTCAACATAGACGTACAACAAACTTTCGTTGACTTTAAGCAATAATACGACAGCATTGATCGTAACGTACTGTACCTATTAATGCTTCGCTTTGGCATCCCAGCCAAACTAGTGCGTCTTACCAAAATAACAATGACGTCGAGGACCTCTCAAGTCCGCATCAATAACCAACTCACCGATACTTTGACACATATATTGGACTAAAGCAGGGAAATGGGCTGGCCCCATTACTATTCAATTTGGCTCTCAATTACGTCATAAGGAAGCTACCTATCGATACACGAGGTACATTGCTACACAAGTCGAGCCAAGTAGAAGTCTATGCGGAAGGAATCAACATTTTGTCACGGCCATTAACAACCACCAAAGAACTCTTCCTGAAACTCGACAGCGAAGCAAAGCTAATAATGCTACAAATCAATGAAAATAAAACAAAGCTCATGACACAGTCGAGGAAAAATACCTCAAATACACAAAATATCGCACTTGGCGATGTTCCATGCCAGCAAACCCTATGTATACTGACATGAACTGGGAGCTTGATTTGATGTGCATCCTAAATGCACATCAAGGCTCCGGGGAGAGAAGGATATCCCTGTATAACACTTACTTGCTACTTTATGCTTGTCAATTAGAACAGTTAAAATGGTGTTCGTTTATTTAATGGTTTAATGTTGATTTCGTTTCCTGTTCTTTTTTGCAATTACACGTTCAGTTATTTATATATTATTAATAGCACATTTTACTAATGAGTTCTTCTAATAATCAATTTATTACAGTGAAAATTAATGAGTTTTATGTTTTCATACGTATAAAGTTGGAGCATTAATGGAGCTTGTTGATTTATATTTACTTTAATTAAATTTGTTGGATATTCAGAGGGAAAATGAAATTCGAAGAAACCAATCTATTAAGACTTTAACTGCAGGCCTCAGGCGTAATTGCTTTAGGATGCTAATGCTCGGGCTGACGCCTTGAGAATGCAGTCAGATTGATAAATCAATTAGTTATTAGTGCAACAGCAGGCCCCGGGCGTAACTACCTTGGGGCACTTATACTCGGGCAGATGCCTTGAGTATGCAGTTGAACGTATTCTTAATTCGTTTATCCCGGGCCTTGAGCCAGCGAATAGAGAAATACTTCTCGATTTTCTTGCTTCTTGAATTTTCTTTGATAGCACAACTATGCTGACTTAATTGCTTACCAACAAAAACAATGAAGACAATTTAAAATAGTCAATGGTCAAAGTTCAAAATGTAATGCCATCTCTCTGTGACTGGTGCAACCACAAAAGCTCAAGCTTTTGCTCGATTTACCCAATTGCAAATGCATGTAACCAATTCATTCCACTGAGGCAGTACGTTCAATTACTAAGTCTTGTGTGTATATGTTTAATACTTAATACGAGTATGGATACACACCCACTTCTGCTAATGCATGATACGATGCCGTGCCCACAGATGCTTTGATTCGCAGCTTTTCGTAAATGTATGTTGTCATTCACAGTGCACAGAGAGGAACGAAGGAACACCGGCCGAGTAATATTTGGACTCAGGCTCCCATAATAGCGAATATAGTATTGAAAATGTTGGTGAATTTATGTATTTATGTGCTAAAATAACGAAGACGGGTAATGAAAGAGACGAAATACGCCGAAGAATACAGCTCGCAAATAAAATATTTTATTCAGTTTTGACGGTCATGAAGACCAGCTACACATACAGGAAAACAAAGCTCCAAGCATGAAAGTCAGTGATAAGACCTGTGCTATGCTACGGGTGTGAAGTATGGACCCTAATCCAAGCATCTGCAAATATATTGAATGCCTTTGAGTGACGGGCCCTGAATGGAATAATTGGAGCGAAGCTAGACGGGGACCAATGGTGAATTCGATGCAACCATGAGCAGTATGAAATTTTTGACGATCCTGAGGTCTCTACGATTGTAAGGCTGTGGAAACTGTAATGAGCTGGGCACATGTATCGTATGGACGAACAACGGATACCCAAAAAAAGTATTCGTTGCGAGAACTGAAGGCCGCAGACCAGTGGGGAAACCGAGGAAACGCTGGTCTGATTCGGTCGATGAAGACAGTTTATCGCTGCTTGGATGTTTAAATTGGAGGACGCGATCAATGGACCGAGACAGTCGGAAGCGTTTTTTGCAGGAAGCGAAGGCCCGAGAGGGGCTGTAGTGCTACGAAGAAGAAACAAAACAAAATGATTTTTCGACAGATGGCGTAGTCGAAACGGAAAAGGGGTTAACATAGAAAAAGAAAATAACTCTTCAAATGCAGGGTAGGGACTGACATTGAGATGAACATTTGCTAACGAACTATTTTACGAGGGGAACACAAAAAAAGGGAATTCTGTCATAAGTTCTTTATTACTCAATATTTTAACAGTCTATTTTGATTATCTTCAAAGTATTCTTCATTAACTGCAACGCTTTTCTCTGAAAGAATCTTCCGTTGTTCAAAACAGTTTTTTATTTTGCTGTTCGAGATATTTTTCAGGTCTTTCCGTGATTTTTGTTTTACCTTATCCACAGTGGAAAAATGCTTTTGATTCATGTCCCTGTTGAGACTAGCAAACATGAAAAGATCCAAGGGTTAAGTGCCAGTCGGTATCATGTCGGTTTTGGTCAAAAACTGCTTTACGGAGAAAGCAGTGCAGCCAGCCTGCTTTCATGATGGAAGAACCAGTCACTTATGCACGAAAAACCCCTCAATCTTTTCAAACTCTTCAAGTAGAACTTCTGGTTGGCAGTTTGATCCAGAGGAACGAACTGCCAGTGCACAACACTTCTGCAATTGGAGAAACAAACGAGCATTCTCTTGATGTTTGACTTCACTCGGCGAGCTTTTTCAGGATAAAGAGAGTCAGCTAACTTTGATTGTCTTGATTACTGCTTTGTTTTAGGATTGTATCTCATCAGTAATCATCTTGGGAAAAAATTTGAGGTCCTCTTCCAGCTAATTTGAAGCTCAAAACATGGCTGAAGTCGACACTCCCTTTGCTCATCAATGAGAGCGTGAAGGACAATTTTAGCTGCGACCCTTCTCACAAGCAAATCTTCGGATAAAGTCCTCTTAATTGAACTCCATAAAATTTTACAATGATTTGGTAATGGTTTTCATAAATAAGGGCATTGATTTCGTCAATGTTTACATCAGTTGTCGAGCGACATAAATGGGATCGGTTTTGCAATCAACCACTCGTGGGCTCTTATTTTACTTAGAGCAGCATCTTCGTAAGCAGTCTTAAGCATTACAATGCTTTTGTGGCCAATTTCTTCAATAGTAAACAAAATTACGTTGCTTACTAGAAATGCTATTACGGGCAAACCCATGCACTCACAACAGCATTACTTGCCACACTGACTTAGAAGGTATGGCCCTAACTAACATCCTGTCGAATTATTGGTTCTTCCGTTCCCTCTTCCCGCCGCAGCCCAATTCTCGTTGCTTTTTTGTCCCCTTTGAACATTTATACATTGCAGTTTAAACGTTTACCTTGCTGATAGTAATGCTGTCAGTTTACTTTGAAATACAGGAAATACATTTTATTTATTGAGCTGTTGAAAATATTTTTTTATCTGTGACACATCATATCAAAAACACCATGAAGAGACATTTCTTCTACATGAAAACATCATAAAAATTTCAAGCTGCTTGGGAGTATCGTTTTTATCAATTTCATTACAGAGGTAGATTTTAAGGACCTTTGGTTATCGATTTATCGATTTTGGTTATCGATTTATCGATTTGGTTATCGATTTATCGATAGTGCCCTCAGACCGGGGAACCAAACGTGTCCCCAGGGTTGCTGATAGGGAAAGACCTTTCTCGAAAGGTTCGCTGCGAATAACCAATAAGCAGCCGCGGACAATGGTCGGCAGTGAAGGGAGAGTCTCAGGACAAATACCTGAGTGTCAATGATCTTCACTGTGACATGACGAAATATATGGCGTCATCAATTATCCATATATCCTGGCAGTAGGTAAAATGCTATGGGAACGGAAACCCAGACAGAAAACCAAATCATGCAGGCCCACAAGGGGAACCAAATTACGGTGCAGGGGGTCGGATCCCCAGTACCAGCGGCAGAGGGTAGTGAGCGAGCAGGCTCCCGGCCGTCGTCATCCAGCGACTGCAATGTTATAGAAGTGGTGAACTTGGCTTCTGTTACAGATATAACTACAAGCAAACAGAACGCTAGCACGGAGAACCCTTTCAGGCAAAAACCGCTGTTGGCAAGAACACCGATAAAACAAGTCACCGATTGCGGGGGGAGGCAGCAAACCCCAGAAACACTGTCAAAGTCAACATCACAGGTTAAATCATCGGAGACAGACAACAGACGGACTAACGAACGAAAGAAGGCAGAGTGCGTTGTGCAACCTGGCATCATTGCGGCCTTTGGGCGCAGTAGAAGGACTATGCGCACCCCGGAGCGTCCAGCGCAAAACGTACACAATCCGGATCAAGCTGCGACACCAACAGAGGCCAGTGTAAGACTGGGGGAGGGAGAAGTTTTGCCGTTGGCCGACGCCACTTCAAACGCGACCCAAGCGATAGAAGCAAAAGGGCTAGGAAACGGGGGCCTCTCCCAAGAGGTGGCGCCAAATAACACAATCGCCCTTGACCGCGCCGAAGAGGAGCGGCTTACTCGGAAAGCGGGGACTATCGTCAAACAACTGAGGGCTGCCTGCGAAGTGCAGAAAAACATAGGGAAGAGTGTCAAGAATGGCATTCTTGAACTGGAGGAGCTTTTTGGCCACATCACGCACTACAGGCGGAGGTGGCTTGCAACCGAAAAGCACCAAAAAGACACGCTCTCCCTCGAGGCATCAGTGGGTCCTAGCAGCAGCAAAAGAATGGCCGGTAGCCCAATTGAAGGCGACCGTGAGAAAAGGAGGAAGGACGAGACCATAAACGAAGTTGACACTCCAGGCGAGGAGTTTCATGTGGTGCGTAACAAGGCAGCGAAAAAAGCGGCCAAAAAGCTACTCCTAGAAAAAACAGACAAAAAGCTTAACCACGAAAAGAACAAAGAACCCCCCGATATACCGCAGAAAACAAAAAGCAAACCGCGGCGCAAACCCTCGTGAGAGGCACTGCTTATTAAACCCACTAAGGGCCGAACCTACGCAGATGTCCTCCGTGAAATTAAAGGAGCGGTCAAGCCAGACGACACCAAAACTGCCATCAAGGCAGTTCGACCAACCCGGACTGGTGGCCTGCTGGCGGAATTCGGCCCAGAGGCCACAAACAAAGATGCATTCCGTGATGCGGTTCAAAAGGTTCTTGGAGATGCGGCAGCCGTTGCCTCGCTCGAACCAATGGCCACTCTGGAAATCAGGGACCTCGACTGCGTCACGGACAAAGCTGAAGTAGAGGATGCCATCAGGAGGGAGTTCCCCAGCTTAAGTGAAGTCAAGGCAAGATTGACACGTGAAAACCCAAGGGGGCAACGCATGGCTATTGTCGAACTAGCTGATAAAGACGCCCAGCAAGTCCTGGCGAAGGGCAAAATTAAGATAGGTTGGGCGATCTGCAGGATACGGAGAAGAGCGATCCCTATCCGCTGCTTCAGATGCTTCGAGTACGGACACACCGCGTATGGCTGTAGGGGACCCGACAGGAGATCTCTGTGCTACAAATGTGGTGAAACGGGGCACAAAAGGAAAGAGTGCACGAACGAGGTAAAATGCATTCTTTGCAAGGATGCTAAGCTAGCACCCGGCGACCTCAAACATGAGCCGGGGACAGGGAGATGCTGGGTTTTCAAGGAGGCCCTAACTAAAGCCAAATCGATACTCAAATGATCCGTATCCTGCAGGTCAATTTGCACCGAAGCACAAACGCCCAGGACCTACTTGAGCAGTTTGCGAGGGATAAGAAAGCTGACCTCCTGTTGCTGAGCGAGCAACATCATAACAAGGACTCGCAAGCGTGGTAAATCTAGTACCTCGGCCATCTGGGTTCGAGACAGCGCCCGCCTTCAGGTGCAGGACCATGGACGCGGGGATGGTTTTGTGTGGGTGCGGTGTTCAGGGATAACATATTTCAGTGTTTATCTGACGCCTAATGAGGCAATGCGATCTTTTCGAACCAAACTCGATGCCCTGGAGGACGCTGTCCTCCAGGACATGTCAGCCAGAACAGCGCTAAATACTGGTAACAACCCTACTTTCCGCCGCTGGGGTTGCGTAGGAACCATACCCGATGTGACACTTGCTTCGGAGTCCCTGGTACCTAGAGTACACAACTGGCGAGTACTAGAGGACTACTCGGCTAGTGACCACCAGTATATAGCGGTTGAGATTCACGACAGTGCCACTCTGCGTGCATATGCCCAAACTTCAATCCTCGGATGGAGGACTGGGAGGATGGACGTTGAGAGGTTCGCTGACGCGCTTACGCGTTGCTGGGAGCTCTGCCAGGAATGGAGGGCCTACAGCCAAGGACTTGGTGAACTCAACTATGAGTACCATCATAGCTGCTTGCGAGTCTTCCATGCCCCGTCCGAGACCCCGACACGGTAAGCCTCCAGTATACTGGTGGTCAAACGAGATCGCCCAACAAAGAAGCGAGTGTCACAAACTTCGGCGAGAGGCCCAGCGGGCGCGAACACGGGAGGAGGCAGACACTAGGCTAGCAGCATACAGGTCCGGCAGGAAATATCTTCGCAGGCTTATTAACAAGAGCAAGGCCCGATGCTGGCAAGACCTCGTGGGCGATGTAAATAGGGATCCGTGGGGCCTTGGCTACAAGCTGGTCATGGGGAAACTTGGTGCCCTACGGAAGCCTTGTATACATGACGCGGAAAAGATGGACACGATAGTGCGGGGACTCTTCCACGCCCATCCCGTCCGTGTTGACGCTGTCCATGGTGAAACAGCAGTCGAGTGCCCACTCTTCACACAGCTGGAACTGGAGGAGGCAGTCCTTTCCCTGAATGCGAGGAAGGCTCCAGGTCCAGATGGTGTTCCAGCTGAGGCTTTGCAGCTCGTCTATCACCATTGTGCTGACTTGCTGCTCAGCACATTCAACGCTTGCCTACGGGACGGGGTTTTCCCGGTACGATGAAGGTGGCGAGGCTTGTGCTGGTCAGCAAGGGGAAGGGAAATCTCGAATCGCCGTCTGCATACCGCCCGTTATGCATGCTAGACACGGCTGGGAAAGTGCTAGAGAAACTCATCAAGGGAAGACTCACTGACGCGATTTGTGCTGCTGGGGACCTATCTCCTCGGCAGTACGGCTTTAGAGCAGGACGTTCTACCATTGATGCGATTGCAGAGGTGGTGAACGCGGTTCAAAAGGCAGAGGCATATAGTCACACCAAGCGACGGATCGTCCTGTTGGTGACACTCGACGTCAGGAATGCCTTCAACTCCGCTAGATGGGTGGATATTCTGGACACGCTGGAAAACTCTTTTCAAGTTCCAGAATATCTAATGCTCTACGACACGACACAGGGCCAACGAAGGATGGAAATTACATCGGGTGTTGCCCAGGGATCTATCCTTGGTCCGGACCTGTGGGACGTGTCTTACGACGGGCTACTGAGACTTGAGATGCCAGATGAGTCGCGCTTGGTCAGTTTTGTGGATGATGTTGCGGCTCTGGCCGCTGGACGCACCGTTGAACAAGCGCAACTCAGGCTAGGTATGCTAATGCGTCGAGTGAGGGACTGGATGACTGCTCGCGGGCTCAGTTTAGCACTGGAGAAAACCGAAGTGGTCATCTTGACAAAAAAGAGAATCCCTAGAGTAAGGATGATCAGTATTGGAGATAAACAAATCGAATCGAAGCCAGCGGTGAAGTAGGTGGGGCTACTGATCGACTCGAAGATGAGTTTCTCTGCTGAGAAGGTTGCTTCGGGAATATCGTCCCTGAGTCGACTTATGACCAACGTAGGGGGAGCCAGCCCATCAAGAAGACGCCTCTTGATGAGTGCTGTAGGGTCGGTGCTACTGTACGGAGCAGAGATATGGGGCGACGCTCTCAGCAAGGAGGTATACCGAAAACGATTGGCACAGGTATAGAGAAGGGGAGCACTGAGAATTGCATCTTCGTATCCAACAGTCTCCGATCCGGCGGTGAAAGTGATTGCAGGCGTGATACCTGTTGCCCTCCTTGCTAGAGAGCGCCACGCTATTTGCCTGCGCCGAAACGATGATGCGAGGGAGATGGTTGTCCGCGAGGAGAGACAACGCTCGCTCAACGATTGGCAGCAGTCTTGGAGGAATTGCACGAAGGGAAGGTGAACTGCGCGCCTCATCCCGGATGTGAGACCGTGGCTAAATCGAAGGCATGGTGAGACTGACCTTTATCTGACCCAGCTTTTGAGCGGGCATGGGTGTTTTCAGTCTTACCTGCACAAGATCGGTAAGTCACGGTCTCCCGATTGTTGGTTTTGCCCAGGAGAGGAGGACAATGCCTGTCACACATTTTTTGCGTGTACCAAATGGGCCAGGCTGCGAAGGGAACTCTACAGGGAGACGGGAGAGCTCACCCCGGATAATATAGTTGCGGTGATGCTCGAATCGGTTGACAAATGGAACCAGGTGGCACATTTTGCAGCAGCCGGAGGCGCTGGGGCTGGGGGATCGCTCTTCTGGCATTTCCTCTTCCCCTCTCCCCTCCCGCTAGGAAAGGGCTCCCCAGCTTGAAGGCGCCCCACGGCGTAACAAAACGAGACCTGGCCCGAAGTAATGTGTCAAACGGTTCCAGGCTAGGTTCTCAGATTGAGAGGGGAGGTGTTTAGTGGGTAGTCCAAGGGTATCCTCCATGGGAGTCCCACACTGCCAGACTCGGCGGGCGTAAATGCCTTCGTCTCCCTACCACAAAAAAAAAGGACCTTAACTTTGTAAAATATTACAAATTGAGTTACCCATTAAAAACAATAAATATTTTATAAGTTTACACATGATAACAGTTTACACAACATTTTTAATTCTTTAATATCGATGGTGATTTTCACCCCTTAACCCAGCGTTGGGTCGGTTTGACCCAAGCATTACTATTTTCAAACAATTGGCGCCAACAGCATCAGTTCCGGGGTTGTACATTAGCAAAGCATATCTACTAAATAGAAGCTGCAATGAGAACAAATTTTATTTCGTACTGTACTTATAGAGTAGAGAGAATTAGACTAAAAGTGCATATGTATGGTAAACAAAAACTTGAATTTACAAGCAATTGAATCAACATAGTGAACTTTAATCCACCTTTTATACGTTTATTTGCCTCTCTTTTCCTTTTAACAGCTCCTCGATTGCAGGTGCTAGTTAGTATACAGGGTCTGTATAATAAGGACTGAGTCTGCCCCGCGCCGTCAAAGTGTCTGCTAACTGGTATCTGGTGCTGTAGTGGTGGTGGGGGTCTAGGTAAAGGGAATCGGGCTGCAGCAGTTTCCCTCCAAGCGCTTGGAGAGAAAGCATCGAGCAAGAGCGAAGTGCGTGTTCAGTTAAGTCGTCGGAGTGAAAATGGAGCGTACGATCGAGCAACCGAACCAGAGTTTTTAACCACGTTATTACAGGAGACGAGACGTAGGTTTTCGAATACGATCCTGAGACGAAGCGGCAGAGTTCGGAGTGGCACACTCCAGCGTCACCACGACCGAAAAAGCGCACATGAGCAAATCGAAGACGAAGTCGATGCTCATTGCTTTCTTTGACGTGAAAGGCATTGTTCACAAAGAGTTTGTGCCACCCGGCCAAACTGTAAACGGCCAGTACTACAGAGATGTGCTCCGTCGTCTAACCGCCCGGGTTCGCCGAGTCCGTCCGGAGATTGCCGATTCGTGGATCCTTCATCACGACAACGCCGTCACACACCTGCATGCTCGTCACCGAGCAGTTGGCCAAACACACAGGGCAACGTTGCCACAATCTCCTTACAGCCCGGATATGGCACCAGCGGACTTCTTTTTGTTCCCCAAGATCAAGAGACACCTTAAGGGGACGCGGTTCGAGACTCTGGAAAACGTTCAACGTGCTACGAAGAGGGCTCTAGACAGCATCGAGGTTGCCGACTTCCAGGGAGCGTTCGGGGATTGGAAAACCCAGTATCAGCATGTTATCGACTCCAATGGGGACTACTTTGAAGATTTCTAAAGAAAAATTGTACATATTTTGCCAATAAAAAATTTCCTGAGGTCTGTCCAGTTACTTATTATTCAGACCCTGTATATGCTCTGACATCAGTGTACCTTCAAGTTAACTATATCTGCACACATTCTCATGATCAGTTCGTTTCGTTTTCTTCAGTATCCTGGTTCATTGAATTACAAAGTTAATGTTGGGTCGATTTGACCCAACGTAACTGTTTGTGTAATTTTTTAAGGAAATGACCGGGTCGAGTAAAGATCGATTTAACATATCAGATCCTCGAGATTTCAAGATAATTGAAGAATTTTTGTTTAGTGGAGATGATGAAAATGAATTGTTGGACGTTCCTAGTGATGACGAAGTTGGTGATACTAATTTTGAACTAGTAAGTGAACACAACAGTGATTCCGAAGCGGAAATTAGTGAAGTGCTTGCCAAAGACCAGAGCCTATCTACCCAGGAAACGTTGGACATTGTAAGGGAAAACCTCAAAAGGAATTTATAATTTTAAAAAATATTGATTTTTTTTACATTTGAGGCTATAAAAATTGACGAAATAGATTTTTTTTTGAGTGAAGGACAAAAAACCAGTTGGGCTAAGGAAATAGCTGTTTGTAATATTCGTACCAGACAGAAAAATATATTGACTCACTTGCCTGGAGTAATAGAGGTAGCCAAACAAGCAAAAACAACTTATGAGTGCTGGTCATTGTTTTTTACAAATGAAATGCTTGTGGGCATAGTGAAAAATACTAACACGTATATTGAACTCAAGAGTAGTGCTCAAACTGAAGTGAGAAAATTCAGGCTAATAACACTCATCGACTTAAAATGTGTCATAGGAATTTTGTACATGACGGCAATTCATGGTGAAAATAGAGTTAATATTGAAGAATTTTGGGCTACCGATGGAACGGACACGCCACTAATAATCGCATGCATGTCTGTATTCAGATTTAGATTTTTATTGTGTATGCTGCGATTTAACGATGAAAATACCAGAGAAATGCGAGATTATTTCCAAGCTTTTGTGTTAAATTGTCAAAAACATTACTCTATTGGAGGGTACGCAACCCTGGACACAATGCTGTGGGGCTTTTGAGGAAGGTGTCCATTTCATATGTTTATACCTCAAAAACCTAATAAATACAGAATCAAGGTGTGCGCACTTGTTGGTGCGAAAATGAACTACACTTTAGACTTGAAAATATATGCAGGAGCCCAGCCTTCCGAAAAATATTTTTTGATGATGTTGTACAGCGTCTCTGCATACCAATTTATAAAACCGACAGAAATGTAACCATAGAAAATTGGCTTACGTTATATCCTGTGACTATGAAGATCCTTAATGAATATGGACTGACAATCGTTGGGACTTTTAGGAAAAACAAAGCACACTTTCCCAGCATGTTCACTGATCCCAAAAATAGACAAATTTTTACGAGCTTATCTGGATTTCAGAAAAAATGCGACACTGGCTTCATATTTCGCAAAAAAATCCAAGGTTGTGACAAAAACCAGAAATTATCACTTTCTATAACGGCACGAAAGGAACAGTCGGCGTTGCAGATGGGTTGAGTGCTCGAATCGATGTATCACGAAATTCCAGAAAATGGCCACTGACATCATTTTTTAACTTACTCAATATAGGTCATAAATGCACTTTTAATTTATAGAGCAAAGAATCAAAATGACTAATACTATACTAAAAAAGCAGCGTAAACAACAATTTTTTACTACTTGAATTCAAATTATCTTTTAGTAATATGGAAAGGGGTCATAAAATGCATAACAATAAAAATAACGTGATTTGTTTCATGTTTCCCATGCCGAGTTTAAAACGAAAACAGTGGTTGTGCGTATATAACTTTTAAAGCGGAAGTTACGATGAACTTTTATGAAAAATGCAAACAGTCATAAGAAATTTCAAGTAAAAGCATATTTTCAGCTTGAGTGACTGTATTAAATAGCTATTACATATGTTTTAATGAAATTTTTTTCCACATGTCAATCATAAAAATAAGAAGTCTGTAAAAGTTGAAAGGTAAGTTACCCATTTTATTTCATCTACGCATTTATTCTCAAATCTTGAAAGAACTTAACGCTCTTGAATTTAATGGCGAGAAACCTTTTTTTACAGCAAAAGTGTATTTTTCCGCGATATGATCTCCAACTAGTCACAAAATTACCCATTTTAGTGCCTTAAGGGTATTTATCAAAAATTAAAAAGTGCGATGATAGTCTTGGCGCTAAATTACCAGAAGACTTCAATACCTGAAATTCTTCCTCTAAACATTGAAAGCTCATATATAGTTTTACAAAAATCATTTATTTGTAAGGAACTAAACTCCTTGTTCTTATGCCAACCTACAAATCAATGTATTTTCTATTTTCCCACAGTTAAAACAACACTTCCGATTAATTACACCAAATAAATTCAATTACCAATTGCAATCACATTACCATACCAGCGACAAAGAAGTGCTTCAATGTCCACTCTGGTCAACCGAGTACTAACGCAATGAACACAAACGAAAATTATCTGGACGACCTTGGACTGATCTGATCCATTCCGATCCGTAATGCACCACACTAGATTTATCGCTAGGAAAAACTGTTGCGTTTTTACTGGTATTGTTCGTGAAAAAAGTTATGAGTACTAGCATCGTATTTAATTATAATATTGGGGGTTTCATTCAAACAATCTTTCCATTCACATACGCGAAGGCTCGTTTACAAAGTGGAGAATGTTTATGTGGTGGATCGTGGATCGACTTGATATCCGGTGGTAGAAAGAAGTCGAGCATTCCGTAGACCAACTCAAGCCCATGCCTGTTAGTGGCGTGACGGTAACCTTTGGAAAAAATCTAATGCATTTGTATGTATGTGTCATGAATTAGCCAACTATTATGCGGCTCCAACCACTGATTGTAAGTACGTTCAACTAAGTACGGACAATGTTAATGTGGCTTAAGATATGAGCTCTTACAATAGTCCGAATCGGGTGGAGTCTAGTATATAAGAGGCTTCCTGGGCCATTCTAGTTATCAGTCAACACAAGTCACTCGAAGTGGTTGTTTCAATCAGTCGTTAAAACTAATAATCAGAATTAAAATGGCTTTCGTTAAAGTGAGTGCAATTTTTTTTTAAAGTTCTGTTTATTAAGAATACCCTTCAAAAAGGAGAATTTGTGATATTTGTTCTTAAAGTCTGAAATGTATTAAGTTTCCAAAATTTTGTTGGCGTTCCTTAACCCTAAAGCCAATTTTTTTACAAATGTGATAAAAACAGTGATTTTTTTCGAAAAAATTTAAAAACTCTGCCGGATAGAATCCAAATGTACTACTTTTTTAGAACAACATAAATGCAAATTACTAAACCCCAATAGAAGTCAATTTGATAAATATCTAACTTTTGCTTTGTTCTCTTTTTTCCAATTGCAGTCTATTGTCTGCCTTGCCGTCTTGGGAGTTGCCGCCGCAGGAATTGTTCCATTAGGTCACAGTGCCGTATATGCTGCTGGACACGATGTCGACTATCATGTAAGTAGTTTGCATATAAGAGTATGACGCGAGATATTTTACTTTGCCCATTATTACAAGAAACCGTGCGCAATGGTCGTTACAGTTTCTAGTGAATAAAGGCCACCATAGCATTGTTACGAAATTGCATTTTATCTACGTTAATGCACTTTTAGTTGCAATGCCATGGCGAGGTAGTTGCAGTTGGTCTAAAAAATATTCGTTGTAACTTATTGTAATGGCCATTTTTCGGCACATGACCATTATGGCTTTAAGGTATCAATCTAAGACATTATTATTCCATTCGAAGTAAATTCTATTTTTTGCTGTCGTGCTAAATGGTTAATCTGTGGAAAGTTTGATGGAGTGGAATTTATTTGATTTTGTAATAACTTTAGCTCGTGATATTTATAAACTAAGCTCTGTAAAATGAGGTGAGATTTGAGCGCGGAAGCTTAGAGCCATACAAGTAATTTCAACAATTGATCAGTAAAGTGCTCTTTCTGCAACACATAAGTCTTGAAACCCCCATGAGAATATACTGTTGACTGATTTGCTAAGATTCTGCATTTAACTCAAGCAATCACTTCAATCGATCACCATACAAACAAACGACTTAAGCGAGTAACCTCGTATTATTTTTACACAATTAAATTTGAAGAAATAATACGTAATTCGAGGAAAATTTTGAAAGTATAACCGAATATTGAGCCTAATCTTTCTATAGTTGATCTCTTCCAAAAAATATGTACACAAATTCAACAACTGAGCTGATTGTTGAAATAAAAAATTTCAGTACAAATCAAAAACTAAACAATACTGTTTGGAAAAACTTAACTGCCCTTGACTTAAAATCCGGCAGAAAATGCATGTAACCATTTATGCTACTTGAAGAAAAAATTACGCTCGATATTGAACTTTTTGTCAGCAACAAACAAAAACAATACTATTGTCGCCACATATTCTCTACAGCGTGCAGACAACATACTCGAACATGAATCATGAGAAACGTCCGGTACTTCATACCTGTTTATGTTGACGCACAACCTCACGTATCTCGACACAATCCATCACCTGTAGCGGTGCATGCAACCACGCGGTATCACGAGCTCAAACAAAGCAATCCGATTATGTTGTTTGCAAAGCTAGCGGGTGAATGATTTATAAGCACTTTCTGCTTTCGAAAGATTTCACACGCTTGTCAGCTGCTACCTAGTGTAGCAGATCGTGCAGACAAATGTAACATGTTCACCACCTGGGGCAGATTTGAGGCACTCAAGGTCGATTGAGTTATTAGTAGGAAGTTTGGTTTTTATGCAGAACTCTATTTATTCATATCAGCATAATTTTCCGTTGTTTTGTGCTGGGAAGGAAATATTCACTTTCCGATAATTTTTTAATTAGGTTCGTTTGATATACTTAATGAATTATACTCTATTTCAGGCTTACCCACAATATGCCTACAATTATGGAGTAGCTGATGGACACACCGGTGATGTAAAGTCACAACATGAAGTCCGTGATGGAGATGTTGTTAAGGGACAATACTCCTTGGTTGAACCTGACGGTTCAGTCCGTACCGTAGACTACACTGCTGATGACCACAATGGATTCAACGCTGTTGTTTCAAAATCAGGACCATCAGTCCACCATGCCCCAGCTGTCATTACTCATGCTGCTCCAGCTCCAGCCGTTGTTGCTCATGCTGCCCCAGCTGTCGTTGCCCATGCTGCCCCAGTTGCCTATGCTGCTCCAGCTGCCTATGCCGCTCCAGCTGCCCCAGCTGTAGTTGCTCATCATGCTTCTGTTGCACACCCATCTCCAGTTGTTGTCGCCCACCATGCTGCCGTTGCTCCAGCTGTGTATGCTGCTGCCCCACACTCATTCGGCTATGCCTCACATGCTGCTCATGGCCCAGTTGCCCACTGGTAAAGGAAACCGCTAGTTTAACGACTGTGACCTGACCTTACCCGACCTGACCCAACCATTATAAGTATTAGTTACCATAGATCGCCATCTGAAACCTGCCGTTTGTGCTTATAGAATGAAACTTTCCATGTTCCTAGCTTCTGCCCATTTGTTCACTGCTTTCTTCACTTTTATGTGTATGATCATTTCCTGTGACTAACTAAAGTGCCTTTACCATCTTCATGTACTAAATTTCACCTGTGAATACTCATACAAAGTCGGTTAACGCAAACACTGCCAGATAGATGAAAACAAGTGGTGGATTTCAGATGATCATATCTCATGATAAACAACTTCCTTGTCATCCTAAACTCTCACTTTAAGTGTCTGTATATGTTTTATATTTTTTATATGTGCAAAGTATTTATACTACGAATAAATCAAAATAAAAAAAAGTTGACTCCTTTTACTAAATCTTATCAAGTACGAGTCTGAGCTAATTATTTTCAATTATCTTAAGTTCAGTTTTAAGGGAATATTATGATTGAATGCCCCATAGCAAGCATTAATACTTACAGCATTACCCACACAAACTAAGAATTATTGTTATTTCAAGTAAAGATCATTTCAATAAATAAAAGAAAGTCGATAAATTTCAAAATTAATAAGTTGTGTATGTGATAATTTATAAAAATTGCTTAAGTTAAAAAGTGCATAGCAGATCACTTGCTAGCCAACTTTGATCGAATTCAAAGTCAGTACTTCATTAATTTTGAAAATAAGAAATAAAGACCGGATTTAATTCAATAAGTACTATGTATTGTAAGAATAAATGGATAATATAATTAAATGGCGGCGGTGGTGTTCACTGTCTGATGAACCCCGAACTTTACTTTTAGACTGCTTCATATAAAATGAATTCATTGTTAAGAGCAAAGATAATGCGGGAGCAAAACAGCAAACATTTATAATACAAAAGAAAAAAGCAGGGGGAATGACCCACAGGGGGGGATGCTTGCTAGCAGGAATACTCTTGGAGGCTAGCATTCTTTGGGGAGTTCCGCCCCACGTACATGAGGGAATTCCCGCTGGGGGAATGCCGGTCGACATGGGCACTCTTGGAGGCTAGCATTCTTTGGGGAATGCCGCCCCCACGGACCCGAGGATATGGGGGGCGCCGTGAGGGTTCCCTCCTGGGATGACAGGTTACGACCCGGAAGCGACCAATGCAATCCCGACAATAAAGAACCGTCCTGAAGCCAATGAGGAGATTACGGCAGGAAAAGAAACGAGTGACCAGGTAAATAAAACAACGTTGGGCAATTGCACCGCCAACGTCGAAAATGTGGCGGAAGTACTGCATTCGGAAACGGGAAGCGATAACCTCTCCCATAGATGGTCGCAAAGTACAATTACTGCTCAGCGACACGAAGAAGAAAAGCTATTCCGAAAAGCGGGAGCTGTTCTGAAAAGAAAACAATCTGTATGCGACTCCGCCAAACTCAGCAAAGCAGTAAAGATTAGGCTCCTTGAACTACAGGAGCTCCTAGACTGCAAAGGCCATTATCGGAGGAGCTGGTTAAAGGTCGAAGACAAGCAGAAGGCGAAAGAAGCGCTGAGGGTGAAATCTAAAGGCCACATGCAGATAGCTTAAGCAGTAAAAATCAATAAAAGAATGGTGTCTAGCCCAATCGAAGGAGATCAGGATAAAAGAAGGAAAGAAGAGGCACTTGATGGGCGCGGAGCACCAGATCACGGGATCTAGATAGTGCTTACAAAAGATGTGAAGAAAGCCACAAAGAAATTCTTTCAAAAAGTGCCAGAAAGTAAAGTTCGCACGGACGCCCAACAAAGCTCAACTTGATGCAAAACAGGAGAGACAGAAGCCCTGACGAAAACCCTGGCAGTAGGCACTGCTCATAAAACCCCAAGATGGCCGATCCTACGTGAAGGTGCTGCGGGACATCAGGGGAAACGTAAGACCCGAAGACACCTTCACTACCATTAAAGTAGTACGACCAACACGGTCGGGCCACATGCTGGTCTGATTCGGAGCAGAGGCCGACAATAAGGAAGCATTCTGCGATGCTGTAAAGAAAGTCCTCGGCAAAAGCGCAGCTATATCCTCGCTCGAGCGAATCTCAATGATCAACATAAGAGACATCGACTGCGTCACAGATCTGGCCGAGGTAGAAGAGGCCATCAAAAGGAAGTTCCTTAGCATGGGAAGGATCAAAGTGAGACTGACACCAGAAAACAACAGGGGACAACGCATGGCCATAGTTGACTTGACCGAAAAGGACACCGAAAGATTCCTGAACAAGGGCAAAGTACGAATAGGGTGGGTTGTCTGTAGGACACGCCGAAGAGCAACGCCTTTTCAATGTTTCAAATGCCTTGGCTATGTTCACACCGCACAAGTATACAAAGGACCCGATAGGAGTTCCCTATGTTATAAATGCAATGAAATGCAACATAAAAGAAAAGAGTGTACGAAGGAAGCACACTGTATTCTTTGCAAGGATGCTGATCCAAGACCTGATTTCGGACACGTCTCGCGATCAGGCAAATGCCCGGTTTTCCAGGAAGCCCTAGCCAAGGGAAAATCAGAACTTCGATGAACCAAATCTTGCAGCTACACCTACATCGCAGTTCAACCACACAAAGTCATCTTGAGCCGTTTGCGAGGGACATGAAAGCCGAGTTTCTGATGCTGAGTGAGCACCACCATGATAAAAGTCCTGCATTATGGTATCCTGCCAAAACTGGTACTGCCGCCATCTGGGTTCGGAACAGTGATTTCTAGGTGGATAGTTGTGGATGGGGGGATGGTTTCGTGTGGGTGCGGTGCTCAGGGATCACCTTCTTCAGTGTAAAACTAAACCTGAACGAATCGATATCATCTTTCCAAGCCAAGCTTAATGCTCTAGAGGGGGCTATCTTGAACACAGAGGGCAACGTGCTCATTGAGGAGACTTCAATGCTACAACAATCGAATGGCGCATGGCTCAAAAAGATCCGCGGGGAAAACGGATCCTGGAAATGGCGGCCAGGATGGTGCTCGTCGTACTAAACACAAGCAATACGCCGACTTCCCGCCGTATTGGCTGTGACGGAACCATACTGGACGTGACATTCACCTCGGAGTCCTTAGGACGGAGGATACACAACTGCAAAGTATGAGAGGACTACTCAGCCAGTGATCATTAGTGCATTCTGCTTGAGATCAGTGATGTTTTACCGACGTTTGTGCTCTCAACTTTCTCCAACTGGATGGAACATCGGAAGGATGAACCTTGAGAGGATTGTTGAGGTGCTCACAGCAAGTGAGCCACTACAGGGAGCTTTGGAGGGGACGGAAGAACTGGCAGCTCAAGATGTGGTCAACTCAACTATGAGCATCATCATGACTTCTTGCTGTGCTTCTATGCCACGACGAAACCCCGGCACAGCAAACCTCAAGTCTACTGGTGACCAACTCAAATCGCTGAAAAGCGAAAGGAGTGTCACAAACTTCGACGTGAGGCGCAACGGGCGCGGAACTGTGACGAGGCATGCAACTGGGTGGCAGCATGTAAGTAACCAGGGAATGCCTTCGCAAACTGATTAACAATAGGAAGGCTCGCTGCTGGCAAGACTTAGTGGACAATGCGAACAAGGATCCGTGGGACCTTGGCTACAAGCTAGTCATGCGGAGGCTTGGTGCCCTACGGAAGCCTTGCATATGTTACATGATGCGGAAAAGATGGACAAGAAAGTATGGGGACTCTTCTCCACCCATCTCGTCCATGTTGACGCTGTCCATGGTGAAACAGCAGTCGAGCGTCCACTCTTCACACAGCCGGAACTGGAGGAGGCAGCCTTTTCATTGAAGGCGAGGAAAGCTTCAGGTCCAGGTGGTGTTCCAGCTGAGGTGTTGCGGCTTGTCTACCACCATTGTCCTGACTTGCTGCTCAGTACATTCAACGCTTGCCTGTGGTACGGGGCTTTCCCGGTACGATGGAAGGGGGGCGAGGCTCGTGCTGATCAGCAAGGTAAAGGGGAGTCCTGAATTGTTGTCTGCATACCACCCGTTATACATGCTAGCCACGGCTGGAAAGGTGCTAGAGAAACTCATCAAGGGAAGACTCATTGACCCTTTTCAAGTTCCAGAATGTTGTTAATGTCAGTGGGTGCAGGTTTCAAATAATACACCGGACTAAACTTCTTAATAAATACATACATTGATACACAACTATATATTACGACACACAATAATACATCAATATATTCAATTAATATTGTTTTTTGCAATTAACCGACACATCTTTAATGCACAAGAAGAACAGATTGAATGAAAATTAATTCATTTTATTTTGATTTGTATAGCAAAATTCAATTCAAAGAATGGTTTCCCGACTACTAATTTTCTATGTCAGTAAATGCAAGGTAAGCTGTCAGTTGATCAAATCTCAACACTCCTCCTTGATCAATTTACAGTGGAGTCTTCTGTTGAGTGGCTTGGTGAGGATTTCTGCAGTCTGCTTGCTGCTTTTGACGTGTTGTAGTGCCACAGGGTTGCCCATGTGTTGCTGGATGTACTTTCTTGGTATTTTGATGTGCCTCTTTCCTCTGGTCGTCTTTCCTTCGTGCGCATTTTGTAGCATATGTATGGCTGACATGTTGTCTACGTACAGTATGATCGGCAGCTCAGTTTCTAGAATGCCAAGTATAGTGCAATTCATTTGATCCAGCACACATCGTCGATCACTGACACTTCTGCTCGGTACTCGGCTTCTGCAATTGAAGTTACTACCAGACGCTGCTTTTGTGAAAACCAGATCACTGGCCTTCCTCTCATCACTAATACACCACTCGTTGGCTGTCCTGTCTCAGAGTCTCCTCCAAAGTCTGAATCGGTGTAGGCCACAAGTGTCTTGTCTCCTCCGAAATGAATTCCGGCTGTCGTGGTCCCTCTCAAGTACTGGAAAATACGTTTCACCATCGCCTGATGGCTCTTCATGGGTTTGTTGCAGAATCGACTGAGGCAGCTCACAGCGAAGCTTATGTCTGGCTTGGTTATTGTGGCTAAGTACAACAAACTTTCTATCACCTCGCGATAGTTGTTGCTCACTGCAAGTGCCTCTTCGTTCTTGAAGTCTGTCTTATGGTTGATCACCCCTGGCTCAGTGGGTGTAAATGCTAAATTGCACTGCTCGAGTTTCATCTTTCTCAAGATCTTCTCTAGATAGCGAGGCTGACTCATGAAGATACCATCCTAGTCAATCTTGATTTCCATGCCCAAATACGTTAACTTGTTTTGTACTTTCTAGCTGAATGTTATCTCAAATTGCTTCCTTATCTCGTCTAGAAGTTTGTATATTTCTTCTTCATCTTTGCCGGCTACCAATCCATCATCGACGAAGAGTGAGAGCATAATGATCTTATCCTTATAATAGTGTATACACGGGTCGTCATCTGTGTTGATCAAGCCTATCTTCTTGTCGAAGTGGATGGTGACCCTTTCGTTCCATATCCTTAAAGCTTGTTTAAGTCCGTAGAGACTCTTGTTCAACTTACAAACTTTCCTGGTTCCATCGCGGAACCCTTCAGGCTGGTGCATATAGATGTCCTGCTCTAGGTTCCCATACAAGAAAGCCGTTTTCGCATCGAACGATATCAACTTCATTTTCTCCGACGCTGCGTGACTTAGGAGTAGGCGAATTGATGCATGGCGAGCTACTAGGCTGAAAGTTTCCGTCTATTCCACTCCCTCCTTCTGTTCAAATACCTTTGCCACTAGTCTGGCCTTAAGTCTCCCGTCCGCCTTCTCTCGAAGGTGAGCGAGTTATTGGCTTCGTTCCTTCTGCACAGTCCACCAGCTTCCAAGTTTTCATCTCCATTAGCGAGTCGTACCCCTCCTGCATTGCTCGTCTCTACTTCTCATGTCTAAGTGCCGCACTCACCAGAATGTCCTCCGTTTCACCAATCATAGCTGCTTTGGCGCTCTTTCCTCTACAACGGGAGTCACGTACGCTAGCTCTGAATCTCAGTGGAGGTTGCAGAGTCCGACAATCTCGCAGAAGTCTTCTTCCTGACTCTTTTTCTGGCACTGGTGTCTTATCCTCGTTGTCGCCTGGCTTCTCAGTACTTTCTCCAGTTCGCGTCTTCTTCATCTGTCTCGCTGCTGCTTTCTTCTTGCTTCTCAGGTGCGCCCTCTGGTACCTGTGTCTCAAGTTCATTTCCTTGCCTCAATCTCATCTTTTCTTTGTTCAAGATCACATTGTCTTAACTGGTAATTTCTCTTTTCTCCTTCAGATAAGCCCGGTAGCAGGATGAATCAATGTCAAAGCCAACCAGAACTCCCTTTTCTGATTTTCTATCCATCTTGCATCTTTTCTGTTTTTGTGTCAGCACGTAACATTTGCATCCAAAGGGTCAAAGCTTCTCAATCTTCATTTTTCTTCCGAACCAAAGTTCTGCTGGGCTTTCCCCTGGTACGTTACTGGTTCCAGTCTGGTTGATCGTGAAGATCGCATGGTTTATTGCTTCTGCCCACAGTTTCTCGTCCAAGCCGTTCATGTGTATCGCTGTTCTGGCTGCCTCGAGAATCGTGCTCATTTCTCTCTCAATCCTTTCATTCTGGTCTGGCGTGTGTACATTCGTGAAGGTATGGAAAATTTCCAACTTGTCCATCATCTGTTTGGTTTTTGCATTCTTCAGTTCGGTGCCGTTGTCAAACCTCAGACTTTTCACTTTCCTCCCCAGCTGGTTTTCAACGAGTCTCAGGTAACATTCGATCTTCTTTGGTGTTTCACTTTTCGTCTTCATAGAGTAACAAGCTCGGTAGTGATTGAAATCGTCCTTGAACATGAGCCAATACTTCGCTCCTCCCAATGACAGGATGATCTAACGGTTGCTGAGCTTTCTTGGGGTTGTTTGGGTGTAAGGATCTATGTAGCTTGCCATTAGAGCACCCTGTGCATGCATAGTCATTCCAGTCATCAATGTATTTTATTCCTTTCCTTTTCAGTATGTCCCTCATATACTTGACATTTTGATGGGCGAGTCGCTCGTGCCAGACTTTAATTGACACGGCCATCAAACTTGTCTCTTCTTCTCTCCTGAGCATCATTTTGTAGAGATTTCCTTTGCGCTTTGCTTTTGCCGCAATTTCCATGCCGTCTTGACTGTAAAACGTTGACTCGTTTCCGTTTGCCTTCAGTACATGTCCCTTGTCTAGCATATGACTCACTGAGAAAAGATTAAAGTTGAGGTTTGGCACGTAAATGACATCTTTTAATACCACTGGATACCATTTTTGACCATCAAATGCTTCCATCTCAATGTTCCCGACTGCAATACCATCTAGCTTGGTTGAGTCCCCAATCACAATTGAGATGGGCTCGTCCAACTCAACAATCAGAACAAACCACTCTCGGTGAAACGTCATGTGGTGGCTGGCTCCACAGTCTTGATACCATGAAGTGGCCTTGTCCTTCGAAATGTCGGTGTCCACAGTCAAGAGTGCTGTGGTCAAAAATGCCTTCCTATTTGGTTTCCCGTTTGTTGACTTATTCACTTCTTCTCGAAATTCACAGTCTTTTGCGAAGTGTCCCTTCTTCTTACAGATATTACATGAATACTTCTTCTTGCAGTAGGCAATGTATTCATCACACGGTTTACCTCTGCACTCCTTGAGCGCGTGACCTTTCTTCTCACATTTGTAGCATGCGAACTGCGACTTTTTCTGCTTGCTGTTTGATGAATGTCCTTGTTTACTGCGTCTGGCCATGAGAGCGTTGTTGGTGCTGCCCTCTGCATTTGTCGTCATTTCTTTGAGTCGCTCATCCTCGAGTCTTGAACGTTCCATTAGAGTTTGCACGTTCTTTGCTGCTTCAGTCACGTTGTTCCAGGATGTCCTGAAATGTGCCAATTTAGGTGGCAGTACACTCATGATCCTCATCATGATCCAACTTTCCTTCACAGGATCATTTTCAAATGACCCTTCATCCGCGATTTCCAAAATCTCCATACAGTTCTCAACAACTGACTTGCTTTCATCATACTGATAGGTAAAGAATTTGATTCGGGATGTTTCTAAAGTTACATCAATTTTTGTACCATATAGACTAACTAGTTTGTCTATCATATCTTTGGCAGTTTTACAACTTGCGATTTTGTTCGCAATCTTGCTGTTTACATTTAAACCTATCAACATCTTTCTTTAACCAAGCGGCGACTGTATCAGTTGACGCAGCACCTGCTGGTATGGGCTTTGCACCCGTTATCATATCATACAGATCTTGATTCTTATGTTCTAGGTTTAATTTAAATCGCCATGAAATGAAATTGACATTTCCTTGACTATCTTCACTTAACATTTCCAATTGAGACCTTACAGCATCCATTTTGCTTTAAATCTAACAATTCGACTGACTTTTGAATCTTTTGTGGCGGTTCTCCGACTTAAAGCGACTTGCGTGTTCGTTGCTCAACGTTGACTTGCTGTGTGATGGCTGCTCCAACGTCGCTAATTTGTAGATTATGTTTTCTTTGCCGGTTTTGACGCCTTAGACTGCTTTCTCGACTTGCCTGACAATTTGCTTACCTGACTTTTGAAGAAATCCTTTTACAGCTGCCCTGGGCCCATAACCTGTTGCTAATTTCAGTAAGTTCGGGTTTCAAAAAATAAATCGAACTAAACTTCTGAATAAATAATATTACATTGACACACAACTATATATTACAACACACAACTATACATCAATATATTCAATTAATATTACCCTTTGCAATTAACCGACACAACTTTTATGCACAAGGAGAACAGACTGAATGAATATTATTTCATTTTTTTTTATTTATATAGTAAAATTCTATTCAAAAAATGATTTCCTAACTACTAGTTTTCTATATCAGTAAATGCAAGGTAACCTGTCAGTTGATCAAATCTCAACACAGAATATCTAATGCGGCTTTTCAGGGACTATCAAAAAGACCGAAGCTTGCTCTACGTCACGATCAGAGTCAACAAAAGATGGCGGTTACATCGGATGTTTCCCAGGGATCTATCCTTCGTCCAGACCAGTGGAACGTGTCTTACGATGGGCTACTGAGACTGAAGATGCCGAATGAGTCACGCTTGATCGGCTATGCGGATGATGTTGCAGCTCTGGTCACTGGATGCACCGTTGAACAAGCGCAACTTAGGCTAGGTATGCTAATGCGCCGAATGAGAGACTGGATGAATGCTCGCGGGCTCAGTTTAACACTGGAGAAAACCGAAGTGGTCATCTTGACAAAAAAAAAAGAATCCCTAGAGTAAGGATGATCAGTGTTGGAGACTTGGGAATCGAATCGAAGCCATCGGTGAAGTACCTGGGGCTACTGATCGACCCGAAGATGAGTTTCTCTGAGCAAATCAGGGCAACGGCTGAGAAGGCTGCTTCAGCAGTATCGGCTCTGAGCCAACGTAGGGGGACCCAGCCCATCAAGAAGACGCCTCTTGATGAGTGCTGTAGGGTCAGTGCTACTGTACGGAGCAGAGGTAAGGGGCCACGATAACTCCTGGCACAGGTACAGAGAAGAGGAGCGCTGAGGATTGCATCTTCGTATTTGATAGTCTCTGATTTGGCGGTGAAAGTCATTGCAGGCGTGATACCTGCCGGCCTCCTTGCTAGAAAGCACTGCTCTATTTATCTGCGTCAAAACGAGGATGCGAGGGAGATGGTTGTCCGCGAAGAGAGACAGCGCTTACTCAACGACTAGCAGCAGTCTTGGGCGAATCGCGCGAAGGGAAGGTGGACTGTGCGCCTTATCCCGGATGTAAGGCCGTGGCTAAATCAAAGGCATGGTGAGATTGAATTCTATCTGACCCAGCTTATGAGCGGGCATGGGCGTTTTCATTCTTACCTGCACAAGATTGGTAAGTCACGATCTCCCGAATGTCGGTATTGCCCAGGAGAGGAAGACAATGCCTGCCACACATTTTTTGCATGCATGAAATGAGATAGGCTGTAAAGGGCCATCTACAGGGAGACGGGAGAGCTCATCCCGGATAATGTAGTCGCAGTGATGCTCAAACCGGATGACAAATGGAAACAGGTGGCACATTATATTCGGGCAACTCTAAAAGATAAAAGGGACTCACAGCAGCCGGGGGCATTGGGGCTGGGGGATCGCTTGTCGGGCACTTCCTCTTCCCCTCTCGCTAGAAGAGTGATCCCCCAGCTTTAAGGCGCCTCACGGCGTAACAAAACGAGGTCTGGCCCTAAGTAATGTGTCAAACAGTTTCAGGCTAGGTTCTCACGTTGTTTATGGGGTAGTCCAGTGGCCTTCTTGCAAACGTGGGAGTCCAACACTCTGTGCATAAATGGGCATTCACCTCCCTACCACAAAAAAAGAGAAAAAAGGCAACAACATCCTCCTGCCGCCGAATTCGTCAAATAAAAATTTAAGAATAAGTTTGCATATCAAAACCTGTTCTGTTGATCGGCTCCTCGTAAGGGTAATGGAGATAAACTTGAAGGAAAGGCTCTGATTATAAAATGAGCCAGTGTTAGAGCCAATAGATCCTAAAGATCGTCACCTACATACGTCAAAGGACGAGGGTTGATAACATATTATGCTTCTATGATGTAAGTATTTAGCTGATCAAAGTTCGTTGAATCGAAACTCTAAGGAGTTCCTTGACGCTTTTTACTAATATCCCATAAAAGCCGCCCCATCAGTTCTTTTAATAATTATCTTCCACGAAATGTTTCGGAAGCTTTCGGATTGTATGATAATTTCTAACTCCTTGAAATCCTAAGCAGATCGCTTGTAAGTTTTGGCGTTATCAGAAATAATAAGACGAGATACGCCTCGTCTACCAAAAAATCATCTAAGGGCCAAAATGCACGATTCCTTTGTGAGGTCAAGCACCAGTTCTAAATGAACTGCCTGCATAACTGCACATGTTGCGAGAAGAATATATACTTTTTGATTCGTTGGTTCATTTGATCCTGATCGAACATATAAGAGAACAGCAAAATCGATCAACTGTTTAGAAGAAACGTGCTGCAAGCAGTTGCTCCTTATGTATTGGCGCAAACGGCTGGTCCGCGGGTTTTACTTTGAGCCGTCTGCAAACGACACATCGATTTAACATAAATTTCACCGCTTGGCGAGTACTGATGACCCAAAATCGTTTACGAAGAAAGACTAGACAAAGATTTGTTCCTCCACGTAGTGCCTTCCTCCATGTAGTGCCTTTTTGTGTGCGTACATAATAAGCAAATTTGTTAAATGTGATTTTGTAGGCATTAAAATCGGATAAATCTCGTCAAAATTGACCCCTGACTCTCGAAATCGGTTTCCAAACTCTTACGATCCCATCCTCGTCGATAAAGGGGTTTAGCGATAATATTCGAGAGCTTTTAGGGCAGGTTTGATTATACTAGATTTCCGCTCGTTAAACTTCGGAAGCAGTTAAATATTTACTGAGTAGAGAAATTTGCCGAAGACGATTAATAAAACGAAACATGTAAGCAGTTAATCGAAACAACCTTCGATGGCTACAAAAATCCTCTACCGTTACCAAACTTTCTTTATCAGGAATTTCGTTTCCTACCGCTGACAAAAAAACAACGCTTAAAAGGCTCTACGTCTGATATGTCGTCTTCACCAGGTGGCCAATCTAATTTGTTTAACAGCCAACTGGGTCCATTAAACCAATTCGTTTGTAGTAACCGAGCAGTCTCACAAGAAAACTGCTCGAAAACCTTCCTATCTCCTATTAGAAATTTTAAGGGCAGAATAATAATTAATTAGAGAAAAATAATTAATTATTTTCATTCATAATCGTCATTTGTAAAATAGTTTTCGTTCTTATTATTATTATTGTATTATTAAATGTAACTTTATATCAATTTCCCTCTATATTAAATTTAAATGTTTCTTTAATTATATTTCTCATGAGATTTAATTTTTATTACTATTCAAAATTTTCTTTATTTCAGTTAAATTTTGTTTTTAAAAATTTAATTCTACCAAATAAAATTTCGAGTGTGGAAACGCTGATTGAGTGCACCCCAACGGTGTATTACCTTGCGGAAGGCAATATAGCTCAGCGGATGCGATTTACCGTATACACGGGATGCGAAAGAGGAAAAACAAGTTTTGGAGACGGATCGTGGAATTAACTTACGACTACGACAACACAGTCAGTAAGAAAAGAAATTACTTAGAATAAAAGAAAATGTTCGATCGCGGAGTGCGATTCTAGCCAGCAAACATATAACACTACACTGCTTAAATTTCCCGTATTTGCGGATTATTTCTCTTTGTATTTTTTTTGAGTTCAATGATGGTGTTCTCTTGCAAATGACTCAATTCTTCCTCGAAATACCAGCCCCACTAGCAAAACTCCAACAAAAAAGTGTTCCTTTGCTTCCCATTAAAAATCTCAAGTGGAATAGTCATGGATACGATGGTGTTCGCCGAGATAATTGCCTGAAAGATTGCCGTTGATGGAAATTTAGAGCAAGGAAGATTTGATTCCGAGATTTCCATGCGAAAACCATGTTCGTCGGCACCAAAACACTTTCCTCCCCAGCTGGTTTTCAACGAGTCTCAGGTAACATTCGATCTTCTTTGGTGTTTCACTTTTCGTCTTCATAAAGTAACAAGCTCGGTAGTGATTGAAATCGTCCTTGAACATGAGCCAATACTTCGCTCCTCCCAATGACAGGATGATCTAACGGTTGCTGAGCTTTCTTGGGGTTGTTTGGGTGTAAGGATCTATGTAGCTTGCCATTAGAGCACCCTGTGCATGCATAGTCATTCCAGTCATCAATGTATTTTATTCCTTTCCTTTTCAGTATGTCCCTCATATACTTGACATTTTGATGGGCGAGTCGCTCGTGCCAGACTTTAATTGACACGGCCATCAAACTTGTCTCTTCTTCTCTCCTGAGCATCATTTTGTAGAGATTTCCTTTGCGCTTTGCTTTTGCCGCAATTTCCATGCCGTCTTGACTGTAAAACGTTGACTCGTTTCCGTTTGCCTTCAGTACATGTCCCTTGTCTAGCATATGACTCACTGAGAAAAGATTAAAGTTGAGGTTTGGCACGTAAATGACATCTTTTAATACCACTGGATACCATTTTTGACCATCAAATGCTTCCATCTCAATGTTCCCGACTGCAATACCATCTAGCTTGGTTGAGTCCCCAATCACAATTGAGATGGGCTCGTCCAACTCAACAATCAGAACAAACCACTCTCGGTGAAACGTCATGTGTTGGCTGGCTCCACAGTCTTGATACCATGAAGTGGCCTTGTCCTTCGAAATGTCGGTGTCCACAGTCAAGAGTGCTGTGGTCAAAAATGCCTTCCTATTTGGTTTCCCGTTTGTTGACTTATTCACTTCTTCTCGAAATTCACAGTCTTTTGCGAAGTGTCCCTTCTTCTTACAGATATTACATGAATACTTCTTCTTGCAGTAGGCAATGTATTCATCACACGGTTTACCTCTGCACTCCTTGAGCGCGTGACCTTTCTTCTCACATTTGTAGCATGCGAACTGCGACTTTTTCTGCTTGCTGTTTGATGAATGTCCTTGTTTACTGCGTCTGGCCATGAGAGCGTTGTTGGTGCTGCCCTCTGCATTTGTCGTCATTTCTTTGAGTCGCTCATCCTCGAGTCTTGAACGTTCCATTAGAGTTTGCACGTTCTTTGCTGCTTCAGTCACGTTGTTCCAGGATGTCCTGAAATGTGCCAATTTAGGTGGCAGTACACTCATGATCCTCGTCATGATCCAACTTTCCTTCACAGGATCATTTTCAAATGACCCTTCATCCGCGATTTCCAAAATCTCCATACAGTTCTCAACAACTGACTTGCTTTCATCATACTGATAGGTAAAGAAATTGATTCGGGATGTTTCTAAAGTTACATCAATTTTTGTACCATATAGACTAACTAGTTTGTCTATCATATCTTTGGCAGTTTTACAACTTGCGATTTTGTTCGCAATCTTGCTGTTTACATTTAAACCTATCAACATCTTTCTTTAACCAAGCGGCGACTGTATCAGTTGACGCAGCACCTGCTGGTATGGGCTTTGCACCCGTTATCATATCATACAGATCTTGATTCTTATGTTCTAGGTTTAATTTAAATCGCCATGAAATGAAATTGACATTTCCTTGACTATCTTCACTTAACATTTCCAATTGAGACCTTACAGCATCCATTTTGCTTTAAATCTAACAATTCGACTGACTTTTGAAACTTTTGTGGCGGTTCTCCGACTTAAAGCGACTTGCGTGTTCGTTGCTCAACGTTGACTTGCTGTGTGATGGCTGCTCCAACGTCGCTAATTTGTAGATTATGTTTTCTTTGCCGGTTTTGACGCCTTAGACTGCTTTCTCGACTTGCCTGACAATTTGCTTACCTGACTTTTGAAGAAATCCTTTTACAGCTGCCCTGGGCCCATAACCTGTTGCTAATTTCAGTAAGTTCGGGTTTCAAAAAATAAATCGAACTAAACTTCTGAATAAATAATATTACATTGACACACAACTATATATTACAACACACAACTATACATCAATATATTCAATTAATATTACCCTTTGCAATTAACCGACACAACTTTTATGCACAAGGAGAACAGACTGAATGAATATTATTTCATTTTTTTTTATTTATATAGTAAAATTCTATTCAAAAAATGATTTCCTAACTACTAGTTTTCTATATCAGTAAATGCAAGGTAACCTGTCAGTTGATCAAATCTCAACACAGAATATCTAATGCGGCTTTTCAGGGACTATCAAAAAGACCGAAGCTTGCTCTACGTCACGATCAGAGTCAACAAAAGATGGCGGTTACATCGGATGTTTCCCAGGGATCTATCCTTCGTCCAGACCAGTGGAACGTGTCTTACGATGGGCTACTGAGACTGAAGATGCCGAATGAGTCACGCTTGATCGGCTATGCGGATGATGTTGCAGCTCTGGTCACTGGATGCACCGTTGAACAAGCGCAACTTAGGCTAGGTATGCTAATGCGCCGAATGAGAGACTGGATGAATGCTCGCGGGCTCAGTTTAACACTGGAGAAAACCGAAGTGGTCATCTTGACAAAAAAAAAAAAGAATCCCTAGAGTAAGGATGATCAGTGTTGGAGACTTGGGAATCGAATCGAAGCCATCGGTGAAGTACCTGGGGCTACTGATCGACCCGAAGATGAGTTTCTCTGAGCAAATCAGGGCAACGGCTGAGAAGGCTGCTTCAGCAGTATCGGCTCTGAGCCAACGTAGGGGGACCCAGCCCATCAAGAAGACGCCTCTTGATGAGTGCTGTAGGGTCAGTGCTACTGTACGGAGCAGAGGTAAGGGGCCACGATAACTCCTGGCACAGGTACAGAGAAGAGGAGCGCTGAGGATTGCATCTTCGTATTTGATAGTCTCTGATTTGGCGGTGAAAGTCATTGCAGGCGTGATACCTGCCGGCCTCCTTGCTAGAAAGCACTGCTCTATTTATCTGCGTCAAAACGAGGATGCGAGGGAGATGGTTGTCCGCGAAGAGAGACAGCGCTTACTCAACGACTAGCAGCAGTCTTGGGCGAATCGCGCGAAGGGAAGGTGGACTGTGCGCCTTATCCCGGATGTAAGGCCGTGGCTAAATCAAAGGCATGGTGAGATTGAATTCTATCTGACCCAGCTTATGAGCGGGCATGGGCGTTTTCATTCTTACCTGCACAAGATTGGTAAGTCACGATCTCCCGAATGTCGGTATTGCCCAGGAGAGGAAGACAATGCCTGCCACACATTTTTTGATGCATGAAATGAGATAGGCTGTAAAGGGCCATCTACAGGGAGACGGGAGAGCTCATCCCGGATAATGTAGTCGCAGTGATGCTCAAACCGGATGACAAATGGAAACAGGTGGCACATTATATTCGGGCAGCTCTAAAAGATAAAAGGGACTCACAGCAGCCGGGGGCATTGGGGCTGGGGGATCGCTTGTCGGGCACTTCCTCTTCCCCTCTCGCTAGAAGAGTGATCCCCCAGCTTTAAGGCGCCTCACGGCGTAACAAAACGAGGTCTGGCCCTAAGTAATGTGTCAAACAGTTTCAGGCTAGGTTCTCACGTTGTTTATGGGGTAGTCCAGTGGCCTTCTTGCAAACGTGGGAGTCCAACACTCTGTGCATAAATGGGCATTCACCTCCCTACCACAAAAAAAGAGAAAAAAGGCAACAACATCCTCCTGCCGCCGAATTCGTCAAATAAAAATTTAAGAATAAGTTTGCATATCAAAACCTGTTCTGTTGATCGGCTCCTCGTAAGGGTAATGGAGATAAACTTGAAGGAAAGGCTCTGATTATAAAATGAGCCAGTGTTAGAGCCAATAGATCCTAAAGATCGTCACCTACATACGTCAAAGGACGAGGGTTGATAACATATTATGCTTCTATGATGTAAGTATTTAGCTGATCAAAGTTCGTTGAATCGAAACTCTAAGGAGTTCCTTGACGCTTTTTACTAATATCCCATAAAAGCCGCCCCATCAGTTCTTTTAATAATTATCTTCCACGAAATGTTTCGGAAGCTTTCGGATTGTATGATAATTTCTAACTCCTTGAAATCCTAAGCAGATCGCTTGTAAGTTTTGGCGTTATCAGAAATAATAAGACGAGATACGCCTCGTCTACCAAAAAATCATCTAAGGGCCAAAATGCACGATTCCTTTGTGAGGTCAAGCACCAGTTCTAAATGAACTGCCTGCATAACTGCACATGTTGCGAGAAGAATATATACTTTTTGATTCGTTGGTTCATTTGATCCTGATCGAACATATAAGAGAACAGCAAAATCGATCAACTGTTTAGAAGAAACGTGCTGCAAGCAGTTGCTCCTTATGTCTTGGCGCAAACGGCTGGTCCGCGGGTTTTACTTTGAGCCGTCTGCAAACGACACATCGATTTAACATAAATTTCACCGATTGGCGAGTACTGATGACCCAAAATCGTTTACGAAGAAAGACTAGACAAAGATTTGTTCCTCCACGTAGTGCCTTCCTCCATGTAGTGCCTTTTTGTGTGCGTACATAATAAGCAAATTTGTTAAATGTGATTTTGTAGGCATTAAAATCGGATAAATCTCGTCAAAATTGACCCCTGACTCTCGAAATCGGTTTCCAAACTCTTACGATCCCATCCTCGTCGATAAAGGGGTTTAGCGATAATATTCGAGAGCTTTTAGGGCAGGTTTGATTATACTAGATTTCCGCTCGTTAAACTTCGGAAGCAGTTAAATATTTACTGAGTAGAGAAATTTGCCGAAGACGATTAATAAAACGAAACATGTAAGCAGTTAATCGAAACAACCTTCGATGGCTACAAAAATCCTCTACCGTTACCAAACTTTCTTTATCAGGAATTTCGTTTCCTACCGCTGACAAAAAAACAACGCTTAAAAGGCTCTACGTCTGATATGTCGTCTTCACCAGGTGGCCAATCTAATTTGTTTAACAGCCAACTGGGTCCATTAAACCAATTCGTTTGTAGTAACCGAGCAGTCTCACAAGAAAACTGCTCGAAAACCTTCCTATCTCCTATTAGAAATTTTAAGGGCAGAATAATAATTAATTAGAGAAAAATAATTAATTATTTTCATTCATAATCGTCATTTGTAAAATAGTTTTCGTTCTTATTATTATTATTGTATTATTAAATGTAACTTTATATCAATTTCCCTCTATATTAAATTTAAATGTTTCTTTAATTATATTTCTCATGAGATTTAATTTTTATTACTATTCAAAATTTTCTTTATTTCAGTTAAATTTTGTTTTTAAAAATTTAATTCTACCAAATAAAATTTCGAGTGTGGAAACGCTGATTGAGTGCACCCCAACGGTGTATTACCTTGCGGAAGGCAATATAGCTCAGCGGATGCGATTTACCGTATACACGGGATGCGAAAGAGGAAAAACAAGTTTTGGAGACGGATCGTGGAATTAACTTACGACTACGACAACACAGTCAGTAAGAAAAGAAATTACTTAGAATAAAAGAAAATGTTCGATCGCGGAGTGCGATTCTAGCCAGCAAACATATAATACTGCACTGCTTAAATTTCCCGTATTTGCGGATTATTTCTCATTGTATTTTTTTTGAGTTCAATGATGGTGTTCTCTTGCAAATGACTCAATTCTTCCTCGAAATACCAGCCCCACTAGCAAAACTCCAACAAAAAAGTGTTCCTTTGCTTCCCATTAAAAATCTCAAGTGGAATAGTGTTCGCCGAGATAATTGCCTGAAAGATTGCCGTTGATGGAAATTTAGAGCAAGGAAGATTTGATTGCGAGATTTCCATGCGAAAACCATGTTCGTCGGCACCAAAACAAAATAATATCAGTTAAAGTGGAGTTCGACTTTGTCGCTCGAGTGTGACGTATGTGGATGTAGAGGTCGTGTAGTCATGTCTTCAGGCCGCAGCAGCGGCTCAGGTAAACAATTTTCATTTAACACTTTACGGGAATCTTACCATTAATTGCATGTGTGAACTGTGAATTTCCCGTGGCCCACATTTTGCGGATTTGTTGTGTTTTGCTTGTTTTTGTTGCATTATTGAAGTGTTGGAGTGCAGCAAGGAAAGTGCAACGGATGAGTGTTTCTCGAATTTAAGCCTTGAGTTGCCTCAAAATGCCAATCAATGTAAACTAAGTGATTGCTTGGACATGAACTTCAATGGCAAAAATAAAAATACGAGGCTGGATTTGTCCTAGCTGTAGAGATAAACGTGACGTTATCAAGAAATTGAATATATCGAAGCTGCCTCCTATTTCAGTTGTACATATTAAAAGATTTTATGCCGACTCAGATGGATTAGGAAACACGTACAAAAAGAAGCAGCATAATAGGAGGTGTTGGTAATGAGTTAAAGGGCTTTAGGGAAGGAGATAGTACCGGTACAATTCTAGAATGAAAACTTAAAAACAAGATACATGGATTGGATGTTGTTATTAGTGTATAGGAAACGACGGCTTTCGCAGGTGCCGCATTTGGTGAATTATTTGCGTGGAAGCCACGATTTGCTAAAGTAGAGTGCAATCAGCTAATCCAAGAACCTGATGAAGAATTGGTTGGTTCGACAGCAGAAGATTGCATTGCGATGAATGATTCGTGTTTTAGTTTTGGCTGAGGATAGGGTCTTCTCAAAAAATCTGGCATGGCACAGCAACGCCATTAGTGAGACGGGAGTATCAACCATACCTCGCTCGTCAAGGATGCCGGTGAGTGCACCATTGTCTTTTCCTTTTATTTTTTTTTTAATTAAATTAAATATTTTTAAATTAAATATTTATGTATACATCAATGTACAAATTTAACGGTACACCAGTGACAATAAATTCTAAATGGAAATAGTGCCCAGTTACCCTGGTTCCAAAGAGAGCATTAAGTTTTATTATTTACTTTCAAGCCAAAACATTCATTCTTTTAAGCAGTTTAAATTCGGCACTTACCATATTACAAAGATCTTTGGAATTGTTCTGACAATAACGAAGCAAAAAATTGATGGCGCTAAAAATTCTATTTTTCTTTTTGGCTATTGTATAAGTGATTAGCAATTCCTTTCGTTGATTTCTTTTTTAACTAGCTGTTGATAAAATTAAAATTTTTGTCCAGGTTTATTTCCCGTGGAATCTGCAATCGACATAAAATTAAGAAACAAAAAAAAATTCCCTGTTGAAAGTGTTAACTGAACGGGACATGTAGTTGGTTTGAATTATATCTATCTCACCTCCAAACTACATACATAAAATCAGATCCATGAATGAAATCTTTTAGAAATTTAATTTTTTTTTTTTTTTTCGTTACTTTACTACTTCAATTATAGTTATTTATTTCAAATCTTAATGAAGCATTTAGTAAATTGGAAAATTATGAGACTAAGAGAAGTAATTATTTCATGTTCACACAAAAAATACAATGAATAATTAAATATAAACTTCGGTCTTTCCATTCCGCTATACCTGACCTTGTATGGGACCCGCATCGATGGGAGGCTCCTCCGCTCATATGGGCTAGCCATCGGGCGCGCTTCACCGGTTTTTGTTCGTACCAGGGGCTCTTGCCGGGTAGAGTTATGTGACTCGATCGTGGTCACGTCTATATTTCTCATTTGATGGGAAAGTTCATGCAAATTATGCTTGTATGAGTTTTCCACGCAAATGGGAACTATATGACCACGTCTACGTTTGGATCTTGATCCAGTTGGGAGGGTGTGAGGGGCACCACCTCCATCTGGATGCCCCGCTCTTATTTGTGGGCCATAAGAATCGTCGGATAACGATGAAGTCCCCTTGAGTCCGTCTGTCCTTCCTAGATCCAGTTTTTCCTTTGAGTCAGCAATTTCTGATCCTTTGTTGATAACCTCCTTTTTTGACTTAGGTCGACCTTTATTTGTCCCCAGGAATTCGTGGATGCGAAATTCTTTTGTAGTGTGCCCTTGTGCTGGGGGGAAGAACCCGCCACGCGACACCACAACGCTAGCCTGCCAGCGCATTCACGCATCCCCAGATAAGGCTAATCTCAGCGGATCCTAGCATCTTCTCCTGCTGAGGCAGCAGACCATCGCTGCAGTCCTTTACGGAGATTTTAACATACCTGCTAACACTACACTACCTGCTTTTACTACAGTAATGTTGATTCCTTGAGTTAGAAAGTCTGCTGGATTTAAAGATCTTGGATAGTCCCGCCAATTATTTACTTCCGTTGTTTTCTTTATTTCTCGCACACAATTGCTATTATAGAACTTTATTTGAATATTAACCTTCAAATGGTTTAACTGTTTAGCTGATTGTAATGCAGCAGTAAATTGAAGCCTTGGAAGACTAATAGCCGCGGATTCTCTAATTTTGAGAAAAGAAATTCGATTTTTGGCACATAGAAAAGAGACGAAATTGTGCCAATCAGGATATGAAGTTCTAAGTACGCAACAGTACTATAAGCCTTCGGACTTGCATCTTCGAAGATATATAGTTGTAATTCCACTGGTGACTCGGAATCGAAAATATAGCGTTTAATTGATAGCAGTTCCACGGGGTCGTAGGTAGGTGCAAGTATTTGTAATACTTCTCATTTAGTGATCTTGATCGTTAGTAGACTGCAGGTCTTCCCCAAATTGACCGCTAATCAATCCGTTTCCAAATGCCATAGAAGGCCTAGTACCTTTTGTTTAGCGTTAATTTCTGGCTGTAAATTAAAGATTTCGTTCAATCGCCTGTTATTTGATTGCCATTTGCGAATAAGCATAGAGGTGAGGTTCAAAATTTCAAACGTTTTATGAAATAATCGCTGTGCTTTCTCAAATCAGTTCCAATTGACTATAAAGTCATTCTTATAAAAGGCAGAAGAAAGCATTGCACAAGTTTTTGGAAAACTTATGGACTCTATCCTTATATGCTTCTTCAACATGGCACAAAGAGAAAACGAGCTGCACTTAACGCCAAAGGTCACACGCATCATCTCCAAGACAATAATTTTTTCCCAATCACCTAATGTTTCGAACCACAAAAAATGGTGAAATGAATGGTCTTCAGGGGCAAGGTTAACCTGCCAGAAAGCCTTTTCAACGTCTGCAATGATCGTATATTTTTCAACTCGAAAGTTCAGCTGCATAGTTAGAATTTCAGGCAGTAAGTTCAGCCTGGACCATACTAAATCATACAGTGAAGCGTTATCTTCCATTCTAGCCGAAGCATCAAATACCATACGTGTTTTAGTCATTTCTTTATCCTCACGATATACTGTTTGGCAAAAAGGAGCGAGATTCATTATTGTCATTGCAACGTCATGCTAATTCCTGTATAATACCGTGGCATTCTTCTAAGTTCTCTTTCGGTTGACAACTAAAGCGATTCATTAGCTTTCTTAAACGCCCCAAGGCTCATTGACAGGGGGAATGCCGGTCGACAAGAGCTCTCTTGGAGGCTAGCATTCTTTGAGGAGTTCCGCCCCCACGTACCCGAGGAAACTCCGCAGGGGGAATGCCGGTCGACAAGACCACTCTTGGAGGCTAGCATTCTTTGGGGAGTTCCGCCCCCACGTACCCGAGGAAATTCCCGCAGGGAGAAAGCCGGTCGACAAGAACATTCTTGGAGGCTAGCATTCTTTGGGGAGTGCCGCCCCCACGGACCCGAGGATATGGGGGGTGCCGTGAGGTTCCCTCTTATTGTATCTGGATTACGTTTTGGACAACTAACTGGAATTGACGCTTTGGGCTGGCGGATGTGATGGTTTGGACCTAGTTGCTTTGCACAGTAGCGCCGAGGTGAAACTCGTGTGTGAACGGCTCGAATTCAACTATCATACCGTCTCCGTCCCGGTAAAACCTTGGCAGGCCTCGGAGTACGTTTGAAGTTCGCACCATTGTGTTGGTGGTGTAGGTTCGGTTGAGACGGACTCCCGATTAGCGCTGGTCTGGCTCTGAGCACTTGTCCCCATAAGGGCTTGTGCCAACCCTCGCATGGCCTCCCTGCTCTGCAAAGATAACCATGGGACCAAAAAGGCGACTACACACACGAACGGAGATAGCGGCTCCGAGGGGGGACCCAATAAAATGGAGCAAACAAATGAAACCACAAGCAAACAGGACGCTAGCACGGAGAACCCTTTCAGGCAAAAACCGCTGTTGGCAACAACACCGATTAAACAAGTCACCGATTGCGGGGGAAGGCAGCAAACCCCAGAAACACTGTCAAAGTCAACATCACAGGTTAAATCATCGGAGACAGACCACAGACGGACTAACGAACGAAAGAAGGCAGAGTGCGTTGTGCAACCTGGCATCATTGCGGCCTTTGGGCGCAGTAGAAGGACTATGCGCACCCCGGAGCGCCCAGTGCAAGACGTACACAATCCGGATCAAGCTGCGACACCAACGGAGGCCAGTGTTAGACTGGGGGAGGGAGAAGTTTTGCCGTTGGCCGACGCCACTTCAAACGTGACCCAAGCGATAGAAGCAAAAGGGCTAGGAAACGGGGGCCTCTCCCAAGAGGTGGCGCCAAATAACACAATCGCCCTTGACCGCGCCGAAGAGGAGCGGCTTACTCGGAAAGCGGGGAATATCGTCAAACAACTGAGGGCTGCCTGCGAAGTGCAGAAAAACATAGGCAAGAGTGTCAAGAATGGCATTCTTGAACTGGAGGAGCTTTTTGGCCGCATGACGCACTACAGGCGGAGGTGGCTTGCAACCGAAAAGCACCAAAAAGACACGCTCTCCCTCGAGGCATCAGTGGGTCCTAGCAGCAGCAAAAGAATGGCCGGTAGCCCAATTGAAGGCGACTGTGAGAAAAGGAGGAAGGACGAGACCATTAACGAAGTTGACACTGCAGGCGAGGAGTTTCATGTGGTGCGAAACAAGGCAGCGAAAAAAGCGGCCAAAAAGCTACTCCTAAAAAAAACAGACAAAGAGCTCAACCACGAAAAGAACAAAGAACCCCCCGATATACCGCAGAAAATAAAAAGCAAACCGCGGCGCAAACCCTTGCGAGAGGCACTGCTTATTAAACCCACTAAGGGCCGAACCTACGCAGATGTCCTCCGTGAAATTAAAGGAGCGGTCAAGCCAGACGACACCAAAACTGCCATCAAAGCAGTTCGACCAACCCGGACCGGTGGCTTGCTGGTGAAATTCGGGCCAGAGGCCACAAACAAAGATGCATTCCGTGACGCGGTTCAAAAGGTTCTTGGAGATGCGGCAACGGTTGCCTCGCTCGAACCAATGGCCACCCTGGAAATCAGGGACCTCGACTGCGTCACGGACAAAGCTGAAGTAGAGGATGCCATTAGGAGGGAGTTCCCCAGCTTAAGTGAAGTCAAGGCAAGATTGACACGTGAAAACCCAAGGGGGCAACGCATGGCTATTGTCGAACTAGCTGATAAAGATGCCCAGCAAATCCTGGCGAAGGGCAAAATTAAGATAGGTTGGGTGATCTGCAGGATACAGAGAAGAGCGATCCCTATCCGCTGCTTCAGATGCCTCGAATACGGACACACCGCGTATGGCTGTAGGGGACCCGACAGGAAATCTCTGTGCTACAAATGTGGTGAAACGGGGCACAAAAGGAAGGAGTGCAAGAACGAGGTAAAATGCATTCTTTGCAAGGATGTTAAGCTAGCACCCGGCGACCTCAAACATGAGCCTTGGACAGGGAGATGCCGGGCTTTCAAGGAGGCCCTAACTAAAGCCAAATCGATACTCAAATGATCCGTATCCTGCAGGTCAATTTGCACCGAAGCACAAACGCCCAGGACCTACTTGAGCAGTTTGCGAGGGATAAGAAAGCTGACCTCCTGTTGCTGAGCGAGCAACATCATAACAAGGACTCGCAAGCGTGGTACCCTGACAAAACTGGTACCTCGGCCATCTGGGTTCGAGACAGCGCCCGCCTTCAGGTGCAGGGCCATGAACGCGGGACCAAACTCGATGCCCTGGAGGACGCTGTCTCGAACACAGAGGGCCACATGCTGGTCGGGGGAGACTTCAACGCTAGAGCCATCGAATGGGGTATGCCACAATCCGACCCAAGGGGAAAGCAAATCTTGGACATGGCGGCCAGAACAGTGCTTTTTGTCCTAAATACTGGTAACACCCCTACTTTCCGCCGCTGGGGTTGCGTAGGAACCATACCCGATGTGACACTCACTTCGGAGCCCCTGGTACCTAGAGTACACAACTGGCGAGTACTAGAGGACTACTCGGCTAGTGATCACCAGTATATAGCTGTTGAGATTCACGACGGTGCCACTCTGCGTGCATATGCCCAAACTTCAATCCTCGGATGGAGGACTGGGAGGATGGACGTCGAGAAGTTCACTGACGCGCTTACGGCAGGCGCACCGTTGCTGGGAGCTCCGCCAGGGAGTGGAGGGCCTACAGCCAAGGACTTGGTGAACTCAACTATGAGTACCATCATAGCTGCTTGCGAGTCTTCCATGCCCCGCCGGAGACCCCGACATGGTAAGCCTCCAGTATACTGGTGGTCATACGAGATCGCCGAACAAAGAAGCGAGTGTCACAAACTTCGGTGAGAGGCCCAGCGGGCGCGAACACGGGAGGAGGCAGATACTAGGCTAGCAGCATACAGGTCCGGCAGGAAATATCTTCGCAGGCTTATTAACAAGAGCAAGGCCCGATGCTGGCAAGACCTCGTGGACGATGTAAATAGGGATCCGTGGGGCCTTGGCTACAAGCTGGTCATGGGGAAACTTGGTGCCCTACGGAAGCCTTGTATACATGACACGGAAAAGATGGACACGATAGTGCGGGGACTCTTCCCCGCCCATCCCGTCCGTGTTGACGCTGTCCATGGTGTAACAGCAGTCGAGTGCCCACTCTTCACACAGCTGGAACTGGAGGAGGCAGTCCTCTCCCTGAAAGCGAGGAAGGCTCCAGGTCCAGATGGTGTTCCAGCTGAGGTTTTGCAGCTCGTCTATCACCATTGTCCTGACTTGCTGCTCAGCACATTCAATGCTTGCCTACGGGACGGGGTTTTCCCGGTACGATGGAAGGTGGCGAGGCTCGTGCTGGTCAGCAAGGGGAAGGGAAATCCCGAATCGCCGTCTGCATACCGCCCGTTATGCATGCTAGACACGGCTGGGAAAGTGCTAGAGAACTCATCAAGGGAAGACTCACTGACGCGATTCGTGCTGCTGGGGACCTATCTCCTCGGCAGTACGGCTTTAGAGCAGGACGTTCTACCATCGATGCGATTGCAGAGGTGGTGAACGCGGTCCAAAAGGCAGAGGCATATAGTCGCACCAAGCGACGGATCGTCCTGTTGGTGACACTTGACGTCAGGAATGCCTTTAACTCCGCTAGATGGGTGGATATTCTGGATACGCTGGAAAACTCTTTTCAAGTTCCAGAATATCTAATGTGGCTTTTGAGGAACTACCTAAAGGACCGAAGCCTGCTCTACGACACGACACAGGGCCAACGAAGGATGGAAATTACATCGGGTGTTGCCCAGGGATCTAACCTTGGTCCGGACCTGTGGAACGTGTCTTACGACGGGCTACTGAGATTTGAGATGCCAGATGAGTCGCGCTTGGTGGCTATGCGGATGATGTTGCGGCTCTGGTCGCCGGACGCACCGTTGAACAAGCGCAACTTAGGCTAGGTATGCTAATGCGCCGAGTGAGGGACTGGATGACTGCTCGCGGGCTCAGTTTAGCACTGGAGAAAACCGAAGTGGTCATCTTGACAAAAAAGAGAATCCCTAGAGTAAGGATGATCAGTATTGGAGATATACAGATCGAATCGAAGCCAGCGGTGAAGTACCTGGGGCTACTGATCGACTCGAAGATGAGTTTCTCTGAGCAAATCAGGGCAACGGCTGAGAAGGCTGCTTCGGGAATATCGGCCCTGAGTTGACTTATGGCCACTGTAGGGGGACCCAGCCCATCAAGAAGACGCCTCTTGATGAGTGCTGTAGGGTCAGTGCTACTGTACGGAGCAGAGGTATGGGGCGACGCTCTCAGCAAGGAGGTATACCGAAAACGATTGGTACAGGTACAGAGAAGAGGAGCACTGAGAATTGCATCTTCGTATCCAACAGTCTCCGACTCGGCGGTGAGAGTGATTGCAGGCGTGATACCTGTCGCCCTCCTTGCTAGGGAGCGCCGCGCTATTTACCTGCGCCAAAACGAGGATGCGAGGGAGATCGTTGTCCGCGAGGAGAGACAACGCTCGCTCAACGATTGGCAGCAGTCTTGGAGGAAATGCACGAAGGGAAGGTGGACTGCGCGCCTCATCCCGGATGTGAGACCGTGGCTAAATCGAAGGCATGGTGAGACTGACTTCTATCTGACCCAGCTTTTGAGCGGGCACGGGTGTTTTCAGTCTTACCTGCACAAGATCGGCAAGTCACGGTCTCCCGATTGTCGGTTTTGCCCAGGAGAGGAGGACAATGCCTGTCACACATTTTTTGCGTGTACCAAATGAGCCAGGCTGCAAAGGGAACTCTACAAGGAGACGGGAGAGCTCACCCCGGATAATATAGTTGCGGTGATGCTCGAATCGGTTGACAAATGGAACCAGGTGGCACATTATGCTCGGGCAGTCCTAAAATATAAAAGGGACTCACAGCAGCCGGAGGCACTGGGGCTGGGGGATCGCTCTTCTGGCAATTCCTCTTCCCCCCTCCCCTCCCGCTAGGAAAGGGACTCCCCAGCTTGAAGGCGCCCCACGGCGTAACAAAACGAGACCTGGCCCGAAGTAATGTGTCAAACGGTTCCAGGCTAGGTTCTCAGATTGACAGGGGAGGTGTTTAGTGGGTAGTCCAAAGGTATCCTCCATGGGAGTCCCACACTGCCAGACTCGGCGGGCATAAATGCCTTCACCTCCCTACCACAAAAAAAAAGGCTCATTGACGATTATCATTCAGAGCACGAGCCTTAGTTAACCATAATAAAGAGGTTCATACCGAATTTCCTTTTTTCAAATATGTTCGTCGATCAGGCTGTCCAAATCGGTCTATATCTTCGTCTTGCAAGAAGGATTATATAATCAAACTTCAAAAAGTTTTAGATTTGATCCGTCACCTCTTGTAAATTGAATGAGAGGTTTGCAAGGACTTCAAAGGGAGCACCTAGAGCAAAATTTGCCGATATTGGACTTTGTAATGTCCACCCGAATAAGGTGTTAATGGTGATCAATTTTTCCTTAATCCATTTAAATTCATCGGCGATCGAGTCATCATCCGCTAACACGAGACTTTTCAATAAAAACATCAGCGCAAATGTCGGTACCACTATCGCGAGAACGTCAATGAACCGTTTGTTACGTAAACTACGCAATGTCACTTTGACCCGATTTAATTTTTTCCCTTGGAAATGCTTTGCACCTCCGAAAGAGAAAATTTTCAACTTTACTTTATCGTATGTATTCAGGCCCAGTTCTTAAACAACTCTCTCTTTTATATAAGTTTACGCGCGATGTTTATAACAAGACTTGAGAAATTTCATGGATGGAAGGAGAACAAAGAAAAGCCAAATTGTTTTTAATGGCTCCATGACTTTTCAATTTTTGCACTAATGCATTATACGCGGGATCACACATTGAAGTTGCGTGATTATTGTTACATGAAATGCACTTTAGTCCCTTGTTATGCCACCTCTGCGTGTTGTGACCTTGCCTAGTGCATTTAAAACAACAACCAGAATTCTTCAAAATACTTTCTTCTCCGATCAACTGAAAGAGCCATCACAGCATTCGGCAGTGTGAGTGTTCTTCTTACAAAACGGACATGGCATCGCATTAGTGGTGGTTACAAGCTCTGCAGCAGTTTTGTACTTTGGGCTAACTGTGTTTATTGCTGGGCGAATTCTTGAGATACTTGCAAGTAAAGAGACGTTTTCCAAAGAATTAATTTCTCTGTTTAGAAATAATAAGATCTCTCTTAATTTGTCTCAATGCACATTACATAAAGAACAAGTTTTACTCTACTGATACTGTCCGAACTCTACTTTGAGACTGCTTCATATAAAATGAATTCATTGTTAAGAGAAAAAATTAGAGAGAGCAAAATGTCATAATACAAGAGAAAAATAGGCAAAAAAGTTTCAACAATTAATACTTGGTGTCATTTGAATTTTGAGTAAAATAATCATTTACAAAATTCAAAACCAGGATCCAAATTCAAAGCCTAAAATATGATTTATTTAAATATTTACAGGACCTATTTGAAATAAACTAACTTGATCCATCTAATTCAATCAGTCCTTTAATGATAATTTAGTTAATAATTAAAAATACAAACAAAAGTTATATTTATTGTACGATTTTGCTTATTTGCCATTTCCAAATTGCTTGTACGTGCCAGGTGAATAGCATTAGCATTTTTAATTCGCGAATTTTGTTAATCAGCAAATTTATGCATGCTTTGTAATTGGATTGACTATGTAATGATTTGTTATCTTGTTCACTTTTTTGAGAGATTTGCTGAAGGAAATCTAAACTGACCTAGCATCGGTTCTAGGCATGAAGTCTTGGAACGTGACAACAAATTGCACCCATCAAGTCAACAAGTCCAGACACTCCTAGTCTACTCTAAGGTGGCTGCTGGCTGGCTATTTGATTCTGAGAGGAATTGCTTCGTCTTCGCGAGCAGACTAAGTCCGGAGTACAAAATAAACATCAGCCACCGGTTCAAATGCCCGATTTAAAACGCGTCAAACAACTTGCACCAACTCTACTTTAACTTACGTCCCTTCCATTCCTTTTCCCTTCGATCCGAGGAAAAGGACCACTTTAAAAAACCCTAAACAATTTCGCGTGCTCCCGAATATTACCGACCCGGTCACTGAAATAACCTACTAGAATCCAAAACCAAAAAAAATTTACTCGAACAGAAAAACGCATAACTCAAGATATGGCACCGCGTACCGACCGTAACACAAAACCGACCATTCGCAGATTACCGGAACCCTACGTTCTCGGCGGCATACTCACGTTTCGTCTGCTTTAACCTTCTCAAAGAAAACGGGTTTACTGGAAAAGAAAGACGTGATTAATATTAGCAATTCATGTTATATTTATTTTAAAAACCTTGCATCTAGCAGTAGTATTTTTAATAACTAGATGCAAAATATTCTTCTCTTGACTGAGGTTACAAATTGAAACATATACATGGTCATTTCCTTAATTTATGGATGTTCAAACTAAGTAAGTTACCAATATATTATAAAAAAATTGTTTTTGCTTCTAACATGAGCAACTCTAATTCCTTTTTAGGGTTTGGTATTTAAATACAAAACCCTATTGAAATCACGACCTGTGCCCGTTTGTCCGTCCGTCTGTTTGTACGTCACAGCAGTTTTTCTCCAAAACAATTGAAACTACAGATATGAGACTTTGTGCAATGGTCAGAAGTGGTGACTTCTTGAAAGTTCAAGGGTGAACATTTTTTTCAAAGGGTTTTAAGCGGACTCCCCATATAGGGAGGCGACCCTTTGAACAATTTTTTTTCACCATTAATAGTAAAGTAAGGTGTCATTGGTGAGGTGTTAATTTAACCTTTTCAAAACAACTCTTATAATTGCTTTATCGGTACCATGGGGCAGGGGAAGCGCAAATGTAAGAACTTTACGCGTATCCCTTTCGTGTTTGGAAATCTTTCATCTGAAAAATCTGAAAGAAATCGTGAATGTAGGCCTTTATAAGTACAAAAACAACAAATACGTTAGAAGTCGGAATTCACTCAACTTTATTGGTAATAAAGGATTGTCCAACTATAATGCACGATGTATTTGTGAATCACACCTTAACGTCAAGTTTTTCGCCCAACTTAATTTGATATTTCTTTGTTGTAGTGCTTGACAAGTTCAACCATGGAGAGGTACACAATTGAGCAGCGCATTATGGTTGTTGAAGCCTTTTACGAAAATGGGCCTTCAAAACAAAATGCATTTCGTGCACTTCGTGATATTTTTGGTCAGCATAATCGACCGAATGCGTCCACAATCGGAAGAATTGTGCGCAAATTTCAGTCTGCAGAAAATTTGAAATCATCTATGAATGCTCGCCCAGTTCGTTCTGCGGAAAACATTGCTGTTGTTTGTGATAGTGTGGTAGAAGAGCCATCAACCTCAACTCATCGTCGTGCCCAACAATTGAACATCTCACGAACACCACTGATGTGAATTTCGAATAAAGATTTGCATTTACACACTTGCAAGGTTTAATTGGCTCAAGAACTGAAGCCTACCGACCATTTCAAGCGTCGGCAACACGCCGAATGGTTGGTTGAACAGACAGAAGGAAATAGTGACTTTACAAAGAAAATCACTTTCACCTCAGTGAAAACGTTAACAAGCAGAATTGCCACATTTGGCCAAATGAGAATCCACGAGTGATTGTTGAAAAGCCGATGTATCCACAAAGAGTGACTGTTTGGTGCGGTTTATAGGCTGCTGGCGTCATCGACCCGTACTTCTTCGAAAATGAGGACGGGCAAGTAGTTACCGTGAATGGTGTTCAGTATTGCAAGATGATAACGAACTTCTTGTGGCCAAAAATTGAGGCTATGGACCTGGACGATAAGTGCCTCTAACAGAATGGTGCCACTTGTCACACAGCCAACGAAACAATGGCTCTTTTGCGCGAGAAATTCAATGGCCGTGTTATGTCACGTTGTGGCGATGTCAATTGGCGACCACGATCATGTGATTTGACACCGTTGGACTTCTTTCCCTGGCGATATTTAAAATTCAAGAGCTAAAGGATGAGATAATTAAGCACATTAACGACATTGAGCCTGAACCTTGTCTCAGAGTAATTGAAAATAAGGCGATTGGATAGAAGTATGCCACCGTAGCCGTGGCGACGATTCGGGTTATTTTGCAGATAATTATCAAAGATTTTTCTATTATAATAAAAATATTAACACAATTCTCTGAAAACTTTTTGTTTTATTTACAATTAACATCGTGCGTTTTGGTTGGACCACCCTAGTATGATTTACCAATTTTACATTTTCTTGAATAAAATCTTGATGGTGCCTGTAAATTCAATAAAATTCAGCAAGCAGATGGCTACTTATAAGATTGACTTGTCTTGAAAGTTTCACAAAGATCAAATTGTATTTAAGGAAGCAACGGCGGTTTAAATTTTTCTGAACTACCATGGAACAATACCTGCTGTATTACCATGGGAATAACATATGTTATATGGCTATGGAACAATATGCGCTTTTTACCGACTCAGAGACACTACAGGCTTGCTAGGATTTGCATGAAAGTTTCAGGGATGATAGGTATCATGAATGTCTTTGAGAATTGCGTCAACTAGTGGTATAAGCAATCGTAAAACAAAATGGCGGCTGTTTTAAATGAAAAGATTGAATAATTTTGAGTTAGTTTTCCCCAACTTCAACGTTTAAGGTACAGACTTTTAACACTTGATTCAATTTAATGAGTGGCTGAAGATGAGTACCTACAATTAAAACTCATAAGTGAAACAAGTCAAGGAAGCGGGAGAGAGCTCCTAACAGAAGGGCTTTTTACCATTCTAGGGTTCGTAAAAAATTTTCTGATGCCATGAAGCGATGATTTAAATTATTCACCCAATACTTGTTTAAGATATAGTTCAACCTGATCCCTAAGATGTAGAGTTTCGTTCATAAGCACAGCCGTGATTTTATTCCATATTAAATAATTCTCCAGAATGCTCGGCTCATCGAACTTATTCAAGTAAACCACTATTCCTTAAATTTTCATGAAAATCTGAAGAAAGTAAGAGTGCTTTGATCGGTTTGAAATATTTATTGATTTTGAACATGGGTCATTATTTTTGTACGTCCATACAATTGAAATGGCGATAACTCACTTGATTCTGATTTGATTTCCATGAAATTTCGTAGGCATATGGGTCTATATCAACCTACATAAATGTAAAATTTTAAGAAGCTTGAGGGCAACTTTTCGATTTTCGAGGAAAATATAAAATTTACACATCACACTATTATTAACGCAGTTGAGTGAATTTTGGTTTCTGAGGTATTTGTTGCCTTTGTGCTCATAAAACCTACTTTTATGATTTTTTAAGATTTTCGGCCCAAAGGGGGAGGGTCACAAATATTGTTCATACAATATGCCTCCCTCTGGACTCCTGATGCAAAAACTGACTTATTTTTCTGATACTGAAAGTGCTAAGTTCTTTCATTTGATAATTTACTCAAATACATTTCATGGAAAAATTTGTTAAGTGTTGATATATTTGATAAGACCTAAACTTTGGAGAGACCTCCACTTCTGACCTTTTCACAAAGTTTGAGCTTTTGTAGTTTCTATAGTTTTGGAAGAAATTTCTTCTGACGCATAGATTGACAGGCAGACGAACGGATGGATGGACAGATAGGACGAGAAACTAGTAGTTGTTTGCAAAATTTCTTTCGGAAAGCCCTAAAATTTAGGGAGCTAAATAATGATATATAACCTACAGGCTGTAATTGATTGAATTTTCCTAATAGTAGTAGGATTTAACATTTTTGTCAGTAAAACTGTATCAGTAGCATTAAATTAGATGAAATCAGCCATTTAAGTAGTTCTTCAAAATATCATTACCAATTCACCAACGTTATAGCTATTTGAATTTCCTCCGATTACAACAATTGTGTAAGATTTTTCTACTACATGGGCTTTCCATTGAACCAGACACTACACTTTTGATTTAATCTTCTCCAAATTTTCAGATAAGATAATATAAATAACAAAAATACATTTGAGATTCAGATCAGTCAATGATTCCAGTAATATTGGAACAAAATATTGGCTAGTGAAAATAGATTTCTTTAGCAGCAAGAATATATTTGTTGTGCATATCATAAAAATTTTTCTTGAATTAAATAATTCTATTCATCCACACATTGTTGGTTAAGTATCTACAATACCATTTTGACATGAGCGTAGTTCTGTCTACCCAACTTGTTTTATATTGCATGATGATGTTATTCCGCTCGAGTGAGTCTTGTTTTTTTGTGGTTGGGAGGTAAATATCATTTATGCACAGAGTGTGGGACTCCATGCTCGTAAGATGGTGACTGCACTACCCACTAAACACCTCCCCTGTCAACCCGAAAACCCATCCTGGCACCGTTTGACACATTACTTCGGGCGAGGTCACGTTTTGTTATGCCGTGAGGTGCCTTCAAGCTGGGGAATCCCTCTTCTAGCGGAAGGGGAAGAGGAAGTGCTAGACAAGCCAATCAACCAATTCGCACCTCACCACGACTATATTATCTGAAGCTCTCTCGTCTCCTTGTAGTGGTCCCTTGCAGCTTGTTCCATTTTGTGCACGCAAAAAATGTGTGGCAAGCATTGTCTTCCTCTCCTAGGCAAAATCGACAATCAGGGGACCGTGGCTTAGCAACCTTGTGCAGGTAAGATTGAAAACATCCATTCAAAAACGGGGTCAGGTAGAAGTCAGTCTTACCATGCCTTTGATTTTGCCAAGGTTTCACATTCGGGATGAAGCGCGCCGTCCATCTTCCCTTCGTGCAGCTGACCCTAGGTTGCTGCCAATCGTTGAGTCCGCACTGTCTCTCCTTGCGGACAACCATCTCCCACGCGTGCTCTTTTTAATGCAGGTAAAAAGCACGGCGCTCTCTAGCAAGGAGTGTAACAGGTGTCACGCCTGCAATAACTCTCACCGCCGAATCAGAGACTATCGGATACGAAGATGCAATCCTCAGTGCTCCTCTTCTCTGTACCTGTGGCAAGCGTTTACTGAGAGCGTCGTCCCATATTTCTGCTCCGTACAGTAGCAATGAGCCTGCAGCACTCATCACGAGGCCTTTTCTTGATGAGATCGGTCCCCCTACGTTGGCCGGAATTCAACTCAGAGCCGATACCCGTGAAGCAGCCTTCTCAACCGTTGCCCTGATTTTCTCAGAGGAACTCATCTTCGAGTCGATCAGTAGTCCCATGTACTTCACTGCTGGCTTCGATTTGATTGGTATGCCTCCAATACTGATTGTCCTAGCTCTAGGGATTTTCTTTTTTAACAAGATGACCGCTTTGGTTTTTTCCATTGCTAAACTGAGCCCGTGAGCAGTCATCCATCTCCTCTAAGTTGCGGTTGTTCAATGGTAAGTCCAGTGACCAAAGCCACAGATCTGAACCAAGGAATGGGCAACACACGATGTAACTGTCATGTCGTAAAGCAGGCTTCGGTCCTTTAGGGAGTGGCTCAAAAGCCGCATTAGATATTCTCGAACTTGGAGAAGCTTTTCCAGCGTATCCAGAATATCCACCCATCTAGCGGTGTTGAAGGCATTTCTAACGTTGAGTGTCACCAACAGAATGATCCACCGCTTGGTGCGGCTACATGCTCTGCCTTTTGGACCGCACTCACCACCTCTGCAATCGCATCAATGGTGGAACATTCGACCCGAAAGCCGTACTGCCGAGGAGATAGGTGCCGAGCAGCACGAATCGTGTTAGTAAGTCTGCCCTTGATGAACTTCTCTAGCACTTTCCCAGCCGAGTCTAGCATGTATAACGGATGGTTTCCAGATGGCGATCCGGGATTTCCCTCCTCCTTGCTGACCAGCACGAGCACTGCCACCTTCCATCGTACCGGGAAAACCCCCTTTCGTAGGAAAGCGTTGAATGTACTGAGCAGCAAGCTAGAACAATGGTGATCGAAAAGTTGCAACACCCAAGCTCCAACACCATCTGAACCTGGAGCCTTCTTCGGTTTCAGTAAGAGGACTACCTCTTCCGATTCCATGGACAGCGTCAACACAGGTGGGATGAGCGGGGAAGAGTGCTCACACTACCTCGTCCATCTTTTCCGCATCATGTATACAAGGTTCCCATAGGATACCAAGCATCCGTATAACTAGCTTGTAGCCAAGTTCTTATGTATCCTTGTTCACATTGTCCACTAGATCTTGCTAAGTGTTGGTAATTTTGCATAAGATGAACGGTATTCGAACATCGAATAAAATATTCTGCATTCTGGTTTGAATCCTAGTTAAATGATATAGATTTAATTTTGAGATTTTTGGTACTGACACAGCTTGGTCCAGTGTCCTCTTATTATTTGGATTTGTTTGTTCAATCCTCACACGCTAAGATAAATAGAATTAATTTTCCCGTGTTAACTATTTGTAATGATTTCCAATAATGTATTTTGAGGGATTTGAAGATGATTTATCATGAAACTAGTCTTAAGTGCAATCGCAATGAAAATTTTGTTGATTTTCAATTTTTCTTGTGGTACTTATTAAATTTTCTATTTGTGATTCAATAACATTTTCAAGTTCACCCATTTTGTGACTGTTGTCTGCTATTGCCAACGCCAGCTCTATCTTGCATGTCCCGAGTATATTTTAGATGTAAGTTTCTATAAAGCATGTCAGTGATAAAGCTTAACTGCAATCCTGAGTCAATGTGTACTCTTGTGGAATATGTTGTGCCATTTGCGTGTTAGCTGATGTGGCATTGATTGAGTTCTCTTTCAGGTAAAGAAGCGTGTTGTGTTTTCTATCACATATACTACAATATCTCGAAATGCAGGTTTTTGCACCATGTCCTGTCTTTAAGCAGTTGAAGCAAATGTGTTTTTTTGATATCATATTCCTCCATGCCGATATTGAAAGTTTCAGGGGGCTGTAGTGGCACGCAGAAGAAAAAGGAGGACAAAAACCATAACTAATAATAATTCGGCTTCCCTAAACATCAAAAGTCACCATCTATGCTCCTAGTATCTCCACTGACTGGTCCAAAAACTTCCGTTAGTACTCCAGGAACGTTGTGCGCTTTACAAGGGTAAACTCGAAGCATCTCTTATGTAGCTGATGTAAAGCGAATAACTTTAAGTTTTTTAGAGAATTATTTGTCAAATCTTCTGTCATCGTTACGCAAGATTCATAACAACTAAGACCTCACTTTCATTCGCATAACAACTAAGACCTCACTTTGCAAACGTACATCTATCCGAATTACAGCCCTCGTCATCTCAAGCATTTGTACTGAAGTCCCGTGAAGCGTGTAAATGAATATTTGTTTACATAGATTTTGTGTGTAGACCACTTGAAGCGTCTTACGAAGGGTAATATAAAGTAATCCATGGCTTCTGGAAATTTTTCATTAACAGCAAGAATGGTGGGCATACGGAAGTTTCTATTGGGTGATTGAAACCTCCTTTCAGCACAATCCGAAATTTAGATGTAGCTTCGTCATCTAATGAACAATGATCTCAATTTAAGGAGAAAGTCATGATAAATCTGAAAGACAAAATTCTTTCAATTCTTCCAATCAACTCATCTAAAACCTACGATAGACGGAAATACTAATAGACGTGCCAGATGTTTTTATTTAGCATGCCTAACGAAACCACAGCATAATTTTCTAACAGATGATAGTGTTTTGCACCTACTCTGCCGAAAAAGCGAAAACTTCTTAATTTTTCCTTATAATAAGATGCTGAAGGGGGGTGTGTCAATAAAAAATTTCATTCATTCGCCTAACTTTTATTCTTACCCCTAGTCTTGCGTCAAAAATCATCGCAAACACTGAATTTCGGCGAAACTCGCTGTAAAACTCTTAAAATTTAGTTTGTAATATTAAATATAATTTGAATGAATGAAACTTCTGCTTTAATTAATAAATATGACAGTGAAGTAAAATATTTGAATTGGCGTTCCCCCGGTCAGGATCCGGGATAGCACCAAAATATCAAATATGCATGCAAATTTCAAGAAGATCTCGTAATTATAGTGTCTGAATTATTTTGATCACTTACTATAAAAATGTATTAAAGGAATACTGAAATAGGAACATGAATCAAATATAAACGGTTATTTCCTTTAAATATTTATTGAGTAACATTACGAACAAACCATATCATCAACATTTCTCAATGTAGTTTCCTGCGGTGTCAACACACTTTTGCCACCATTATTGAAGCTTGAATATTTTTTTTTTGTGGTAGGGAGGTATATGCGCATTAACGCACAGACTGTTGGACTCCCATGTTCGCAAGAAGGCGACTGAATTACCCACTAAACACCTCCCCTGTCAACCTGAGAACCCAGCTTGGAACCATTTGACACATTACTCCGGGCCAGATCTCGTTTTGTTACGCCGTGAGGTGCCTTCAAGCTGAGGGATCCTTCTTCTAGTGGGAGGGAAGAGCGGAAGAGGAAGTGCCCAACTATATCATACGGAGTGAGCTCTCCCGTCTCCCTGTAGCAAGGAAGCCGACAGGTATCACGCCTGCAATGACTTTCATCGTCAAATCAGAAACTGTTTTTTTTTTTTTTTGTGGTAGGGAGGTGAAGGCATTTATGCCCGCCGAGTCTGGCAGTGTGGGACTCCCATGGAGGATACCTTTGGACTACCCACTAAACACCTCCCCTGTCAATCTGAGAACCTAGCCTGGAACCGTTTGACACATTACTTCGGGCCAGGTCTCGTTTTGTTACGCCGTGGGGCGCCTTCAAGCTGGGGAGTCCCTTTCCTAGCGGGAGGGGAGGGGGGAAATGGAATTGCCAGAAGAGCGATCCCCCAGCCCCAGTGCCTCCGGCTGCTGTGAGTCCCTTTTATATTTTAGGACTGCCCGAGCATAATGTGCCACCTGGTTCCATTTGTCAACCGATTCGAGCATCACCACAACTATATTATCCGGGGTGAGCTCTCCCGTCTCCCTGTAGAGTTCCCTTCGCAGCCTGGCCCATTTGGTACACGCAAAAAATGTGTGACAGGCATTGTCCTCCTCCCCTGGGCAAAACCGACAATCGGGAGACCGTGACTTGCCGATCTTGTGCAGGTAAGACTGAAAACACCCGTGCCCGCTCAAAAGCTGGGTCAGATAGAAGTCAGTCTCACCATGCCTTCGATTTAGCCACGGTCTCACATCCGGGATGAGGCGCGCAGTCCACCTTCCCTTCGTGCAATTCCTCCAAGACTGCTGCCAATCGTTGAGCGAGCGTTGTCTCTCCTCGCGGACAACGATCTCCCTCGCATCCTCGTTTCGGCGCAGGTAAATAGCGCGGCGCTCCCTAGCAAGGAGGGCGACAGGTATCACGCCTGCAATCACTCTCACCGCCGAGTCGGAGACTGTTGGATACGAAGATGCAATTCTCAGTGCTCCTCTTCTCTGTACCTGTACCAATCGTTTTCGGTATACCTCCTTGCTGAGAGCGTCGCCCCATACCTCTGCTCCGTACAGTAGCACTGACCCTACAGCACTCATCAAGAGGCGTCTTCTTGATGGGCTGGGTCCCCCTACAGTGGCCATAAGCCAACTCAGGGCCGATATTCCCGAAGCAGCCTTCTCAGCCGTTGCCCTGATTTGCTCAGAGAAACTCATCTTCGAGTCGATCAGTAGCCCCAGGTACTTCACCGCTGGCTTTGATTCGATCTATATATCTCCAATACTGATCATCCTTACTCTAGGGATTCTCTTTTTTGTCAAGATGACCACTTCGGTTTTCTCCAGTGCTAAACTGAGCCCGCGAGCAGTCACCCAGTCCCTCACTCGGCGCATTAGCATACCTAGCCTGAGTTGCGCTTGTTCAACGGTGCGTCCGGCGACCAGAGCCGCAACATCATCCGCATAGCCGACCAAGCGCGACTCATCTGGCATCTCAAGTCTCAGTAGCCCGTCGTAAGACACGTTCCACAGGTCCGGACCAAGGATAGATCCCTGGGCAACACCCGATGTAATTTCCATCCTTCGTTGGCCCTGTTTCGTGTCGTAGAGCAGGCTTCGGTCCTTTAGGTAGCTCCTCAAAAGCCGCATTAGATATTCTGGAACTTGAAAAGAGTTTTCCAGCGTATCCAGAATATCCACCCATCTAGCGGAGTTGAAGGCATTCCTGACGTCGAGTGTCACCAACAGGACGATCCGTCGCTTGGTGCGACTATATGCCTCTGCCTTTTGGACCGCGTTCACCACCTCTGCAATCGCATCGATGGTAGAACGTCCTGCTCTAAAGCCGTACTGCCGAGGAGATAGGTCCCCAGCAGCACGAATCGCGTCAGTGAGTCTTCCCTTGATGAGTTTCTCTAGCACTTTCCCAGCCGTGTCCAGCATGCATAACGGGCGGTATGCAGACGGCGATTCGGGATTTCCCTTCCCCTTGCTGACCAGCACGAGCCTCGCCACCTTCCATCGTACCGGGAAAACCCCGTCCCGTAGGCAAGCGTTGAATGTGCTGAGCAGCAAGTCAGGACAATGGTGATAGACGAGCTGCAAAACCTCAGCTGGAACACCATCTGGACCTGGAGCCTTCCTCGCTTTCAGGGAGAGGACTGCCTCCTCCAGTTCCAGCTGTGTGAAGAGTGGGCACTCGACTGCTATTTCACCATGGACAGCGTCAACACGGACGGGATGGGCGTGGAAGAGTCCCCACACTATCGCGTCCATCTTTTCCGCGTCATGTATACAAGGCTTCCGTAGGGCACCAAGTTTCCCCATGACCAGCTTGTAGCCAAGGCCCCACGGATCCCTATTTACATCGCCCACAAGGTCTTGCCAGCATCGGGCCTTGCTCTTGTTAATAAGCCTGCGAAGATATTTCCTGCCGGACCTGTATGCTGCTAGCCTAGTGTCTGCCTCCTCCCGTGTTCGCGCCCGCTGGGCCTCTCGCCGAAGTTTGTGACACTCGCTTCTTTGTTCGGCGATCTCGTTTGACCACCAGTATACTGGAGGCTTACCATGTCGGGGTCTCCGGCGAGGCATGGAAGACTCGCAAGCAGCTATGATGGTACTCATAGTTGAGTTCACCAAGTCCTTGGCTGTAGGCCCTCCACTCCCTGGCGGAGCTCCCAGCAACGGTGCGCCTGCCGTAAGCGCGTCAGTGAACTTCTCGACGTCCATCCTCCCAGTCCTCCATCCGAGGATTGAAGTTTGGGCATATGCACGCAGAGTGGCACCGTCGTGAATCTCAACAGCTATATACTGGTGATCACTAGCCGAGTAGTCCTCTAGTACTCGCCAGTTGTGTACTCTAGGTACCAGGGACTCCGAAGCGAGTGTCACATCGGGTATGGTTCCTACGCAACCCCAGCGGCGGAAAGTAGGGGTGTTACCAGTATTTAGGACAAAAAGCACTGTTCTGGCCGCCATGTCCAAGATTTGCTTTCCCCTTGGGTCGGATTGTGGCATACCCCATTCGATGGCTCTAGCGTTGAAGTCTCCCCCGACCAGCATGTGGCCCTCTGTGTTCGAGACAGCGTCCTCCAGGGCATCGAGTTTGGTTCGAAAGGATCGCATTGCCTCGTTAGGCGTCATATAAACACTGAAACATGTTATCCCTGAACACCGCACCCACACAAAACCATCCCCGCGTCCATGGCCCTGCACCTGAAGGCGGGCGCTGTCTCGAACCCAGATGACCGAGGTACCAGTTTTGTCAGGGTACCACGCTTGCGAGTCCTTGTTATGATGTTGCTCGCTCAGCAACAGGAGGTCAGCTTTCTTATCCCTCGCAAACTGCTCAAGTAGGTCCTGGGCGTTTGTGCTTCGGTGCAAATTGACCTGCAGGATACGGATCATTTGAGTATCGATTTGGCTTTAGTTAGGGCCTCCTTGAAAACCCGGCATCTCCCTGTCCCCGGCTCATGTTTGAGGTCGCCGGGTACTAGCTTAGCATCCTTGCAAAGAATGCATTTTGCCTCGTTCGTGCACTCCTTCCTTTTGTGCCCCGTTTCACCACATTTGTAGCACAGAGATCTCCTGTCGGGTCCCCTACAGCCATACGCGGTGTGTCCGTATTCGAGGCATCTGAAGCAGCGGATAGGGATCGCTCTTCTCCGTATCCTGCAGATCACCCAACCTATCTTAATTTTGCCCTTCGCCAGGATTTGCTGGGCGTCTTTATCAGCTAGTTCGACAATAGCCATGCGTTGCCCCCTTGGGTTTTCACGTGTCAATCTTGCCTTGACTTCACTTAAGCTGGGGAACTCCCTCCTGATGGCATCCTCTACTTCAGCTTTGTCCGTGACGCAGTCGAGGTCCCTGATTTCCAGGGTGGCCATTGGTTCGAGCGAGGCAACCGTTGCCGCATCTCCAAGAACCTTTTGAACCGCGTCACGGAATGCATCTTTGTTTGTGGCCTCTGGCCCGAATTTCACCAGTAAGCCACCGGTCCGGGTTGGTCGAACTGCTTTGATGGCAGTTTTGGTGTCGTCTGGCTTGACCGCTCCTTTAATTTCACGGAGGACATCTGCGTAGGTTTGGCCCTTAGTGGGTTTAATAAGCAGTGCGTCTCGCAAGGGTTTGCGCCGCGGTTTGCTTTTTGTTTTCTTCTTTTCGTGGTTGAGCCCTTTGTCTGTTTTTTCTAGGAGTAGCTTTTTGGCCGCCTTTTTCGCTGCCTTGTTTCGCACCACATGAAACTCCTCGCCTGGAGTGTCAGCTTCGTTTATGGTCTCGTCCTTCCTCCTTTTCTCACAGTAGCCTTCAATTGGGCTACCGGCCATTCTTTTGCTGCTGCTAGGACCCACTGATGCCTCGAGGGAGAGCGTGTCTTTTTGGTGCTTTTCGGTTGCAAGCCACCTCCGCCTGTAGTGCGTCATGCGGCCAAAAAGCTCCTCCAGTTCAAGAATGCCATTTTTGACACTCTTGCCTATGTTTTTCTGCACTTCGCAGGCAGCCCTCAGTTGTTTGACGATATTCCCCGCTTTCCGAGTAAGCCGCTCCTCTTCGGCGCGGTCAAGGGCGATTGTGTTATTTGGTGCCACCTCTTGGGAGAGGCCCCCGTTTCCTAGCCCTTTTGCTTCTATCGCTTGGGTCGCGTTTGGAGTGGCGTCGGCCAACGGCAAAACTTCTCCCTCCCCCAGTCTTACACTGGCCTCCGTTGGTGTCGCAGCTTGATCCGGATTGTGTACGTCTTGCCCTGGGCGCTGTGGGGTACGCATAGTCCTTCTACTGCGCCCAAAGGCCGCAATGATGCCAGGTTGCACAACGCACTCTGCCTTCTTTCGTTCGTTAGTCCGTCTGTGGTCTGTCTCCGATGATTTAACCTGTGATGTTGACTTTGACAGTGTTTCTGGGGTTTGCTGCCTCCCCCCGCAATCGGTGACTTGTTTAATCGGTGTTCTTGCCAACAGCGGTTTTTGCCTGAAAGGGTTCTCCGTGCTAGCGTCCTGTTTGTTTGTGGTTTCATTTGTTTGCTCCATTTTATTGGGTCCCCCCTCGGAGCCGCTATCTCCGTTCGTGTGTGTAGTCGCCTTTTTGGTCCCATGGTTATCTTTGCAGAGCAGGGAGGCCATGCGAGGGTTCGCACAGGCCCTTATGGGGAAAAGTGCTCAGAGCCAGACCAGCGCTAATCGGGAGTCCGTCTCAACCGAACCTACACCACCAACCCAATGGTGCGAACTTCGAACGTACTCCGAGGCCTGCCAAGGTTTTACCGGGACGGTAAAACTGTTGGAGACGAAGATGCAATCCTCAGCTCTGCTTTTTTCTGTACCTGTGCCAGGCGTTTTCGGCAAATTTCCTTACTGAGAGCGTCGCCCCACACCTCTGCTCCCTACAGTTGCACTGATCCTACAGCAGACATCAAGAGGCGTCTTCTTAATGGGCTGGGTCCCCCTGCATTGGCCATAAGTCAACTCCGAGTTGATACTCGCGAAGTAGCCTTCTCAGCCGTCGATCAGTAGCCCCAGGTACTTCACCGCTGGCTTCAATTCGATTTGTATGTCTCCAATACTGATCATCTTTACTCTATGGATTCGCTTTTTATTGTCAAGATGACCACTTCGCTTTTCTCCAGTGCTAAACTGAGCCCACGAGCAGTCATCCAGTCTCTCACTCGGCGCATTAGCACACCTAGCCTAAGTTGCGCTTATTCAACGGTGCGTCCAGCATCCAGAGCCACAACATCATCCGCATAGCCAATCAAGCGTGACTCATCCGGCGTCTTCAGTCTCAGTAGCCCCTCGTAAGACACGTTCCACAGGTCCGGACCAAGGATAGATCCCTGGGCAACACCCGGTATAACCGCCATCTTATGTTGGGCCTGTGTCGTGTCGTAGAACAGGCTTCGGTCCTTTAAGTAGTCCCTCAACAGTCGCACTAAATATTCTGCAACTTGAAAAGAGTTTTCCAGCGTATCCAGAATATCCACCCATCTAGCGGAGTTGAAGGCCTTCCTAACGTCGAGTGTCACCAATAGGACGAATCATCGCTTGGTGCGACTATATGCCTCTGCCTCTTGCACCGTGCTCACCACCACTGCAATCACATCGATAGTAGAACGTCCTACTCTAAAGCCATACTGATGAGAAGACTGGTCCCCAGCAACACGAAATGCGTCATTGAGTCTTCCCTTGATGAGTTTCTCTAGCACTTTCCCAGCCGTGTCCAGCATGCATAACGGGTGGTAGGCAGACAGCGATTCGGGATTTCTCTTCCCTTTGCTGATCAGCACGAGCCTCGCCACCTTCCATCGTTCCAGGAAAATCCCGTCCCGTAGGCAAACGTTGAATGTACTGAGCAGCAAGTCAGGACGATGGTGACAGACAAGCCGCAACACCTCAGCTGGACCTGGAGCCTTCCTGGCTTTCAATGAGAGGACTGCCTCCTCCAGTTCCGGCTGTGTGAAGAGTGGACACTCGACTGCTGTTTCACCATGGACAGCGTCAACACGGACAGGGTGGGCGGGGAAGAGTCCCCGCATTATCTCATCCATCTTTTCCGCGTCATGTATGCAAGGCTTCCATTGGGCGCTAAGCTTCCGCATAACTAGCTCATAGCCAAGGCCCCACGGATCCTTGTTCACATTCTCCACTAGCTCTTGCCAGCAGCGAGCCTTGCTATTGTTAATCAATTTGCGAAGGCACTTCCTGGCGGACTCATATCCTGCCACCCAGTTGCATGCCTCGTTACGGCTCCGCACACGTTGAGCCTCACATTGAAGCTTGTGACACTCCCTTCGCTCCTCAGTGATTTCAGTTGACCACCAGTACACTAGGGGTTTGCCATGCCTGGGCCTTCGACGGGGCATTGAAGCGTAATGATGCTCATAGTTGAGTTCGTAATGATGCTCATAGTTGATTTCACCACGTCTTGACCTACCAAATCTTTCGTCCCATCCGAAACTCCCTGCAGCAGCTGACCTGCTGTGAGCACCTCAATGAATCTCTCGATGTTCATCCTTCCGATGTTCCATCCAGTTGTAGCAACCCGAGAGGACGGACCTCGGGAGACAACATCACTGATCTGAAGCAGAATGCACTGATGATTACTAGCTGAGTAGTCCTCTAATACTTTCCAATTGTGTATCCTCCATATTAAGGACTCCGAGGTAAATGTCACGGCCAGTGTAATTCTTTCACCACCAATACGGCGGAAAGTCAGCGTATTTTCGGTGTTTTGTGCAACGAGTGCCATCCTGGCCGCCATTTCCAGGATTCGTTTTCCCCACGGATCTGTTTGAGGCATGCTCCATTCGATTGCTTTAGCGTTGAAGTCTCCCTCACTGAGCACTTTGCCCTCTGCGTTCGAGACAGCGCCCTCCAGAGCATTAAGCTTGGCTTGAAAAGATGATATCGATTCGTTCAGCGTTAGGTAAACACTAAAGAAGGTGGTCCCCGAACACTGAATCCACATGAAACCATCCCCCGTCCACAACTCTCCACTTGGAAATAACTGTTCGGAACCCAGATGGCGGTAGTACCAGTTTCGTCTCTGATCATGGTGTTGCTCACAGAGCAGCAAGAAGTTGGCTTTCATGTCCGTTGCAACTGCTCAAGCAGATTATTGAGGGTTGAACTACGGTGAAGGTTTAGCTGAAGGGTGCGGGCCATTTAAGCTCTGATTTTGCCTTGGCTAGGGCTTCCTGGAAAACCCGGTATTTTCCTGATCCCGAGACGTGTCTAAAATTGGGTCTCAGACTAGCATCCTTGCAAAGAATACAGTGTACCTCCTTCGTATACTCTTTTCTTTTATGCCCCATTTCACCGCAGTTGTAACATAGAGAACTCCTATCGGGTCCATGACGTGCTAAAATCAGGTCTTGGATTAGCACCCTTGCAAAGAATACAGTGTACCTCCTTCGTATACTCTTTTCTTTTATGCCCCATTTCACCGCACTCGAAACATAGGGAACTGCTATCGGGTCCTTTGCATACATGTGTGGTGTGACTATAGCCAAAGCATATGAAACATTGAAGAGGCGTTGCTCTTCGCCGTATCCTACAGACAACCCACCCTCCTCGCACTTTGCCCTTGTTCAGAAATTGTTCAGCGTCCTTTGCGTTCAAGTCAACTATAGTCCTGCGTTGTCCCCTATTGTTTTCTGGTGTCAGCCTCGCTTTGATCCTTCCCAAGCTCCGAATCCGACCAGTATGTGGCCGGACTGCGTTGGTTGTACTGCTTTGATGGTAGTGTTAGTGTCTTCGGGCCTTACGTTTCCCCTGATGTCCCGCAGCACCTCCGCGTAGGATCGGCCATCTGAGGGTTTCACGAGCAGTGTCTGCTGCCGGAGTCTTTATCGGGGTCTCTTTCTCTCTTATTTCGCATCAGTTCTTCTTTCTTGTTGGGCGTCCGTGCGAACTTTACTTTCTGGAACTTTTTGGAGGAGTTTTTTTGCGATTTTCTTCGCTCTTTTTGTAAGCACTTTCTGGAACCCGTGATCTGGTGCACCACGCCCCTCAAGCGCCTCTTCCTTTCTTCTTTTAACTCGATCTCCTTCGATTTGGCTGGAGGCCATTCTTTTATTGATTTTCAATGGTTGAGCTATCGGTATGTGGCCTTTATGTTCCACCCCCAGCGCGTCTTTAGCCTTTTGCTGTTCTTCGGTGTTTACACAGCTCCTCCAATAATGCCCTTTGCAGTCTAGGAGCTGCTGTAGTTCAAGGGGCCTAATCTTCACTGCTTTGCTGATTTTTGGGGAGTCGCATGCAGATCGTATGTTTTTCAGAACTTCTCCCGCTTTTCGAAATAGCCTTTCTTCTTCATGTCGCTGGGTGGCAATTGTACTTTACGACCATCTTTGGAAGAGGTTATCACTTTCCGTTTCCGAATACGGTACTTCCGCCACATTTTTGACGTTGGCGACGTTATTACACAACGTCATTTAATTTGTCTGGCCACTCTTTTGTTTGCCTGCCGTAATCTCCTCGTTGGCTTCAGGGTGATTCTTTATTATGTCAGGATCTACGACCCTTGCATCGGTCGCTTCGGTAACGATCGCAGCAGTGACCATCGAATCCTCCATGTTTTTTATATTTTCTTCCACCGCTCGAACACCTGAAGCGTCCTGCAGAGTTTCCCGCTTTTCCTTAATAGGACGCTTTGGTGTTCGTATCATTTTTTGCTGCACCCGAGCGCCACAGGACTCTCGGTCTTGACCATACTGTCTGCTAATCTCCATTTTTCGTCCGTCTTTACTGTCATTGTATAATTCGTCGTTTTTGTCATGGTTAGTACCGCTCTCGATGTACTGTTAACATCTTCGTTGTTATTATTTTTCATTTCTGTTTTTTGGGTTTTTTCTAATCTTTTTTACTGTTTTTGGGTCTCCCAGTTTAATTGGGGCACCCCTCAAAGCCACTATCTCCATGCGTGTGTTTAGTTGCCTTTTTGGTCCCATGGTTATCTTTGCGGAGGAGGGCAGCCATGTGAGCGTTAGCACAAGCCTTTATGGGGACAAGTACTCAGAGCAAGACCAGCGCTAATGGGGAGTCCGTCTCAACTGACCGTACACCACCAGCCCAATGGTGCGAACTTCGAACGAACTCCGAGGCCTGCCAAGGTTTTACCGGGATGGAGACGGTATGATAGTAGAATTGGAGCCGTTCACACCCGAGTGTCATCTCGGTGCTACTGTACAAAGCAACTAGGTCCAAACCATCATATCCGCCAACCCAAAGCATCAATTCCAGTTCGTTGTCCAAAGCTTAGTCCAGATCCAATCAGGGTTGTTACCTGTCAGTGCAAGAGGGAACCTCACGGGGCCCCCCATATCCTCTGGGGGCGGCGCTCCCCAAGGAATGCTACCCTCCAAGAGTGCTCATGTCGACTTGCATTCACCCTGCGGGAATTTCCTCGGGTACGTGGGGGCAGAACTCCCCAAAGAATGCTTGCCTCCAAGAGTATTCCTGTTGGCCAGTATTCCCTCAGCGGTGAATATTGCTTGTTCATAAATAAATATTGCTTGTTAATAAAAAGTATCAGGACGAGTTGATAGCCAATTGTACATGTGCTCCATGACTTCCTAATTGCTTTCGAATCGTTTTCCTTTCAGGGGGGAAAAGCCTGGGTTATAAAGAGCTGTTCAAGTATTTCTCAGCCTATTTCTTCTAGCTTGTCTGTTGTCAAAGCCGTGGTGTTGCGGCATAGCGTTGTCATGGAGAAGAATTACCTTCTAACGGGTATACCTTGTCTTTTGTTTTGTTAGGAGGTTTTCGCTGGCTTTAACAACTGGCAGTATTAGACTCCATTCGCTGTGAATTGGGTGTGAAGAAACTCCGTTTGAATGGTACAGATCTGTAAGACTTATTCTTAGACGTCAGTCATGGCTTTTGTTTTTGATAAGTTCTCACCAACCCTTAAATTCCCTGGTCCACATATACACTCAATTCTGAAACAATATAGTGTGCTCAATCTGCGCCCTTAAACAACTAAACATTCGCAACGTTTTAACGCCTTTAATGGCTAAAAGCTTTATGATAATGTGTTGCGCGAAAGTGGCTGTTTCTAGAAACTTTTACTTATTGTAAACGTCTTTTTGAAATGTTTTTAGAATGGGTCTTAACTCTTTCGGTACTGACGGGACATAACATATATGTCCCACAGCTTGTATAAAAATTACTGGTGGACTTACGAGCTAATCTTTTTACGTTAACTTCTGTCCCAGCCATAATATGAAGTCTTTTGACATATTGTCAGCTGATCAATAAAATATGATCAGCATGTGATTTACAACTTAGTTTGTCTGACAGTGGTAACGTGTTTTTGCATTTTAATCGATTTTTTTTTGGTTTTAGTGAATAATAGTTGAAAATATGAGCTGGTATGCTTCGCTATTCTTCACTTAAAAACAAATATTAAACAAAACTCGAGCTTTATTAAACTCTTTTCAGGTTATCTTTTGTTAGCTCTGTTTGGGATCAATAAGTCCCATTAGTAATTAATAATGGGATAGATGTCCCAGTCGTATCGAAAACAAATGTAGCTCTAATAATTTGGAACTTTCCCAGAAACAATAACAAACGTGTATTATCGCAAAAAGAACTAGAATATTTAGTTGAACACATGTCTGAACATGAATCAGACCTCGATGACACATTTTGCACTGATGATGATTCTGAATTTCTACCAGATAGCGATAATGTTGATGAAAGTGATGGTGAGCTGCAGGAAATGGAAAATTTTTTGCAGGCACAAGAATATGAAAGCATTGTTCCAAGTACACCTATAATGTGGACTGAGTCTAATGACACATTCCTGCGCAGAAGAAATGTACCCGCAGAACGAGCTTTCATAATCTTAGCTGACCCTAACCGTGGCTCTTCAATTTTTAGAAGTATTTTTCAACTTTTCCCCAAAAGCCCGTTTATGTTTATTTCGGAATGCACTACCAAAAGGCTCGAATTTTATCCCAAACATCTACAAAGCAACAAGCCAAAGATGTCCTTTTGAAGTAATGATTTATTGATTTATTTGAATTCCGTTTAACAGATTAAACATCATCCAATTACAAAATGGAACTAAACAAACAGAAAAGAAAATTCATGAAAATTAGAATTAACTGAAATACTTAATTTAAAAAGAAATTCAATGCTTTTAACAATAGGAAGTATTTAGTCAAATATGCATGTCAAATTAAATTAAAGCACAAAAAAGTCTAATATTTACTCCAATTGAGTTGTAAGAATCAGGCTTCTTAATCTCAATTAAATAACAACGTATAAGTCCAAAAAGGACCAAGCTCAAGCTTATCATGATTCCTTACCATTCTTATAATGGGAGAATGAAAATATAAATTTGTACGGGCAAACGGTGGTACGAAAAAATTGTATGTTCGAGAAGAAATTTGAATGTGGCAGAGTTTATATAGAAAACACTGATCTAGATACATGCAACGGGATGACAAAGTAGACAAACGTAAGAAGGATAAAGGACAGTCAAAGGGTTGATATGGGACTTTGAATTTGTAAAACGCTATACATTTTCTAACGAGTTAATGAGGTGGGAGTGTCGGGGAGACAAAACTGCAGAGCAATATTCAAAGATAGGGCGGACCAGACACATGAACAAGCGAGTAGATATATTTTTATGTTTATAAGCATGCCAGAAAATAAGTCCCAATATTTTCAAGGCCCTAGTAGTCGCAATTAGAACGTGTGCATCAAAATTGAGCTTAGGATTAAACTGGCACCAAGATCCTTAGCAGAGCTCACAGCAGCGAGTGGAACTTCATTTAGCATATAGGTGAAAGTCAGCGGAGATTGATTTAGATTAAAAGTTATTTTACAGCATTTCGCAACATTAAGACGGAGTTAGTTAAACGAACACCTGTTACTTAATGCGATGAGGTCCATCTGGAGATATTGACAATCTTGTACACACCTGATAGCTCGAAATACTTTGAAATTATCGATATACAGTAGGCGATTGGAGGCAATAACCGAAGGAAGATCATTTATAAACAAAAGGGACAGGAGGGGATCTACAATGGAACCTTGAGGAACACCAGAGGATAAATGAAATAGAATAGAGGTAGTTCCACAGTAACGAACACAACATATACGAGAAGACAGGTAGGAGTCCATCCAGGAAAAGAGAGGGCCAGCAATCCCAAAACCTTTCAGTTTGTAACAGAGAATTTGATGGTTGACCGTGTCAAATGCCTTCGAGAAGTTAGTGAAGATGACATCAACCTGCAATCAATTGTCTAGGCCCTAGCAATGTAGTCGGTGAATTCAATTTAATTTGAGGCCGTAGAACGACCTTTGAGAAACCCATGTTGTTCCTTCGACAAGATATGTTAGGGGTCAATGGAACTGAAAGCCGGTTATGCACCAGATGCTCGAGTAATTTCGAAAATAGGAAATTAAGGAAATAGGATGATTATTGGACACAGAAGAAGGATCACCACTTTTAAGAATAAGAACAATGTTTGCTCTTTTCCAATAAGTAGGGAAAGTACCAGTCTTTAGACTGAGGTTGAAGAGAAAAGCCAGAGAAATACAATGTGAATACGCTAATGACTTGTTAAAAATATTCAGTTAGCCATAACGACCAGGTGATATATTAGGATTAAGTAAATTAATGAGGGGTACAACTTCAATATGGTCAGTGAAAAATGAGGAAATGTCAAAGGAGTGAAGTACAGGTGTATTAACTGTATCGGAGACATGAGAAGAAGGAATGAAAGTTGACGAGGAGAACTGAGAGAACAAGTTGAAAATATCCTGTGGAGAAGAGCTAATGATATTATTCCAGTGGACTGAAGGAGGGACAGAAAAGAAGGACTTGAAGGATCTAATGTATGACCAGAATGGTTTCTCATTATTCGCCATAAGGGAACTCTCCAAGCTACTGAAGTAGTTTTTCATTGGTCATTTTTTTCCTAAAACATGCAGATCACAATAACGGACTCTGGGTTCTTCAGTACCACAACGCTTGAAACAGCGGTGTGCTTCACTTTTAGCATTGAAGGCACAAATTATTTGTTTGGTTATCTATGGTTTCTGCTTTACTTTGCGAAAAGCTTGAAAAGGTGTGAAGTGTTTAATCAACTCATGGAGGTAATTGTAAAACTTACTCAGAGCTCCCTCACACGCCAAGTTATCAAAAAACCCCTGCCAGTCAAACAAGCTCAGTTCGGAGGCTAGAGCTTCGTAGTTTGCTTTGAAGAATTTGAATTTTGGAGAAGAAGCAAAAGTACGATGTGACAAAGGTGCAATTGGGAGAACGAGCGATAATGGCGAATGATGACTTTCAACGCCCACAAGAGGATTGAATGCTATTGAAACAGATCAACAGTAAAGGGGAAAATTAGAAAGAACAAGGTCAAGTACCCGATATAAAAATCAAGGGGAATTTCCGAGTTCAAGAAGTTACTATTTAACCAGGTTTCCTTAAGACATATAAATACATCTTCACTGAGCTGTAATGATAATAAGAGCTTATCAAGCTTGATCCTTAACCCTCTTACATTTTGGTAATATACTGAAATATTAGAGGTTAAGCTACAGTCATGCAATCTTATGCTAGTTCACAGGTTGCAGTCTTCCCGTTGCACAAAAGGACTTCCTTCTTCTTGAGCTGAATGGTTTAATAAGTCCTCTAAGTGGCTAAACTTCAGGATTCAAAATAGTGTCACAATTTTAGGGCACTGTAAGCTTTAAAGATGCTACCACTTTGTCCTCCAGATTATCTTTAGTCAATTTGTAGCAACTAATAACTTTGACAGCTGGCCCAAATTCTTTGCAAGCGTAGTTTTTTAGGTAGTCTACAGTTGTATGGTAGCTTAGTCGCTAAATAAAGATCTCCTTTGGAGGAGATACAATGTCAAGTGGTGGGATTTTGTCATCCAAAATCAGAGTAGGCACAGCCAATGTGTCAACATCAGATGAGGATGGAAGACTAGGCGAAGGATTATTTTTGGTTTTAAGGATCGCCCCCGGATTGATTGATGAGGGTCCCGGAAAGCTGTCACGTGTCACAGGTAATCATTACCAACCATGTGCTGAGTTGTTGCTGAAGCCACAGAGAACTTGAACATGTCGCAGTAGTCCTAGAACCAGCAGCAAGATTCCGGGTTTTAAGAGCCGATAACTTGATTGTTCTGAGTAGCATGATGTTAATGTCCTATAATCGTGTACCGAAATTCCAACTGTATTGGTCCTCAAATGGATCTTTGGGAAACATAACAACAAAGAAAGTCATGAGCCAAGCCCAATTTCTTCTTTTGTCTTCAAAAGTTTATATGAACGATCCATATAAGCCAGATAATGTATCAAAGACCTACTTTATGGATGAGCTAATGCGTGTTTTAAAATGACTTTCCAGATCCGCCATTCCAAAGTATTGATCAAATGATGACAAAGTATAAAGGTAGCTCATCCCTAAAACAGTATCTGCCTTTGAAACCCATAAGGTGAGGAATAAAGTCATGGCTGTGCTGCGACTCAAAAATGAGATATGTATATAATGCACACTTGTACACAGAAAAAGAAGAAAGACAACAGATTGAACTCTTGGTAAAAGACTGGTTAGAAGGAGAATGCTGTTGTTGGATGTTGCCATATGCTGCGACAGAGTTTTTAAATCTGTTGAATTGGCCAATTCTTCGAATTTCGTTTGTTTGGGGACCTGCATGACAAATAAGAGAAATATACCTAAATTTGAGGGGAATCTGTCACCCAAAGGAGATTCAAAAATGCTGTGCAACAATTTAGAATGATTGGCAATCACGTTGGACACAGGGAAAGTTTTCTTCTTCTTCTTAGCACTACAGCCCCTTTCGGGCCTTCGCCTCCTACAAACATCGCCTCCAACTGTCTGGGTCCGTTGATCACATCTTCCAATTCCAAAATCCGAGCAGCGAAGAACCGTCTTCGTCGAGAATCAGACCAACGTTTCCTCGGTTTCCCCACTGGCCGCCGGCCTTCAGTTCTCCCAACGAATACATTTTTAGGTATCCGCTGTTCGTCCATACAATTCATGTGGCCAGCATATTGCAGCTTCCGCAGTCTTACAATCCTTGAGACCTCCAGTTCGTCAAAATTTCATACGGCTCATGGTTGTATCGAATTCGCCATTAGTCCACGTCTAGCTTCGCTCCGATTATTCGCCTCAGGACCCGTCGCTCAAAGGCGTTCAATATGTTTGCGGATGCTTGGATTAGGGCCCATTTATCACACGTAAAGCATAACACAGGTCTTATCACAGATTTGTAAACTTGGAGCTTAGTTCCCCTGTGTATGCAGCTGGTTTTCAAGATCGTCAATACTGAATAAAATATTTTATATGCGAGCTGTATTCTTTGGTGTATTTTCTTTCTTTCATTGCCCGTTTTCATTATTTTGGCACCTAAATACACAAATTTGCAAACATTTTCGATACTGTATTCACCAAGTGTGATATTTTGTGTATTTGGGGTATTTTTCATCGATTGCGTCATGAGCTTTGTTTTATTTTCATTGATTTGTAGCCCTACTAGTTTTGCTTTGCTATCGAGTTTCAGGAAAAGTTCTTTGGTAGCTGTTAATGACCGTGATATAATGTTGATGTTGTCCGCATAGGCTACTACTTGGCTTGACTTGTATAGTAATGTACCTTTCGTATCGACAGGTAGCTTCTGTATGACGTACTCCAGAGCCAAATTCAATAGCAATGGGACTAGCCCATCTCCCTGCTTTGACCCGATATTTGTGTCAAAGGAATCGGTGAGTTGGTTATCGATGCGGACTTGGGAGGTTGTCGACGTCATTGAAATCTGGTAAGACGGACTAATTTGGCTGGGATGCAAGAGCAAAGCATTATTTGGTACAGTATGTTACGATCAATACTGTCTTTTGCTTGCTTGAAGTCAACGAAAATTTGGTGTACGCCTATGTTGAACTCCCAGCATTTCTCAAGTACCTGCTAGACTGGGAACAATTGGTTTGTTGTTGATCTACCTGCCCTAAAACCACCTTGATACTCCCCAATAATACTGTTGGCGTATGATCCGATTTTATTTTCTAAGATTTTAGAAAATATTTTGTACGGCGTACAAGTGATATGCCTCTATAATTTTCGCACTGTAGCTTGTCACCTTTTTTGTGGATAAGGAATATAATTGATTGGCTCCACTTTTTCGGCATATATTCTTGTTGCCAAATATACTAGATGACTTCGTGAATAGCTTGATGAACACTAAAGCCACCATACTTGATGAGCTCCACTGGAATCTCATCGATTCCCAGCGCTTTATTATTCTTTTGGGCTTTGATGATGGAACAAACTTCATCCAGAGTTGGGAGCTCTCCGGAGACATCTATAGGCTCCGATGCTCTGGAGCTGTGCGGAGTGTTAAGGAAGATCTTGAAATATGATGTCCCTTTTTCCTTTATCTTGGTTTCATCAGCGATGATATGGCCGCTGTCATCACGACAGAGCATGATTTTGGGCTGGTAACCACAATTCAGGCTTTTCACTACTTTGTATGCTTGTCTTGTATTGTTGCTGGCAATGTCCCTCTTTCCTTTATCTTGGTTTCATCAGCGATGATATGGCCGCTGTCATCACGACAGAGCATGATTTTGGGCTGATAACCACAATTCAGGCTTTTCACTACTTTGTATGCTTGTCTTGTATTGTTGCTGGCAATGTCCCTCTTTCCTTTATCTTGGTTTCATCAGCGATGATATGGCCGCTGTCATCACGACAGAGCATGATTTTGGGCTGATAACCACAATTCAGGCTTTTCACTACTTTGTCTGCTTGTCTTGTATTGTTGCTGGCAAAACTTACATCTATACTTCTCAATAGGTCGTCACAAGGAAAGTTTTAGTTTTATAACGAACAAATGGGCGGAGTTGAACATGCGAATCAATTTTCAGCATTGTATGATCCAAACAGAAAGTCAAATAAATAGTGGAAAAAGTGTTTCAAAAGATGTAGATGTCCGCAGTTGCCAAATCATGGACTATATACCAAGAACTATAATGCGCGAAAACACCCTTCATCGAATTTTTGGTGAGTTTAGCGGAGCAACTAATTGGTTTCGGCAAAGACCGAGCAGCATTCCCACGAAAAATTAGTTCATATAGTCCTAAACAGTTCATTACGGATCAACAAATTTATATCTCTAGGTAGACCATCACTCAGGACTGAAGGAATGTACAACATTGGCGACCACTTGGCAACAGAAGGCAAAACCTGGCGCATATCCAGTCATTGTGAAAAACAAAAAAAATCGAAAAAGGACCAAAATAATTTGTTTAGCGTGCGATGCTGCATCGTGTGAAGAATGCTTCATAATTTAGTGTACTTAAATACGTTACATTTTTATATTTTTAAGTGTAAATGGAGATAATCGATCAAAAAATGTAAGTTATTTTCTTCACTGTATTGATATATTTTGCTGCGTAAAGTTACTAATGGGATATATACGTCCCATGACTATTTCTCGAAAACTAGGGAACAGAAAAATTTAAAAATAAAATTGTAGTCCTTTTGCATGTTCTACTTCACAATTTTTCAATTATCCTTTTCATATCACAAAAAAATCCATACCAAAAAGTTTAAAATTGCCTCATCAATGTTCAGGTGAAGAGAAGTGAAAATATACGAGTATGAACCTATTGCGCACCGCCACCCTCACAATTAGATACCTCTAATCCGAAAGAGTTGAACGTACAATAGTTCGTTATGAATACAACAACAAATAGCTCAGACGCATATTTCTTAATCAAATTGTGTAGGCACCCTGAAATTGAATATGGGAGAGATTTGAGTTTTCTCGTATTTTAGCAATAATAAAAACATAGCCTTACGAAAAAAAGTGCTTCTTATTGACCCATCAACCACAATTTAGCTAGATTTGCATGAAAATTTTAGAAATAATGAATATCACTAAGGTCTTTAAAGATAATGATAATAATGATCATAAAATCGTATCAATAATCGTTAAAACATTCTTGCAGGAATTGATTTTTGAATTAAAAGTTAAAAACGCTAAATTTGCTAAATGATTCAGAAGTGATGGCTTCTTGAAATTTTGACCATTGATATTTTTTCATAAGTTCTTAAGTTAGACTTCCGCATATACGAAAAAGGTAACAATGGTCATCATGTATGTTATAGTCTTTTTAAAACATTTTTGGAAATTGCGTGCTTAGTTTTGAGGGGCGCAAGGGTGAAAAATTCTGGGAACATAGCAGTCGTTTCCCTGGATACAAAAATCAAACCAAAAATGTTTTCACACAGAAGATCATTTTTTTTTTCAGGAAAGACATCATCAAGGTTTTCTCTTTTATCGTCGCAGAATTCTTTAAAGTTTGACTGTTCTTCATTCTAACAAAGGAATAAAACGATATCACCAGCAAAAGCATAAATTATTTTAAATAGATTACTGTATTACTCGTAAATCCATACCATTTGGAATTTTTAATAGTTTTATTTTTCACTATTTAGCTTCTTTTAGAGTACAGGCAAAGATAATAAAAGCTTTGGAATTAATTTCATTTAATTGTTTTATGATTTCAAATACATTTTCTCACTTCAAGATTTTGCGCCTAATAGTATGCAATATTTAAACTGCATTACCAGCAAATCAATTATGAGTAATAACCACTTCATCATTTTCAGCCGAATTAAAGTTGCAAATAGAAATTTTTTTATGATCACTTCATTAAGTTTTATGATTTTATTTGCAAGAGTACATTTTAAAAATCCTATCCAATAGGTAGTCATAATTTAAAATGCTCAAATTCCAATTAAAAAAGTTTAGCACAGTCATTATAGAGATAACGAAAGACTTAAGACACTAACCTGAGCTACAATTTTAGTTAAGGATAAGATAAGTACTCAACCTATTTTTAATTAAATATTAGGAAAAAATCTTGCATAAAGGGACTTAAAATTCACTAACGAATTTGACTTCGTTATTTGTAATATAATAAATTGCTAACCTAGAGATTTCAGTCTTAATCTTATCAACTTTTGTTTAGGCGCAGTCGGTATGTTCTTGGATAGAAAGAAAAAATATATTATATGGGTAAAAATTGACTAATATCCATTTATTTTATTGATGAGGTAGAACTAACGTTGATTATTTTTTCGAAAAAAGAGATTTAAGGGTTACTGTTTGCGCATAAAAAAGTGATATCTCTGATCAGGTCATATGCTTTAAAGGGTGACATTTGATAATCTATTGCATAAAAATTTTTCTTAAACCACATGTAAAGATGACTACGACAATTTTTTAATTATAAATGGTATACCTTATAAAGTTTCACCGAACAAATTCTCGATTTTTTCTAAAGTGAAAATGGCTTGTAACAGCAAGGTGGGAAGATTTATTACCATTAGAGGCCACATTTGAACTAAGCTGCAAATTAGTTAGCCACACAAGTAAATAAGTACGATTTTTATGAATTTTTTCAGAGGTTTATCAATTTTGTATATTTCAAAGAAAGGACACGATAAAAACATCATGTAGTCGAATATTGGTTCATTCTTCGCAAAACAGAGTCACTGATATAATTCAATATCATCATTTGACTTAAAATTAATCTTATTTACCAATTAAAATTTCTTAGTGATAATTCAATTAAGTTTTTAGTTCTAAGTTTTCTTTTGTTATTCTCAGGTCAACTCATGCATAGTAGTTTCACGAATATAAAATTCACCGTTGGCACCATCAGATAAATCTTCAGTTGGCAATCTTATTTTATAAAGCAAGCAATAATTGCCTACCACTTTGAAAATCAAATACTACTCAAGAAAAATATCCAATGTAAGCCATTTGAAATATACAATGCTCTGTGTGGAGCAGTAGGTTAGGGCACAGTCCGCTTGCGCAGCAGCTCCCAAGCTCAAGTCTTGGTGGTGGCATCGAGTTTGAGGTTCGGACGCTACTGTCGGACCATCAATGGGTACTAATTGAAAAAAATAGATAATCATCAAATAGTTGAGCGTGATATCGGCCATATCCTCTCGAACTCCATTATGGTCATGGAATGAGATACCCTAATAAAAAATCACAATTCCAAGGTTCAGTCTGGAATGTTGTGCGATAGATTGCTATTATTATATACAACAATTCAGTTGCTACTAAAATATTGAATTTCAATTACTCTCTGAGTGTAGGGGATTTTGGATTATTTTAAAAGAGATCTGACGTTTCACTCTTGACAAAACAAAACTGTTCAATTTTTGTCGAAAATGGCAGCTAAAAATATTGAACTCGGAAAACATGGCCATTGGAAGACCACGAAATTCTGAAAAATTGGCTAATTTAAACCAGTGCTATTTTGATATTATCAAAATAGTAAAATCATTAGATATGATCATTTGGTACCTTAGTGTTTGGTTTAATACAAATCAAATCGCAATCGTATGTTGGAAGCAACTTTCGATACATCGAAACAAGTGAAAAAAATTTATTTAATAGAATTTTCCTCCACAAAATCGTTTTTTCGAAGATTTCTTTCAACTGATTATTTTTGTTTAGTTAAGGAAAGGTTTATTTTTGTTTTCACTGACTTCAAATTTAATAATGCGTGTTACCACCTTGGGCTCTAATGACTTCTTGAAGCCATTTGGTAGGATAGAGATTGAAATACACGCTGGCCATGACAAAGTTTGAATCCCGACTTCATTAAGGTATCGTGTCACAGATCCAGCAACATGACAACGTGCATTATCATCCATTAGCCTGAAATATTCTCCGATAAAAAGAAGCCCTTAAATAACTTGCACGTAGTCCTTATCTTGTCGTACGTTCACTTACACTAACATTTCTGACCTTGAAGAGACGCATACGAACTTCAGTAGCAGTGCAAAAGAGATTTCTCAACACGTTGCTGGCAATAAAACGGTCGTCTCGGGTGGAACTGCAACAATGTCTGACTTGATATGGCCTCCAGGTATATGATTCAGTTTCTTGACACCGTCTGATGCCATTCTGTACCGTGGTTCGAGGTACACCGAGCATTCAGGCGATGCAACGTTGACTGTATCAAGCATCAGCTAAAGCTACATCCCAGCTGTACAAATCGCTTTTAACTGCATTTTTATTATTTAAAACAGTAAGCACAATCTTAAAGAAACAAATTAAACAACTATTAGGCTTTCCGCAAAAATGGAACAAGAAATGTTATCATAGCAAAGTCACGATAATAAGGTCAAAAAATGACTTACTTGTACGAAACCTACTGCGACCCAAATTCTTAAACCAGCTCGAGAGTCTAACTGTTTATTTTTCTTCCCAATCATCTACTCCATACAGAACAAAGCCTGAGATAAGCTATACTTAATGCAAACAAGCAGGGTGACAAAATGTGTAAGCGGGCGGTCAATTGTGCCTGTGAGTGTATATATATAAGGTGGGATCCAAAATGAACGAGACTTTTGCTATAAACATTTTTTGATGGCGCCATCTGTAAATAAGACAATGCGCTAGAAAATTACAGCCCTTCCTGACTTCTAGTGAAAGTTTGGTGACATTCGGTTCAACCGAAGCGAAGTTATTGCGCCTAAAGTGATAGTATGTTTGTGTCATCGGTACAAAAATGAGTTTCGAACAAAGAGTTAATATCAAATTTTGTCTTAAAACTGGTAAAACGTTTACCGAAACATTTAAATTTATGAAAAAGTTTTATGGCGATGATTGTTTATCTCGTGTCAGAGTTCATGAGTGGTTTACACGTTTCAGAGATAGTCGTGAGGACATAAATAAAGATGAACATATGGGTCGCCCAAAATTAGTGGTCACCGAAAATTCCATCGAAATTATGAAAACCGTATATTTAAAAATTATTCTACAACTCTGCCATCTCCTTCAAAGTAGTCGCCTTGAGCAGCTATACAACGATTCCAGCGCATTTTTCATGCTTCCTAAAATTTCTGGAACGCTTCGACTGGGATGTCCGCAAGTACCTTCGTCGTGGCCGCCTGGATGTCCGTAATCAACTCAAAATGGGTTCCCTTGTCCACCGAATTTGTTCTAGGGAACAAAGTCACAGGATGACATACCGGGCGAATAAGGTGGCTGTTGCAACACGACGATCCCTTCAGAGGCCAAATACTGGGACACGCTGAGGGTGGTGTGGTACGGCGCGTTGTCGTGATGAAGGATCTAGTTACGAGCGATGTCTGGGCACACACTGTTGACTCGTTTTCGTAATCTGTTAAGTACTTGGCGATAAAAGACTTGATGAACGCCTTGTTAAACACCAATCTTTACGAGTAAGGGCACAAATACGCTGCGCATTCACATCAATCTGCACCTCGAATGGTCTCCCGCTCCACACCTTGTCTTCCACGCTTTCACGCTCCTCCTTAAACTCTTTATGCCACCGAAACACCTGGGCATGACTAAGAGGACTATCGCCATCAATTTTAGCGTACGTTTCCGAAGCCCAATCTGGCGCAAGATTTTATCGCGATGCGTAGCTTTTGATTTGATTTCTCTATTTTCGTGACGAGCATCACCAACGCACGTCTCTTCAACACGACACAGTAGGCAAACGAAACAAGCTATAGCAATGATAAATATATCAGTGAAGAGGAGAAGGATGCCGGGGAAGGGGAAGGGAATTTAAAGGTCGCAAGTTTACCACAAGCAGGGCAATAAAATCAGTCTCATTACTTAATTGTCACACCTCGTATATCCAAGACATCAATTTATCGCATTTTAACCGATCATTTGGGCTTACGAAAGCTCTGTGCTCGTTTCGTTCCGCACAAGTTAACTGACGACTAAAAATTGCTATATATATGTATATATATATATATATATATATATATATATATATATATATATATATATATATATATATATATATATATATATATATATATATATATATATATATATGTATATATATATATATATATATATATATATATATATGTGTATATATATATATATATATATATATATATATATATTTACATATATATATATATGTATATATATATATATATATATATATATATATATATATATATATATATATAAAGGGGTTTTCCATTAGGGACATAATAGTTTTGTATCTTTATATGAATGCACTCTTAAACTTTTTAAATGTCTTGCTAATGCCAAACGGCTAACTAAAGTCAGGTTATCAAGAATCACTATCGTAATTCTGAGTCGATGGTCTCAACTTTTAGAGCACTTACTGCTATTTTCGGCCGTAATAATCGTTGCATCCGATAGGTTGTGTGTGCTATAGTGGAGAAGCTTGAGTCCAAATTTTCACTACTAGACATTCTAGCGCCAAAAAGACATCGTACCACACGAAGCGAAGAAAATATCGCAGCCGTAAATGCATCGATTCAAATCAGTCAATTCCACGTCGTTCTCGAGGTTTGGGCATCGCTCAAACGGCACTGTGACGTATTTTTGGGAACAAACTTTGGCCTACGTGATTACAAGATCAAATTGACTCATGAACCAAAGCCACTTGATGGTTCGAAACGCCGAAACTTCTCCAATTGGGCTTCGGCAAAGCTTGAAGAAAATTAAGAATTTCAACGAGAAATCATCTTCAGCAATGAAGCGCATTTCTGGCTCAATGGCTTTGTTAGTAAGCAAAGTATGCATTATTGGTTTGCAACAAACCCACATGTGCTTCTTGAGATACCGTTGCATCTGCAAATAATTACTGTTTAATGCGGTTTTCATGCCGGAGGTGCGATTGGCCCTTTTTTGTGGATGAAAACGACCGTCATGTTACCGTCAATGGAGAGCGCTATCGTGTTAACATATGTTGGAAGCTTATTTGTATCCAGAATTCAATAAACTTGATATCAAAAATATGTAGTCTCAACTAAACTTATGCTACTTACTTAGTTGATACAATTGCGGGAGGAGCCAGTAAATTGCGAAATCTATCAAAAATTAATGAAACCATGTATGAAAGAAAGCCTGAAGTGAAAGTGAAGGAATAGTTGAAATCAAAACTAAACAACACACTATTGACCGATTATCTTCTACTTTGTTGCACACGTGACGGGCAAAGCTTGTTGACCTAAGACAATATCGTTCATATCGCCAGATAGTTAACTGTTTGATTGCCACTGTTGAAGCCCTAGGGAGAAAATTAACGGATCCCAATTTTGAAATCATGTCGATGAGACAACTGGGAACAAAATTACAGCTCTCTTTGGTACTTTGACCGTAAGTAACAGCAGATTTGGGATCATCTAAATAACTTTTTTCAATTATGTAGGGTTTTCCATTAAGACATAACAATTTTATCTATTAATGAAACAAAGTAATATTTGAGATATTGAATTCAAATTTCTTGTGGGTGTAGTGCAAGCATTTCGGTCATGTGACCACTATGAGCCCGTTTACAGCGGTCGATTCCTTGGAGCCGATTTTCCATCACTCTGGCACACATTGTGGCCGGAACGTTGGCAATTTCACGTTAGATGCTGTTTTTGAGCTCGTTTAAAGTTGTTAGCTTGTTATTATGAACCAGTGACTTGATATAGTCCTCGTAAAAAGAAATCCAATGGCGTTAGATCGCATGAACGACCGGAACATTTCTCGAGACAACACATATACCAAATTTTCCTTTCAATAAACCGGTCTATGAGGCGTGCTATGTGGCTAGTTGCACCGTCTTGTTGAAACCACATATCGTTGATGTCAAGTTCATCCAATTCTGGCCATAATTAATCTTCCAACATAACAAGATTGCGCTCTCCATTGACGGTAAAGTGACAGTCGTTTTCATCCATGAAAAATACGGTCTAATCACACCTCCGGCATGAAAACCGCACCAAACAGTGATTTTTTGCAGATGCAACGATGTCTCAAGAAGCATATCTGTATTTTTTGCTGAGCAATAGTGCACATTTTGCTTATTAACAAAGCCATTGAGCCCGAAATGAGTTATATTGCTGAAGGTGATTTTTCGATAATAGTCATTAATAGTAATTTTTAATAATTTCCAAACGTTGCTGGTTCATGAACTATACCATGATGAAAAAGTTGACCTTAACTAATGTTTTGCACTGACAGTTTGTTGAAAAAGTTTAAGGATCCGTTCATATGAAGATACAAAATTGTTATATCCCTAATGCAAAACCATATAGATCTATCTATTATTGGTAGTTTATTACGAACTAAAAATTTTACTGCTCCACCTCTTTCCTCGGGATAGCAAGAAAAAAGACTATGCAAAGTGGCATTTTTAGGGTTTTGTAAAATAGTTTTACAAAACCCTACCAAAATCGTGTCTTGTCTATCCGTCCGTCCGTGCGTCATAGCTAAACCTCGCAAACTACTTAAGCTATAAACATCAAATTTTGTATGCGGGTGTAAAGTGGTGCTCTCTTTAAGTTCAACTACAAAAAATGTTATAAGGTATTTAAGGGGGGGAGGGAAGTGGCCCCCGAAAAAAAATTAATCAAAGGTAGCCGATATGGGTATCAAATGAAAGGTCTTGATGAAACTTTTCAAAACAGTTCTTAAGCTGATATTTTTTTCTTCCGGCGGCGCACAGAGAGGGAAAATACATGAAAAATTATAGAGGTAGGTGTTTATAAGCACAACAACAAAAAATACCTTAGAAGTCAAAATTCGCTCAACTTTGTTAATAACAGTATGATCTTTGAATTTAACGTTTTTCCCAATAAAATCGTATAGATACCTTAACTCAACGAAACTCGATATTTAAGTAGTCCTAATACTCTGTAAGTTCTGTGAAAATCGCATGATATACATGGAAGTTATAGCCATTTCAAAGTTCTCCAATTACAACAACGATAACACAAGATTTTGATATTTTATGGACGTTCCGTTGGATCAAACACTGCAGTTTTGATTTGATCTTCTCAAAATTTTCAAATAAGATCAATAACATAAATGTTATTGAGAATTAATGATTTGAGTGATTTTATCATTTTACAACAAATGTTACTTTTATATTTAAGTGGATTACGGGTACTGTCATTTATAATTTCATGTACCATAGATTTTTCTAGTTTATTGTAAAGTCGAGGTATAATTTAATGAAGGCAGATGGAAAATTATATTTTAAGACTGACTACAAGTTTTTGTTGTAAGCCATCCTAACTTTTCTTCAGAGCAAGAGGTTTATCTTAAGTATCCTGTGTTGTAGATCTGAAAGTTCTAATCCTACATTGTAGAATGGTGATATTGTGTAATCAAAATCTTAAAACCAATTTCAACTATTTGCATTATTGATCGGACCTGTTTAAGAAACAATGATTCCTTTAAAAAATAAACAAGAAGTCGCGCAAAATTTCATAATAATTTGTGTAAATGAATGATTTCTTTTATTTAGAAAATATACTCGTATGTATATGGATAGTGTCACTACCAGAACTTTGGGCTTACTTTCCTATACGATTTTATGCATGTGTAATGTCGAACATCTTCATGCATATTACGTGTCAAAAAGACTCTTTATGTGTCATTAAAATTTATGTTTTTTATTAAAATTATTAACATATTCCAATTTCTAATTTAATAATATTGTTTGACATTCAAACAATTGCTATACGGATAATGATTACAGCAAGCCTCAAACATTGGCCGAACCTATCTCTAATATATGCCTACAACACATATTTGTAAATGTAACAAGATATTACGATATCAAATTAATCATGCAATTTTGTTATTGATTAACTATTTTACTAAATAAACAAGTTGGGTAGACAGACCTACGTTCATGTCAGAAGGCTTTTGTACTCAATTTACAAAATGCAATCACCAGCAACGAAAAATATAAAGAAATAAGTCAAAGAGATTTACTCGTTCAAAAGAAAATCCATTGTTTCTTCATTTTCAACTAACAAGAATCTCTCAAATTATAAAATCCCAAAAGCTTTTATGTCATCGGTCTTATCTGAAAATTTTAAGAAGATCAAATCAAAACTGCAGTATCTGGTTCGATGGAAAGTCCATAAAATACTAAAATTATGTGTTATATTTGTTGTAATTGGAGAAATTTCGAATGGATATAACTTCCGTGAATATGATACAAATTTTATCAAACTTACAGAGTATTAGGGCCTTGTGTAAGGTTGGGCTTAAAGCCATCCGTACGATTTGATTGGAGAAAACGTGAAATTTGAAGATCATACTATTATTAGCAAAGTTGAACAAATTTTGACCATTAAGTTATTTTTTACTGTTGTATACACAAATATCTCCCTTGATAATTTTTTTTAGATTGTTTAGATCACATGGGTCCAATCGCAAGGGGGGAAACACATTTTTCGAGCCCCCAATGAAGCAAAAACCGTCAATTTAAGGACTGTTTTGAAAAACTATCATAAATACGTTTCATTTGATACTCATATTGGCTACCTTTGTAGAAATTTTTTTCAGGGGCCACTCCCCTGGACTGTAGTCATCAATTCATGTCGTCAGAAATTTTTTTTTTCGAAGCCTAGAGTGGTTACAAAGCCTTTCTGTTAGGAGCTCTCTCCTGCCTCCTCAACTTATTTCATCTATGAGCATTAATTGTAGGTACTCATCTTCAGTCATTCATTAAAATGCATCAAATGTTTAAAGTATGCACTTTGTTATGAGAAGAAGAAAAAATTAGAAAATTAGATTTTCTGTGATCAATTAAACCAGAAAAAATCTGACTATATTTGTAATTGACTGTTTGTTAAGTGAGTTGACTGATGCGCAAATCTAGAGGTTGAATGATGGACTCGATTGAGGCTATTAGTCTATAACTGATTTTTTAACAGAACAATAAATTGAGTCTTCTGACCTTTATTTATAACAAAACACTTATTCACTAATTACACTGGTAGATTTGTCTGTACGAAAATGTTTCACTATAGAGTGTTCACTTGATTTGGCTGAGATGAAAAAGGATGGGAAAGGTAGCTCAATGATGGCCACTAAGCCATACACAAGTGAGTTGACTAGGTACTGTATCTTGTGAGTGTGAGTGACGCTGTGGCGGTATTCCATCCTTGCCTGTTGCTTCAGTGAAGGATGTTTCACTTCATTTGAAGGCTCAGCACCACTGCTTTGTAGATGATTTTGTCGTCTGAACGGTTGTTGATGAGTTTGACTGATTCACTGTAGGAAAAAGTGTGAGATGACTGCACAAAAATACGTGAGAGAACTTTAAACGATTCGTCTGCGTGACTATTCGTAGAGTTATCTGGAGTATACTGGCGGTTTGCCGTGTGGTGAACGCGCTTACCGGCGTCACCAGGGCCGTGATGATGAACGGTAACCTTGTCGCCCTTTGCTGGCGTCTGATTAGTTACCACCAATAGTCAGGATCGTAGTCTAGTGGTTTTGTTGAGTTGCCCAGGGGGGCTAAAAAATATAAAAGATCGAGTTCGTCAACTCGTAACAACCTTAAACGTTGAAGTTGGGAAAAAATATCTCAAAATTATTCAACCTTCGCATTTAAAATAGCCACTATTTTATTTTACGATTACTGATACCACTATCTGAAACAATTCTCAAAGATATCCATGATACCTATCATTCCTGAAACTTTCATGCAAATCCTAGCAAACCTGCAGTGTCTGAGTCGGTAAAAAGCGCATATTGTTCCATAACCTTATGTTTCCATAGTAATACAGCGCATATTACTCCAAAGAAATACCGGAAAATTCAAACCGCTATAAGTTTGTTACGTACCATTTGATCTTTATGAAATTTTCAGGGTTGATTGAATTTGAATGCGCCGTTAAGATTTTATTCAATAAAATTTAAAATCGATAAATCATACTATTACTAACAAAGTTGAGTGAGTTTCGACTTCTCACGTATTTGTTTTTATTGTACTCATAAAGGCCTACATTCATGATTTTTTTCATATTTTTCGGATGAAAGGTGTCCAATCGCGAGAGGGGGGTACGCGAAAAGCTCGTATATTTCCCTTTCCCCAACCCCCCCTCGGTACCAATACGGCAATTTTAGGACTTGATTTGAAAAGATCTCATTGAGACCTTTCCAACGACACCTACGCGACTACCAATGGTGTTTTTTTTGGAGGGTCACCTCCCTATATGGGGAAACCCCCCGTAAACCCCTTTGAAAAAATTTCCCGCCCCAAAACTTTCAATGAGTCACCACTTCTGACCTTTCCACAAAGTTTTATGGCTGTAGTTTCTATAGTTTCGGAGAAAAAGTGCTGTGACATACATACGGACGGACGGACACAGGTCGTGATTGCAATAGGGTTTTGTATTTAAGTACAAAACCCTAAAAAATAGTTATGAGTGACGAACATTTTTACGCAGATATTTACAATTTTTTCTGTTAAGAGGAAAAGATAGATAGATATATCAATGGGCTGCTGCCAGGGTTGATACACATTTGTGCCCGTTTTATCGCATTTTTCATGACTTTCCGCAAAATTTCTGGTGATAACTGTTCGCATTCCTGTCGAATATTTTCCTTAAGGTCAGCATCTTCAAGTAGCTATAAAGAAAGAAGTCTGGGATGGTTAAATCATACGAAACTGCTAGCCATGCCAAATCACCAAAACGAGAGAATACGCGACCAGGAAACGCTTTCGTCACAATATTCATTGTGGCTCATGCTGTGTGTGCGGTTGCACCGTCTTGTTGAAACCATCACTAAGCCCCCTCATGCAATTCCGGCAGTAAGAAGCTGTTTATGACGGCCCAGCAGTTTTCGCCAGTAACAGTGACCTTATTGCTAATGGCGTTCTTAACACTAGATTTACCGCCCCAGTCAAAATGACTGGTGTCACTAGTTCAGGTGGCCCGATCAATCCTTCCTCGTGAATGCCGCATCACACAGTGGCTTTGAGTGTATGTAATGGATGTTCGTGCAACACACGTGGATTTCCAGTGTCCCAAGTATGAAGTTTCTGCTTATTGACGTAACCGCTTAAGTGGAAATGCACTTCGTCGCTCATGATTATTTTCGATACAAAATGGTCACAATTAAATCGACACAATTATTCCAAGGTCTTGCAAAGTATAGCGCTCCATTGCTTGTGTGTTTGTATTTTGCAGTTGCTTAGCTCACAAATATAAAATACGGTTCACGAACGACGCCGTTTGCAAAAAATATAGCATCCTCCGGTAGGGTGATTAATTTAAGTCACTCTGTATATCAATTTATAATTTAACATCTTAATTATTTTTTACTTTCAAATTCAACGTAACATTTCTTTGCAAACGCTCTAGTTTTGTGGCCAAGTGCCAGCCCATTTTCTACTCTTCCGCTGGAAGTTTTCTCAGAAACTGCACCAACTTGAACCATAAACACAATATGACAAGTTAAACGTGTTGACCTCTTGAAAGCTTAAGTTTAACAAAATTCATGTAATAACTCCACCATAGATGGTCCAAAGCCCGTTTAAGAAGGAGGAGGAGACTCCTTGTTTTGGGAGCCCGCAGCCTTCATAATTCTACATTCTAAGCCCTACGATTAAATGGTAGTAAATGTTCTCGGGTCGCACATCGGGTTTACTCGTTCGCCAATAATGGGACATTAAGTGCCGAGAAATTCTAATAACTGCGAATACATCTACAGCTATGCTAGTAAATCCTACCTAAGCCCCCTTTGTAGGGAAGTAAGAGGGTGCAGGTGAGTCTTCCGCGCCTGATAACGAAATCGAAGTAATAACTATGCCACTGGAATGGAGAAGGGGCGACGGGGTAACTCCTCCTCCCTGAAAAACTCTACAATGTTTTGAAAACTGGATTGAACTTACAGTAATTACCTTGAAAATGGAAAAAGGCCTATGGCACTGAACCCTGGTATCTTGAATTACTCAATTACCCTGGCTCTTTGAAGGACCTTTTACAACAGGCCAGTCAATATAAATTGAAAATACTGGCAATCCAATATTCAAAAGTGGGACGCCTACTGGAAAATGCGAATTAAGAGTGGTCTTTATTGTGGAAATCGCATGTTATTGGTTTTAAGGCAGTCAATGAACGATTGTGTACGATCTGTATAAAAGCAAAATTCTTCAAAACCTGGCAGGTAAATGCACACGTCCCAATCAAAGAAAAGGACAGGGAAACGAAGGAAACTTTCTACAATCATCCAAAAAGACTAGTCAACTTACTGCTAACAAAAGACACAAAAATAATTCTGGATGATTTCTACGCTAAGGTTGGCAATGAGCTATCTCATTGGGGAATGATTGGAGGATAAAGTAGGATTAAACAAATGGCAATGACCAGTGCCTGACTGGTTTCGCATGCAGCAGAAACCTAGTCATACGTTCTACTTGCTTCCCTCACCGATGCATGCATAAAATGACCCGGGTAACACCGGGTGGCAACACACAAAACCAGATCGATTGTATTCTGTTCCAACAATGTTGGGTCTCCAGCATACTTGCCGTCCGTACACACCGAGGAGCCAGTTGTAACTCAGATCATTACTTGAACAAATTAACCTATCGATGTTGTGTGTCAAGGTCATATCCGGAAAAGACCAGCCCGCTACAAAAATTTGAATTTTTAAGGCTTAAAACGGCGTCTGTGGTCAAAAATTTCACGGATATCCTTGACAAATACATGGCTCCGATCATATCAGACGCATCGCTGAGGACAAGCAACGAGCTCTGGGTGGAAGTGAAAGGGGCTTTTAAGACTGTGGCAGACCACACAATCGGACGTTGAGCCCTGCGCAAGAGAAATAATTGGCTCGATGATGAGCACTAGAGAGTAATCTCAGAGTAATAGCAAATAGCATCATGAGAATTAAGAAAAAAAAATACTAAAATGACTAATCGTGAAGTATCGACCAAATTCTAACAAGCAACAACACAAGAGAAGCATAAAACTTAGTGAACAGCCCGAAACGTGGTTATCATTCAAAAACCATGCTCGGCCGTCATGATATCGGCAATATCACCGCTGATGGAACCAAAATTAAGGCAAGATGGGTATCAAATTTCAGGAACATATTTAGTCCTCCAAACAGCTCCAGAACATCGGAGCCTATAGATATCTCCGGAGAGCTTATATTGGCCCCACCAACTTTGCATGAAGTTTGTTTCACGTTTAAAGCCAAAAAGAATACGAGAGTGCTAGGCATCGATGAAATTCCAATGGAGCTCATCAAATATGGTGGAGGCAGTGTTCATAAAGCTATTCACAAAGTAGTCCAGCACATTTGACAACAAGAACATATGCCAAAAGAGTGGAGTGGAGTATATTCCCCATACACAAAAAAAGTGACAAGCTACAGGGCGAAAACTATAGAGGCATATCACTACTTTGTATGACATACAAAATTTTCGCAAAGATCCTAGAAAATAAAATCAGATCATACGCCAACAGTATTATTGGGGCGAATTAAGGTGGTTTAAGAGCGAGTAGATTGACAATTGTTCACAGTCAAGCAGGTACTTGAAAAGTGCTGGGAGTTCAACATAGACGTACACCAAATTTTCATTGAGTTGAAGCAAGCATACGACAATATTGATCGTAACGTACTGTACTAAACAATGCTTCGCTTTTGCATCTCAGCCAAATTAGTCCGTCTTCCCAAAATGACAATAACGTTGACGACCTCCCAAATCCGCATCAATAACCAACTAACCGATGCCTTTGACACAAATATCGGGCTTATGTAGGGAGATGGGCTGGCTCCAGTGCTATTCAATTTGGCTCTTGAATATTGCAACAGAAAGCTACCTGTCGATACAAGTGGTATGTTACTATACAAGTCGAGGCAAGTGGTAGCCTATGTGGGTGACATCAATACTTTATCACCTTCGTTGACAACCGCAAAGAACTTTTCCTGAAAATCGACAGCAAATCAAAACCAGTTAGGCTACAAGTTAATGAAAGTAAAACAAAGTTCATGACGCAGTCAAGGAAAAATTCTCCAAGAACACAAAATATCATACTTAGCGAATACAATATCAAAAATGTGAGCAAATTTGTATATTCAGGCGTCAAAATAACGAGAAACGGTGATGGAAGAGACGAAATACGCCGAAGAATACAGCTCGCAAAAAAAATATTTTTTTCAGTTTTGATGATCATGAAGATCAGCTGCATACACTGAAAAACAAAGCTTCAAGTATACAAATCTGTGATAAGACCTGTGTTATGCTATACGTGTAAAACATGGACGCTAACCCTAAAATCCCCAAATATACTGAACGCCTTGTAGCGACGGGTCCTGACTGCAAACCAATGGTTAATTCAATACAACCATGAGCTGTATAAAATTTTGACAAGCCGGAGGTTTCAACGATTGTAAGACTGCGGAAGCTTCAATGGGCTGATCAGATGAATCGTAAAGATGAACAACGGATACCCACAAAGGTATTTGTTAGCAGAACTGCAGGCTGGAAACCAGTGGGGGAACTGAGGAAACGCTGGTCTAACTCCGTCGACGAAGGCAGTTCATCACTGCTTGGGTCTCAAAATCGGAGGACGCGGTTATTGGACCGAGACAGTTGGAGGCGCCATTTGCAGGAATCGAAGGCACGAGTGGGGCTATAGTGCTTTGAAGACGAAGGTTTATGTAATATAGTGCCATTCTGTGGTGGAGCAATCAGATTGAGTTCAAAGTTGAAGTTCAGCAATAAGTTCCTCTTGTTTTATTTGGCATGCAAAAATATTAAACTACTAGGGGGGTGGTTTTTCAGAGAAAGGCTGGAACAGTAAAATTTTTAATGCGTAATTAATTAGCAATAAATTAGCAATAAGATATGCACATACAATGAATGTTTCCTAATAAAGTGGATGATCAATATGGTGGAGTGAGATACGCGGTAGGGGGTTGAAAGCGTCGTTTCAGGAACCTGTTTGTTCTTATATTGCCAAAAATAAATCAGCAATAAAATCTGGCACCTCGAAACAGTCTTCATCTGCATTGATTTTTGAGATACGGGCGTAGCTGATGCAGCTCAAGTCTTGAGCAGTCAGATTGAGTTCTGAGTGGAAGTTCGACAATAACTTCCCCTGGCTCTATTCAGGGTGCAAAAATATTTTTAAAACATTTGACAATTTCCCGGGGGGCAAAATAGGTGATATAAGTTGGTGGGCTGTTTACCCAGATGAGGGTGAAGCAATAACACTTTTTAATGCGTAATAAATTTGCAACAAATTAGATATAAAATAAGCACCTATAATGAATGCTTCCTAATAGCGTGAATAATGTAGCTTAATATGGAGGTAGCGTCAGATACGCTGTAGGGGCTGAAGGGGTGGTTTTGGGAACTTGTTTGTCGCTTATACCAGCAGCAAGAAATTGGCAATGAAATCTGACACTTCAAAAATATCTTAAACTATATTGGTTCTTGAGGTACGGGGGTGGCTGATATGGCTTCAGTCTTAAGCCACATTACCCGCTTGTTCGGGGGAAGGGGGAGCAATTCCATTTTTTTCTGCATGGAAAATTAGCAATAAAATATGTAGCTATAATGAATGCTCCCTAATAAAGTGTATGATGTAGCTTAATAGGCATGTTTTAACATTGCCTGGGACACACACAGGAATCGACGAGGTGTCAAGTGCAATCATACGAGTGTTTTGCGAGGATGAAATGGTGGTAGGGAATGGAGACATTAAAAAAATTAAGAGGCTGTTTGTGTTTAGAATTTATTCCCCATAGCTTGATATCGCGCAATCTCACATGACATACAAAAGAGATCGCATATACGAGCCAATTTACAATTGTCTACATATGCCGTCAAAGATTCTTTGCATTCACCACCAGATTTTGTGACTCTTACAGACATCAAAAATATTTCTTATCTGTTTGCACATTCAATTACAAGGGGATTCGATGCAAATCACAAATAACTACAAACTGTCCTATAATACAAATTAAAAGGTACCATAATAGATGTTTTTCAAACTTTGAACAGTGTAATTAGTAAGGAGGTTACGGCAAGGCAAACGCAAATATTGGTGGATAACCTTGATTTGGTTATACTGAAGATTGTAGAATTCAAACATTTCTAATTGAGCTTGTAAACTTTAAATATAAATGAAAAGACAATTTGTTAAGAATTGGTATGATAATAGTTCTCTCGAAAGAGATTTGATATTTCTCACATCTTTCCAATGATCATACATGGACAATAAGCAAAGCAATAGATGCATCTACTCGTAATAGCGTTCTAAAGTGAAAATCAAATATTACTTTTCCTTTATGTAAACTCACGACTTCAGCAAAAGTTTATTACAGTCGTTCGATTTGATTCCGCTTCGTGTTGCCTGAAACAATACCTGTTTGAGTTAATTAGATAATAAAATCATTAATTTAGACAATTTCAAGGATATTCAATATTTCTCTGAGCCTTTCTGACTTTTCCCACGCTTCGAGGGCACATCAGTCCGACAGCATGAATGATTCAACGTCGCTGCCACTTTGTAGTATCGTGAACGTAATTAAAATTATGCATGAACTGAAACGATGTATCTTAAGTACAAACTTTTACATACGCACATATACGAGTATATGCAGATTTCATGTGAACTAAGTAATGGTGATATTCATGGATTATGAAGTTATGAAATGGATTTGAAGCGTTGTATGTAAAGTACGATAAATGAGGCGAGACTTATGTGTGCGGATACTGAAATACTAAGCAACGTTGGAAGATAGGGAGATGTCTTAGAATGTCACCGATTATGAAATTAATTATTTTTCTCATCTCATCGCCTATCATATTTTGTGCTTAATGTGGCAGCAATGCAAATTGTTGCAGTTTTTAATGGACATGTTGACGATGATGCCATAGATTGTGTGAACTAATGAATGAGGTGTGATTAGCCTTAGTGTTAATGAGATCATGATGGTATTTTATTATGAATGAAATATGAATTTGAATTGGAGCTTACAAATCTTTGGAATAATTTGAATTCGGTTCTGAAATATGATTTTAGTGGGTGTTGAATTCAAGATCGTTTTAGTGAAAATCTCAATCACTAAATACAATTCCTCGCTTTTCAAACTGATGTTTTTAACAAGTTGGGGGTTTAATTGCAAAATCTCCTCCCAATTATGACTAGAACTTTTCAATAGCCTCATTTGTAATGTGCATTTTTAACCAATAAGGCATTATACTCGTACATAAAGTGCTTGTAGCGTTTTTGGTACTAAACAGGGAAATCAAAACAATCCGTTATAGGCTGACAACGGGAGGTTACCAAATATTGTCACCAATTTACATGCAATATTTTGATCAGAGAGTTCAAACCATCAAATACTATAAACATCCTTTAGGTCATTCGCAGAACTTCTAGATGCTTTAACAAAAGCCTTCTAAATTTCTATTCTTCTTAATAACTCCATAGGATCCAGCCAACAACTTCACAGCTTCAGTGATCGTGTTATTAAGTTCAGGTAATTCTCGAAGAGGGACGTTTGTGAAAGAACGGTTAACAATTGGGTCTACAGTGGGCAGATTTAAAAAAACCCATGTTTTGTCTACGATATTTGTATTTCAATGTACATTGTGCATCTAGATTAGTTTGAAGAATATATTAATTTTTCTTTTAACTGTACGATAAAGCAATTGGTATATTCTTCTTCTTCTTAGCACTACAGACCCTCTCTGGCCTTTGTTTCCTGCAAATAGTGCCTCCAACTGTCTGGGTCCATTGATCACGTCCTCCAATTTCGAATTCTGATCAGCGATGCACTGTCTTCGTCGACCGAGTCAGACCAGCGTTTCCTCAGTTTCCCCACTGGTCTCCAGCGTTCAGTTTTCCCAACCAATGCCTTTTTGGGTATCCTTTGTTCGTCTATACGATTCATGTGGCCAGCATATTGCAGCTTCCGCAGTCTTACAATCCTTCAGACCTCCGGTTCGTCAGAAATTTCATACAGTTCATGGTTGTGTCGAATTCGCCATCAGTCCCCATTTAACTTTGCACCGATTATTCGCCTCAGGACCCGTCGCTCAAAGGCGTTCAATATATTTGCGGATGCTTCGGTTAGGGTCCAAGTTTCACACCCATAACATAACACAGTTCTTATCACAGATTTGTATACTTGGAGCTTTGTTTTTCTGTGTATGCAGCTGGTCTTCAAGATTGTCCAAACTTCAGTTTGGACGATCTTGAAGACCAGCCAAAGAATACAGCTCGCAAATAAAATATTTTATTCATAAAATATTTTATTTGCGAGCTGTATTCTTTGGCGTATTTCGTCTCTTCCATTGCCGGTTTCCGTTATTTTGGCGCCTAGATACACAAATTCGCCAACATTTTCCGCCAAGTTTGTTTTTTTGTGTATTTGAGGTATTCTTCCTTGACTGCGTCATGAGCTTTGTTTTATTTTCATTGATTTGTAGCGCTGCTGGGTTTGCTTCGCTGTTGAGTTTAAGGAAAAGTTCTTTGGTAGTTGTTAGTGACCGTGACAAAATGTTGATGTCATCCGCATAGGCTACCACTTAGCTCGACTTGAATAGTAATGTACCCCGCGTATCAACTGGTAGCTTCCTTATGACGTGTCCAGAGCCAAATTCAATAGCAATGCGGCCGGCCCATCTCCCTGCTTTAGTCCGATATTTGTGTCAAAGGCATCGGTGAGTTGTTTATTGATGCGGACTTGTGAGGTCGTCGACGTCATTGTCATTGGTGATTGGTATATACTAGATTTAAATAAATTCAAAAATTTAAAAGTTATTTATGAAGATTAACAGTACGTTAACTTTGCGTTATACGATAATCAATAAGAATATCGGTATCGTATCGATTTTCGATACGATATACGATACGATATTCAGTGTGACAATACCAATAACGATACGATACAATTGATTTAGGAAATTATCGAAACAATCGTATCGCCGATAAATACGTCCCGATATTATCGAAAATATCGATATCGACATTAAGAATTATAAAAAAAAATTTATATTAAGTCCGATAAAAATATAATGCAGTTCCTCTATTAGGAATTGTAAAGTCGACTTCTATTTTAGTCGAAAGCACTAGTGGTTTTAATCTAATCAATTTTCTAAGGCCTTTATAAAATACCGTTAATGAAATCCAGAAAATTAAATAGTTTCATACTCGTATTACGTTCCAATTTAGATTCGAATCCTTGGGAAATTACGGCTAAGTTTTGCTCCAACTTTTTCTAAGACAAAAAGAAGATTCTTGCCAGGAATAACCGACAACTAACTTACAAATAGGGGAGGCAGTATGACATAAGAGGGGCGATGTATAAAGAATTTCACGTATTAGGTAGAATTCTTTCTTGAAAAGAACAACGCTTCGATCTTTTGTAAAGTATAAATATCTCGACCAAGTTCATTATCTGGCCATGTCGGCTGAGAAGCAATAAAATGGCGGTCACTTTTGTCAAAAACCGGTGATATCTGTTCCGGCCAAAGTAAAGCTCCGATTTAGATGAAATTTGGTACAAAGGCTAATATAAATATTTGAAGAAGTTTTCAGGAAACAAATTTCAGATTTAACAGTAGTGATGAAAATAGCGGCTGCTTCAAAGGCTCGACATGAGAAAAATTTGGTTGGTTGATAACGGCCACATTTATTGACACAGAGGTAGCTGCTGGTATCATCTAGCTAATAAAATGGCGAATTTTATAAATTCAAAATATGCTCAAAACTTTTTTATAATTACGATTACACGGATTCATCGAATACGATGAAATTTGATACAATGGTATCAAATCCAAACAAAACCGGACAAATATTATTTCATACTGAGTTTCAATGGCTCTGGAGCACACGTTTTGGTAGGAAATGCATATTAAAAATCAGACTTAAAAGGGTACTTGATACAGTCATTTTCAAAACTAAAGAAGCATACATTACCAAAAGGGGCCGAGACAAAAATGCGACATTTTTATAGCCCTCAAACGCTTACATTTTTCACTCGAAAAACGTGAGATTTAGTATTGAGATAGCTTGATACAAATTCTGTCTATTGATAATATATGTGCGTGTTTGTGTAACTGTGTGTAATATAGCGATACAAATATTTTGTGTGCAATACACGAGAATTCATGGAACTAAGAAATTTTCACGTAAAATGTATTCATGGCTTTTCTAGCCTTTGTAATGTAATATTCGCCTTCAGTCAGGTAGATAGACCTAATTTTGTGTCAGAAGGTTTTTCTACTCAAAATATGATATGCAGTCACCAATTATGAACAAACTCAAGAAATTTTTCAATGACATTCACATCAAATATTTTCCTTTAGAGACCGCCATTTTGTTGCGATATTACTTACACTATTTTATCTCAAAGATATTGATGTTATTCATCTTTTTTAAAAATTTCGAGCAGATTCAATCAAAACTGTTGTGGGTGGGTCAATGGAGAGCCCATGTGGTCGAAAAATCCAATGTAATTCTTGTGGTACTCGGAGAAAATTCAAATGACTAAGACCTTCGTAAATATGTATCGATTTTTACGGAACTTACAGAATATAAGAATACTTTATAGAAATACTTTAATACTAAGTTTCATTAAATTTGAGGCTATCCTCGCAATTTTATTGAGGAAAATGTAAAATTTATACATACCTGTAATACTATTATGTACAAAGTTGAGTGAATTTTGACTTTTAAGGCATTTTTGTTGTTGTACTCATACATGTGTATCCCCATGATTTTTTTTTGAGATTTTTCAGATTAAAGGTGTCCAAACACGAGGAAGTGACATTCATTTTTAGTACATTCCCCTCTCTCTGCTCACTAAAAAGCTGGTGACACTGTTTTAAGCTCTCACAAAGCCCTTTCTTTTAATATCAATATGTATCGGATATATTTTACGAAAAAAAATTTTAAGGGTCACCCCTGTGGACGGGAGACCACCCCTTAAAAATCTTATAAAATGTTTTTTATACCTGAACTTTGGAGAGGTTACCACTTCTGAACTGTTCACCAAATGACAAGATTGTAGTTTATATGTAGTCTCTGAGAAAACTTGCTGTGAGGCACGGACAGACAGGTTGTGAAACTAGTTGCTTTTTATAAAAATTATTAAACAACAAGTTGGGTAAACAGACCTACGCTCATGTCAGAAGGGTTTTGTATTCAATTTACAAAATGCAGTCACCAGATTGAATAAAATCAAGAAGCATGTCAATGACGATTTTATTGGAGAAAGTATGAAATTCGAAGATCATACTATTAATAACAAAGTTGAACGAATTTAGACTTCTGAGGCTTTTGTTATTGTTATACTCATAAATATCTCCCTTGATAATTATTTCAGATGTCCATTCGCGAGGGAGGAAACACATTTTTCATGTATTTCCCCCCTGTGCCCCCACTGAAGCAAAAACTAACAGCTTCAGAACTGTTTTGAAAAGCTCGCATGAAAACTTTCATTTCATACTCATATCGGCTACATCTGATGAATTTTTTTCAGGGGCAACTCTCCTGTACTGTTATCATCGATGATTGGCCAATTTTTCGAATCCTAGAGTTGTTACAAAGCCCTTTTGCTAGGAGCTCTCTCCCACCTCCTTGACTTGTTTCGCTCATGAGCATTAATTGTAGGTACTCATCTTCAGTCATTCATTAAATTGCACCTTAAACGTAGAAGTTGGGAAAAAATAACACAAAATTATTCAATCTTCGCATTTAAAACAGTCACTATTTTGTTTTACGATTACTGATACCACTAGCTGAACCGATTCTCAAAGATATTCATGACACCTATCACTCCTGAAATTTTCATGCAAATCCTAGCAAAACTGTAGTGTCTGAGTCGGTAAAAAGCGCATGCTGTTACATAGCCATATGTTGCAATAGTAATACATGCAGCGCATATTGTCCCATAGTAATACAGGAAAATTCAAACCGCTATAACTTCGCTAAATACTTGCAGGGTAGATCAATCTTATAAATAGTCATCTGTGTACTGAATTTCATCGAATTTAAGGGTACCGTTAAGATTTTATTGAAGAAAACATAAAATCGATAAATCATACTATTACTAACAAAGTTGAGTGAATTGTGACTTCTCACGTATTTGTTGTTAGTTTACTCATCAAGGCCTACATTCTTGACTTTTTTCAGATTTTTCGGATCACAGGTGTCCAATCGCGAGGGTGGGGGGGGAACACAAATTTTTCGTGTATTTCCCCTCCCTGTGCACCCCTTGAAGCAAACTTTGCCAAACTAAGACCTGTTTTGAAAAGTCCTTATCAAGACCTACAAAATTTGATGTTTCTAGCTTAAGTAATTTCCGAGAAAAACTGCTATGACACACGGACGGACGGACGGACAGACAGACGGACAGACAGGACGCGATTTTAGTAGGGTTTTGTAAAATTATATTACAAAACCCTAAAAAAGTCAGACAAACAGACCTACACTTATGCCAGAAGGGTTTTGTATTCAATTTACGAAATGTACGAAGTCAAGAAACATGTCAAAGAGATGTGCATCTGAAAATTTCAGGAAGATCAAGTCAAAACAGCAATGTCTGATTTGATGAAAGTACTTAAAATACAAAAACCGTGCGCTATATTGTTGTAATTGGAGAAATTTCAAATGGCCATAACTTCCGTGAATATTGTTCGATTTTTATCAAACTTGCAGAATATTAAGAACTTTTATGAGACTACTTAAATGGTGGATTTCATTGAGATGAACGATGGCCCTACGATTTTATTGGGGAAAATGTGAAATTCGATGTTCATAGACTATTATTAACAAAGTTCAGAGAACTTTGACTTCTAAGGCATTTGTTGTTGTTGTACTCATAAACACCTACCTCCATATTTTCAAATTTTTCAGATCACACGTGTCCAATCGCGAGGGGAGGATACGCGTTTTTCGTGTATTTCCCCTTCCAGTGCGCACCCTGAAGCAAAAAATGCCAGCTTAGGACCTGTTTTGAAAAGTTCAGCAAGACCTTTCATTTAATACCCATATCGGCTATCTTTAATACCTTATAAAATTCCCCCTTAAATACCTTATAAAATTTTTTTGTAGTTTTATTTTTAAGAGGATACCATTTTACACCTACATACAAAATTTGATGTTTCTAGCTTATATCGTTTGCGAGAAAAGTTGCTGTGACACACGGACGAACGGATGGACAGACGAACAGACTGTCGGGATTTTAGTAGGGCTTTGTAAAATTATTTGACAAACCCCTAAAAATAAGCAAGATACTAAGCTGATGACTTTTGTAGTCAAAATTAAGTTATTGAGGCTCATATACCTTACAGGCTGGATTCTATTGGAGCATAAAGTAACTAATCAGAGGCGAGCCTTGCATTGATGAGTGAAATTTTAAGCCGGGTGAGCTCATCTGGCTGGTCCTCAAGTGCCATGGAGTATGCAATGGGGTAGACTGTGGAAATGGAATACATCTACATTACCAGCCGTTACTATGGTTACAGTTGCGTATTGATCAGATATGGAAAGATGACCTTCGCGAGCTGTTGCTTGCCACGAACATTCTCAATAGAGGAATTCAGACCAAAACCAAGGCCACTCTAGGACTTCCTCTATGTTATTGATAGATCTTCATGTTATCGATAGATCGTAGGGGGGAATTTCAATGCGGAGATCTTGGAGTGGACCATGTCTGTGGCAAACATTTGTGGACGATGCATGATTTAACGTCAAATTTAGATTTTTTGGACATCGATACATGTACATTTTGCAGGTCTGATGTCATCATAATATCAGAGAGACTTATGATACTTGAGAACAGTGATGGAAACCTACACAGCAAGCGACCAGAATTTCATCATCGTTCAAATTACTGAAAGCAGACAAAGATGACACTATTCTGCCGATACAAAGCTGGACGCTAATGCCGTTAAGCTTAGCAGAGTACAGATTGTCCCATTACTTATTTCAAGCTTAAAAAGTTAGACAGACAGAGCTACGCTCATGTCAAAAGGTTTTGAGCTCACCCTAGAATATGCCGACACCAATAATGTATAAACTCAAGAAAAACTTTCACGATATTTATAAAAAATAACATACTCGTTTTGAAAGAGAAACCATTATTATACCATTTTAACTTACTGCCATTTTGTTGCAATATTACTAGCAACCGTTGACTGGAAGAAGTCTTGACGATGTTTTTAATTATTCATTTTATCTGAAAATTAGAAGATCCAATTAAAAGTTTAGTGTCTGGTTCGAAGGAAAACCCAAATGGTGGAAAAACCATACATTGTTTTCGTTGTACTCGAAGAGTTTTCAAATTGCTATTATTTCCCTGAATGCAATTTAACTTTATTGAACCTTTCAGACTATAAGGCACTTTCCTTGAACTACTTTAATTTAAATTTAAAGTCTATATTTACTAATTCCACTATAATTAACAAAGTTGAGTGAATTTCAACTTCTAAGGTATTTGTTGCTATTGCACTCGTGAATGTATGTTTTCATCAGAAGTGCTTTCAATGCTGAGATTGGGGAAAATTAACTTAAATTTACTCAATATCCTCGTTTAAAGCGGCTGCCATTTTGTTTTACGATAACTAATAACAGTCGTTGAACAGATTCTCAAAGAAATCTTAACAAACCCATAAGATCTGAGATGATTAGAAGCGCATATTTCTCAATAGCCACGTATTTTTGTTGTAACACTGAAAATTTAAGCCCCAATTAAATTTTTTTTTGACAACGAAACCTTCATTAACCGAAAACGTCTCAGCAGATGACAAAATTTGATTACAGTAGCTTCTATGGTTCTTGAGAAAACGTGCTGTTATGCATTGACGGACGGATGGACAGGTACCGATATTAATAGGGTTTTGTAAAATTTTTTTTACAAAGCCCTAAAAGTGAATTGAGCTGTAGTAGAGACAATTGCTAACAACAACATTTGTTGGACTCAACGGCTGTGCAAAGCTACTATATTCCTCAATCAAAACTGCTTTCGAAGGTCGCTGCATCCATGTTTCTAGATCGAGAAAATCATTTAGTCACAACGTGCCGCATTGGTATACATACGCATAGTATAATGAGCTAAAAACCGTTGGGAGCAACCAAATTTACTATTGCCTATATCAATGACGAAACGTACTTTACGACACAGGGCCAACGAAGGATGAAAATTACATCGGGTGTTGCCCAGGGATCTATTTTGGTCCAGACTTGTGGAACGTATCTTACGACGGGCTACTGAAACTGGAGATGCCATATGAGTCGCGCCTAATTGGCTATGTGCATGATGTTGTGGCTTTAGTCACTGGACGCACCGTTGAACAAGCACAACTTAGGCTAGGTAAGCTAATGTGCCAAGTGGGAAACTGGATGGTTACTTGCGGATTCAGTTTAGCACTGGAGAAAACCGAAATGGTCATCTTGACAGAAAAGAGAAGCCCTAGGTAAGGATGATCAGTGTTGGAGACATACTAATCGAATCGAAGCCAGCGGTGAAGTACCTGGGGCTACTGATCGACTCGAGTATGAGTTTCCTCGAGCAAATCAGGGCAACGGCTGAGAAGGCTGCTTCAGGAGATCGGCGCTGAGTCGATTTATACTTAACGAAGGGAGGCCCAGCCCATCAAAAAAACGCCTCATGATGCTGCCGTGTCAGTGCTACTGTACATAGTAGAAATATGGAGGGATGCTTTCAGTAAGGAGGTACACCGAAAACGCTTGGCACAAGTAGAGGGAGGAAGAGAGTAGAGAATCGCATCTTCGTATTCGACAGTTACTGATTCGGCGATGACAGATATTGCAGGCGTGAGACCTCCCAACCACAACCAACCATGAAAAAAAATGCAAAGAAACAACTAGACCAAGCTGGCATAAAAACCAGATTACTAGATTGAAGGGATTTTATGAAGAGGTGATTTTAGTTACATTGATTGATATGTATAAATTAATCATCTATAGATAAAGCTGTATAAGACCTAGCACTCTCATAGATGTGAAATCCCCAAAATTTATCAAAGGTACACATTACTTAGCGTAGTGACCAATGGCAAATGATGTTATCATCGTTAACTAAGTGGAGGTCCAACAGGAGAAAATCGAAGTGAAGGTTAGGGTAGTTGAAGCTACAGTGGAAAAACTTCACAACTGTCATTCCATTTAATAAATTCATGATTATTTATGCAAGTCTGGTATTTATATCTCGGCTAGCCTTCGATGCCTCAGTGATTAACTTCAAGAGATACGTGAGCATGAAACTGAATTCATCGGTTTAGATCATTAGCTGCCATAATAGATAGTCTTGTTGGAAGAGTACTAACTTCTTAAAACTTTTTTTTTCAAAACTACAGCCCCTTTTGGGTCTTTACTTAGAGATAGTTAAAGTATCTCATTTCTTGATCGAATGTATCGGCACTTGAGAATGTGATGTGGTCAGTGCAATACTTTGACCATATGAAGGTGTACCCAGCTGTGATACGTTCTGATTTTTAACTAGTTGGTATCTTCACTGAATAAGCTTATAAGCCCATCCAAAGAATCACTCGGATACAAATCCCATTTGTCCCCAAGGGGATTAGAACCAGGGACATTTGACTTGCCCAACGACTACTCTAACCACTACACTACGCAGACTACTTTTCAAACTTATATTACCTGTTACCTTTGGCGCCTTCCTCAATTCAGCTATTTGGCTCTCCGGAACCCTCATAAAACTTTTGAAGTGAAACTTCTTTACTTACGGGTAAACATTATCGAATATAAGGAAAAAGCAGAACTGTTTATTCTCCGGGTGGAAAGCAGAACGGCATTTGTGTGAAAATCTATTCCCAGTAGAAGTTTACTAAGATATTATATAAATTTGTAACGGTTTGCAACTGAACTATCACATCGAATCTTTTTGAGAATAGTAAGGCACCTGGTTAGGAAACTGGCAGTGGTAGTTAGTTAGCGTACATTTTTAGTTGCAACAAATAGTGGCCCTTTAATGGATTGTAATGAGAGGAGAATGTATTTGTTTTGGGTAAGAATTCACTTCGTTGCTGGGTGCTAGAACTGATTTCACCGATTTGCAATGAGTTCGATTGGCAGTATGTGAATAAACATTAGTCCTTAGTTCAAGCACCGATTCTGCCAATGTGTAATGGATTGAGTGGCGACGACAGATGATGATTTGTGGATGATTGATAATCAGAGGTGAAAGTCCTTTGTTTACGATTTGAAAATGTCTAAGTGTAACAAAACGTCACCCGTTTACAAAGAAAAGTTAGTCATGTTGTGAGACACCGAAGCGCAAACAAGCTCACACGGGAAATCAGTACGAATGACAAAATTGATAATGTCAAGCGAAGCCTCTGAGCTGTTCTTCGTGAGATCTTCTTTTCAAGTTTGGTAGGAGGGTGCTAAGTGTTTGTGGAGATGAAAGTAGTGGAAAGAATTTAAGAAAGAAACAAAACAATAGATGTACCGTGGTATCTTACAAACTCGAATTTTCATCCAAAGCATCCATCCTTGTCTTAATGGCTGTGCTCTGCATAAATTATTGTGTTGGCACAGGAAAACGTTGGCACGTTCACAGAATACAGTTTTATCATATAACCAGCCAGTAATATGCTCTTAGCATCAAACCGGGTTAATTTAATTCAACCATTAATTGCAACTAAAAGCCTTCAGTTCTAAATAGTTCAGAATGGTGCTCTATGCCAGAATTGAAGCCAAGCCTTCCTAAAGGCTTAAGATTAGCATTCAAAAATAAAACGCAAGGAACACATGTGATAACAGCACAACCCCAGCATGTAGCATTTAGTTTTGGAGTTAACGTTGGATTTTTTCCCTAACCGACCGGATTATAGACATCCGGTGCCACGAATGTAGATTTAGCAGCACCCGTTCTTGTCAAGTGATGATTAGGTATGGTGTTTACTGACTCTGAGAAAAAGTTCACCAAGCAACCAAGTTAGTTATTTATTTGCATTCATGATTGATGTTTTATTCGACTAAATATTACTGGGTGGTGATAGCAAAAAGGTAAATTTGCCGAGAAAAATTTACTTACAGCGGAGGGTGATATATATATATATATATATATATATATATATATATATATATAAAACAAAAGGCAACTGGAGAGTCTTACCTCCATATCGGACATTGTGTATTCTGGACAACTCAAGGCATAGTTTCTGTAGGCAATGCAACTAGTCAGTGATTTTTCTGGAGGGCAGCTTGGCTCAAATTTCCCTAGCAATGTGTAGTGTTTTATTGGTGGATGCTACAAGTCCGTTCTGGACTGTAGCAGCAAACTGCTGCCTCAGTGAGCAAAAACGTAATGCTCGACTGGTGCCTTACCTAGCGACGCGTAAGCATGCCAGCAGCTAGCGTTGCGGTATCGTGGGTTGAGTTTTTTCCACCAGCTCAAGGACACGCTACAAAAAAATTTCACGCTTGCAATTTTCTTTGATGTAGCAACTGGACACATTCGACTGGGTTCGAAGGCTGAGCTAACCAAATGAAGGACATCACGTTAGAGACGTGAGATTTTCCTAATTACCCGTGCGCGAGATCGGATATGAACCCGTCATAGAAGCGGATATTCATGACCCAAAAAAGAGTGGGGCATCCCCATCTCCAACCAGATCAAATATCTAACGATGACTTGGCTAGTTCATTTTTGTGGAAAAGCCCACCAACATTGTGGATCCCATACCCATTTGAGGAGAAGGAGAAGACAGAGGTCTATTTTTTCTAGCCATTCAATTTTTTCATTAGATAATATACTACAAAAATGTTTAAATTGGAAATACTAATCTAATAATATCATAGTATACTTTTCCTTAAATAGCTGTAAAATAATCTTTGCATTGCATGTAAACTAAATAAAATAGGAGAAAAAAATCTTTTCCTGATGTTTCAAGGCGTCATTGAGGGAATCCAAGGAAAAATTTGACAAGATTACATTATTAGCACCAGTTGCACTCTGTACTAAATTAAATAAATTTTTCTTTCTTTCCAAATATTATCTATTCATTTCAAATAGTCCGTTCATACGAGGTGTGACAATTAAGTATAGAGACTAATTTTATTGCCTCGCTTGTGGTAAACCTGCGACCTTGAAATTCCCCTTCCCCGGCATCCTTCCCCTTTCTATTGATATATTAACCATCGCTCTAGCTTGTTTAATTTGCCTGCTATGTCATGTTGGGTAGGCGTGTGTTGGTGGTGCTTGTCACGAAAATGAAGAAACAATAAGAAACGAGCGATAAAATTTTGCACCAGATAAAAATTTGATCTAACATATGTACTTTCATTCATTACATTTATTAGCGATTATTCCATAGTACAATATAGTGTTGTACTTCATAGATTTATTCAGTTTCAAATCTATTAATCAAATAAACTGTACTGATTTTAACGATGCCTGGCAGCCACAAAACAACTTACACTAGACCCATCTCGAATATCAACAACATTAACATGGTTCGGAGTGAATTTCATATCACAAAATCCCGAAAATAATATCAAATAAGAAATAACAGATAAAATTGTACTCCTGCAACTCAAACCTAACAAATTGAACACAACTTTCTGATTGCTATCAACCCATATGGAATCAATTAGATCGCATGTTTTCATATTAACTTATCTCCTTTTTGCGACTGTTATCAAAAATTCGAAATATTTCGTATTTTTTCATTTGAATTTTCTTTGTCTTATCTGCGTTACTTTCAGCGAAAATAAATATCAAAGAATATTTTTTTATTGTTTGCTTCCATTTCTTATCGCCTCAAATAAGTTTGATATAATTTGTATGTAACAATTTTAACGGAAACGTAATAAACAATTAAAATGTTACTACCTTTGCACCAAATATGATGTATGCACCCAGGATATTTTTTGCTGCGTCTGTCAGTTTGCCGATTTTACTCCACTGATGGCGAAGCCTTCTTGAATTGCCTCCTCGTTCCAAACTCCACATTGCCACCAGACAATTCGGAATGATCAAAATAGCCGTCTTTGTCGCTTTCCTTCAACTTTTCGTTATTCTCTATTCACGTTAGTAATTCCAAGAACAATGGCCTTTCGGACCGTTCCCTTCAAAGTTAAAAAATGAAAACTATAAAAAAACAATATTGTTGGGTAGAATTATAGCAATTTCTTTCGTCTTTGAGTTGGCAGCTGCAAGATTGGCTGTCTTAGCCATAACCCAGATTGTGTGAAAGCCTGTGGCGATGCTTTCTACAACCTTCCTTTGGCAAAAGTCTGCCACTACAATTGGCGACTTTTGCCATTTCTCAGTACTAGACTTGCCTATCATTTTGCTTGTAACATTCTAGGTGAAAACGCCTTTAGCCAGGTGAGATGGAGATGAAAGAACACCATTCGGAATAGCGACAAAAATTCTGTTTTTGTAATTACTCACTCGTTATGAGTGGGGATCATCTCTGAGGCTAACTGCTGCTGTGAACTAGAGAGGAGCGATTGGAGAGGAGGCGTGTTTCAACCAATGCGAGACAGAGGTCAAGTCTAGGACTTAACATCTGGAATGTCATATTGATAATTTGCTGTGCCAGAAAATACCTACAAGTATGTCCTTGCCATGTTACTCGACGGCTTTTCTTGTCAGATCATAAAGAGAGTAGGGTGGTAGGTAACCGAGCATGATTTTCAGCTGATGGTTTCAAAGGCAATTATCTTGCCGATAAAATGGAGGATACCAACCGTGATACCCATGACAGATTATTCTGTAGGAATCTGGTTCAACAAGCTGCCTAAGTATCTGTGAATAAGTCTAGGTAGACGTACTGCAAACCGTGCGTGCGAATCCTAATAACTTATTTCGTTATCGTTTTGATAAAGTGTATGTAACATACATACATGTCTACCACGTAACATTTTTAAAAATCTCAAACGGCCATCGGATCTTGCTAATTTTAGTACGTAGACGCGTTTCGACTCGCTTGAGTCATCTTCAGTATCTAGTGTAGTGCAGGCTTAGCAGGTAGGCCCATTGTTAGGCCAGGTAGAGGATTATCAGTAATATTTAGTTTCTGTTTTTTATGTTGTTGAATTTCCGTTTGTTCCAGGTCTTTCTGCTTCAGTTTTCGTCTGAGGGTGTGGCCTGGCACTGAGGCAATTGCTACCGTCTGCCCTACAATGTTTACATATGTATTTCAAATTTTTCTAGGATGTCAAGCCTCAGTCCATTGCTTTACATGTGTAATAATGTCGTTGAGTTTGTTATAGGGTCAGGATTTTATGCATAATTTTGCAGGTACGTCGCGTTGTTAGAGTCTGCCTAGTTGTCTAAGAAAGGTCGCAAGTACTGCCTGGAATGCATAGTTTGAATTCATAATGAAAAATATAAACATCGTGGGTTTTTATGGCTACCAGCAAGTTTTGTTAATGTTTTCCAAGGAAAAAGTTCATATATTAACCCCTCAACTCGAGCTTTTTCAATTGTGAGGTCATACATGCCCTAGAAAATTCGAAGAAAAATTTTGTGTGTTTTGAAAGCCTAAAGACGTCGATTTTGTCTATTAACCTCACTCGTGCTAATATGAGCATTTACGTTCACACATTTCCCATCTTCTCGAACACTTTGATACTGAAAATACCACTTTCCGATCTGTTTTGGAAATCAAGACCTTTAACTTGAGACTGAACAAGATTAATTTGTGTATGAATAAAAAGTAATGGTGCATCTCGTAAGATGAAGAGAGTTCCTTAATAATTTTTGAGCATTTTTCGACACCAGACCTTGTATTGATGTACTCACCGAGTTTACTAACTGTAGCGTCTGTGTTTGCTATATTTTCCAGGGAGAACTGTTTTGATAGACGGACAGGCATGTCGGGGTCTCAAAAGTTTTGTAGGTAATTACAAACCCCTAAAGATACAGTTGAAAGTGGTGCTAATTATATAAGAAAATGTTTGGTTCTAAGAAGCTGCCACCGCATTATTTTCTTCTCAAAACCACCTTTCTTAAGCAAGTATACAATATATTTTAACAATATTTCCAACGATTTAGTTGATATTCAGAAAATATATTACATGCAACAATAACTAGTTGTCAGTAGAATTTCTCGTTTTTAGGTTCATTAATGGGTATGCCAAAATGGATTTTTTAACTTTTATAGTACTACCTGTTGTATTAGAAGAATTACCGAAAATACTAATCAGTTAAAAGATTGATTAGTATTTTGTAAGTATATTTTTCAAAATAAAATGAAGTAATCATTAAGTCTTATTAATGAAAATATAGCATCTTTCATGAATGAAACATGATGACTGCTTCATTTTATTTTTAATCGGCATTATATGCACGAATCTCAAGCATCTCCGTTTTAGCAACATTCGCACCATCTGCCAGATTTTAATTCAATTCTAATGAACAACTAAGAAGGTCGAATGTTTCAAACTGCTGAATACTTATTTGCAAGCGAAATTTTCATTGCAAAAGAATATTAAAATCACGAACGGTGACTGTAAACATGGGCTAACGCTTCTGAGTATTTGAACTTTCGAAATAAGGTACTCAAAGTTTGGGTTAAGGTTAATGATAGTTAACGATTTTGACCACGAAAGAAGAGTTCGTTTATTCTGAGTAGGTGTAGATATTTATGGTCCATTCAATTGAAAAAAGATAAGAAGTCAAGCATTGAATATACCTGCAATCCACATATACACGAATATTATATTAGATGCCCAGATAACTACAAAATACAAGTAGTTTATCAAAGTCTAATGAGCGCACATCATTTATAATCTAACTTTGCGGTCGCCTAAATTATTCCTGGCAATTAGTTCACACCCGTTGTACACATTCCACAAAGTTCAAAATAACATGGTCTTGAAACTAACCGCCGAATATGATCCCAACTCAACGTAGTAAAACGCGAGCTAAAGATCACATTACAGCTGAGTTCTACGAATGACTAAAATGTACCAAATTCTTTATTCCATTGCTGCCAATGTCTGCATGTACGTTCCAAATGTGGTAAATTCACCTGAAAAATCGAAGAACTTTTCAAGGGCTCTGTGCAGGCAACTTCGGCCTTGGGCGTGATGCCTGCGACAATAATTGATCCACTTGCCTAGTTTAACGTAATGGGCTCATTAAAACCGCGGTACAGACCGCATCAAGGTTACTACTGTTACAAATAAGTGTTAGGACAGGCAAATAACAAGACGAACCTTAAAATATTTTGAGTAGATGTTGTGTTTTTTGATGTTTTTTGTTCCAGTATTGTCACATTGTATTAAATGCTGCTGGTAGCAAATGCCCAGACAGTACGGCCTGTAAATGAAAATACACAATGTATTTACCACATACATTTTTTTGCAGATTAGGGAATTAATGATAGTTTTTTTTATTAAATAAACAAATCAAATGGGAAGCAATTAAAATAGGAACATAAAAATATATACCAAGCAAAGCGCATAATGAATCTAATTTGGTGATAAGTTGTCTACCAAGTTGGTATTTATGGGAAATTGGAACTGCCAAGAAACAATTGAATGGCACTCTAGTTTTTTCTTGCTGCATAAGATTTATTATTGTCGTGGGAATTATCGCGCTAATAGATTCACGCTTTTATGTTTTTAATACTAGGTAGCAGGGGGTATGACGTAATTGTTGGTAAATTTTTGCGGAAACCATAACTAAGAATTTCTCAAATGGCTTATTGTCCTTTCCAGTTTCATTCTCACTTACAATTTTTAATGATGCGGAAGCTTTGCAAATTCTTTAAAGTCAAATTGAAGAAATATATGGGAATAATTATTAATTAGCAGTTAATTTGCAGAAAAATATCGAGTTAATTATTTTGTTAGTTTATTTCACATCAAGGATTAGATGAAATGTAATTTAAATAATTTTTACTAGCATGTGATGATTTTGTTTCGAAATCCTCATGAGCGGCAAGGCGCATTTCCACTTAGGCGGTTAAATCAATAAGCAAAATCTTCGTTTTTGGGGCACTGAAAATCCGCTTGTGATGCACGAACAGCCGTTACATACACTCAAAGCCACTAATTGCTGCGGCGTTTACAAGGGGGACGTGATCGGGCCATATTTTTTTAAGGATGCCATTGGCAATACGGTCAATGTTACTGGTGAACGCTGCAGGGCCATGATGAACGGCTTCTTACTGCCGGAATCGCATGAGGGGGCTTGTTGAACATGTGGTTACAAGAAGACGGTGCAACCCCACACACAGCGCCAGCCATAATGTGATCTTGTGAGGGAAACGTTTCCTGGTCGCGTAATCTCCCGATTTGGCATGGCCAGCAGAATCGCCTGATTCCATCATCCCAGACTTCTTTCTTTGTAGCTACTTGATGTTGTGGGCTTATGTCAACAAGCCTTACATAATTGCAGACCGAAAGGAGAATATTCGACAGGAATGCGAACAGTTATCCCCGGAAATCTTGCGGAATGTCATGGAAAATGCGATGAAAGGGGCACAAATGTGTGTCAACTCTGGCGGAAGCCACTTGACGGATATAATCTTTACCACTTAATAGAAAAAAGTCTAAAGGTCCGAATAAAGATTTCCATTGCTCAAAATATTTTTTTTTTAATTTAAATTACCAAAAAAGTTATTCAAAAACAAAATTGGATGATTAATTTTACGCCATCTTTTACATATCCTTATGACCGTTTTGATCATTTCAAACTATAATAATGGACTAAGACCGGTATTGCATTTATCAAAGAGGATAAAAAATATATTGTAAAATTTGTCAAAGAAATTTTACCATGTAACGGAGAATGTATAATAAAAAATTTTTTTATAAAATATGCTGTATCAAATTTTGCTACATTCCACCATATTTGGTGAAAGGTTTGACAACCACTTCAGTGAATGGTGTCAAATAAGTTCACTTGCTCGATCGATGCCACTAAGACTTTAATTTCCGAATATGGCGATACCAGTTAATGATGTTCTTGACAAGTACAGGAATATTGAATTCTGCCGCAGATCAAAGGTAAAAAAGTAAACCTGCCTACGGTCAGGTTTTGTCAAACTGGAATTCTTTTCCTCGTTTGTCATGAATTTAGTTTCGTTAACTTGTAGGTATATTCAGATTCTAAGCTCAGGAATGCTACTTTGGTAATATGGACGTCATGAGCATACGCTACCAATTGTGTGGATTTGAACATTATATACCCGAAGTTTCAGCTGATGTCTTTCTGATGACGTGTTCTAGTGCAATGTAGAAGAGCATTGGGGCAAGTCTTTTCCCTTGTTTTAAGCTTGATTCCATTATAAAACTACCCGTCAGCTCATCATTTACCTTGAACTGGGACGCTGTATTTAGCATCGTTATCTTGAGCATGCGGAATAGATTCGCTTGCGAAAGTCAAGCATTACTGTGTACGCATTTCCGTCGACACTGCCATATGCTTGCTTGAAGTCTACAAAGAGTTGGTGCACATTGATATTATATTTTCATTGTACGGCTTTAACTATCTTTCTATAATTTTGGAAAGCATTTTATCAGACGTGCAGATTAGAGCAATGCTTTTATAATTTTCCCAACTTAATTTGTCCCTCTTTTTGTGTACAGGACAAACTATATGTAGTAATCTAGGAGCTATGGTTCTAAAAGCAGCGCTGACACAGGCACACAGCACGAACGCAATTTAACAAGGATTCAGTCGATTCAGTCACCTTCCCCATCGCAACACTCGCAAATTGTTTGTTTGTCGGTAATTAACGCGTGCCTGTCTTATTCTTTCGATTTATTTCTCCCTTAATTACGCCTAATAATTATAAACATAAATTGCTTTCAATTGAAAACTTAATCGAATCTACAAAAAGACGATTTGGAATTTTAAAAACAACCGAAACGAGTGTGCATTATCACCACCGCGGGTTCACCCATAGATGGCACTTCTATTTCCACATTGTGGCGTCCACATGCTCACCGCAAGGAGCGCATCAAGCAGTTAGTGAATTTCACAACTCATGTCAACGAGACGCTCGCTTCGTTCGCAACCTCCGACGAGTCAACATCGCGCACGCCAACATGTAGTCCAAACTACATTCATTCCTATACTTGCAATTCTCTTTAGTTTTCCTAATAAAGTTATATTTGTGTTTCAGTAAAGTAATAATCTTTTCTTTCTAATGGGGATCGCGCATCGCTTATTAACAATCCCCATAACATCGTACGAGCGAGGTTATTCCGAGTGTCGCAAATAAGCGGGAACAAAATCCGCTTGCATCAGCCGCACGGTCGATTTTTAAGAAATTGTGACTGAAAAAGTGTTATCTTCATTCTTCGTACCAATTGAAACTTCTTTCAGTTTTGCAGTAAATTAATTGCATAAATGGCAAATCGGTAAAAAAAAGACGTGCAATCGATTGCTCTACGGGTGGAGCTAGTAATGGCTGTCGGAAAAGATTTTGTTTAAAGCGTTCAAACTGGCGGCCGGAAAATTTGCACCTCGGTAAACCAAAAGCTTACAACGATTAGTGTATTTGACCCGCTCGTGCGTCAGTGATATCATTTCTTTTTCCGTCTCGCGAAGCATTCGTTTGTTTTATAGGATTTGTACTTTTACTGCGCAGAGTACATGGAAAAATAACAGTCGATAATGGCAAAAATTAATGCAGGGGAAAACAGGAAAGGTCGTTCGCCTTGGAATAGGTTATGATGGAGTGTGGATGCATTGGGTGTTGTGAGTGAGAATGAACCCTCTGCTGGACAAACCTTATCATCTAGCTGGACTCCTACATCACAGAGCCGATGAAAATTATTCGTGGCGGATTGCTAGTTAAGATTAGAGAAGTACACACTTCTATTGATATGCCGCAAACAATTGCAGCGAAAGCAATTCTATGCGAAATTGAAGGAACCACAACTTCTATTCAATTTGTGAAGAGCGGCGAGCTGGATTGGACAAGACCCGACCGATTGTCAAGTCGTGAAAGGTTATGAAAGATGAGAAGGTGCCGAATTACAGATTTTCGGATACTGTAGTGTATCTGTCAGTTTGGAATATTTCACTCGAGTGGAATCATTTCGAATATTTTTTTTTTAAAGTATATTTTTAATGCTAGCAAACATAAATTGTGCGTTGTCTTATACGGAACACGGTGAAGTGTGAAAGTAATTTTAAACCATTCGTGCATGGGTCTAGAGAAACTAAACTATTTATGAATTTCTCCTCGCCTAAACGTCAAAGCAATTTATCGATGAAATAGGAAGCAGTAGAATAAGTAGCAGCGAGCATTACCACGTTCGAAGACAATACGGTTGTGATATTCAAAGAAGTTTGCATGTATTTACACTTTGATAGCCGAATTTTTATAGGATTTTATACACAAGTACCTCCAAATAGTCAACGAGCGCTCGTCGTCGAGGGAAAGGTATTGTAAGTACCATTTTAATTTAAATTTTTATTATTTACCTATTTATTGCGAACGAAATATCTTTTAATTATTTATAAAATTATATATATTAATATTTATATTTAAAAAAAAAAAAAATAATTCTTTTATAAATGCAAATGGGAAAATTGCTTTAATTCGGCATATTCAGATTTTTGAATATCGCAACACGTCACGAATAATACCTTAAAACACTATTGCATTGGAATACAGAGAAACAATAGAAGTTTACTCAATTACATTTAAAGTCATCAGACTTTTCTTGAGTGTTTTATGTTACACAGATTCCTTTTGATTTTGAATCTATTGAAACGTTTTGTTGATTGATCTTTATTTTTTCCCAACTACGAAGCCATCAAAGCAAGTCTGTTTTTTTTTTGATTCAACCATCTCTGCATATTTGTTTTTGATTCTGTCTCACTTTTGAATCTACAGTAATTGACATGCTTAATATAATTGTCAAAAAAAAAAAAATAAAACACTTCACAACCTATAAGCTATTAACACTTTCATCATGTGTATGCAAACTAGCGTTTGTATGTATTCAGCTTAAAATTCAACGCGATTCAACGAATTAGCATAATTAAATCCAAATCAAATCGCGCATCATTCTGAAATATTGGATTTTGGTTGTATTTTTCTTTTTTTTTTTTTTTTTGATACTGAACTCAGACTGGTTATGTTTGTTGAAATTATCAACAGAGCATTAAATCCAAGGAAATAAAAAAAAAAGAAAAAATTCTTTAATAGAGTCTCAATAGATTAAAATTAATTTTGTCAAAGTTAAGGTGGACATCCCCCATTTTGCGCTGCACTATTGCTAAATTTTAAAAGGGACACTTTCATCGATGTAGTGAATGGTAATTGTCAAAGATTTAAATACAAATTCAAAACCAGATATTTTTTTAAATATTTTGCTAATTTCTACAAGCTAAATACATTCTCTTAATTGTGAATCAATTTAATTTGAAAAATGCTTAAGTAATGAATCGTTCGTAAGGAAGAAGAAGCATAGATTTTTTTTCTCACCTGGTTGAAACAAATAGCACTCCATATAACCATTTCTCAGCGATTTTTCATTACAAAATAGTAAATAAAACATTTTCCTTTGAAAATTCGACATTCATTATAATGAAACTACTTAATACTACATGTTAGAACCTAGTAATTCAGCAAATTTCAATTGATATTATTTAGAAAATAAAACTGAAATACCATATTTCATTTCTACGCAAGCAGAATTTATATCACGTTTAAACATTCCTATACAAAATTCCGTTTACATATGATAAAAAGAAAAAAATATTTATAATGAAATTCCAGGATTTATTTCAATATGTAAATCGATGTCAATTGAGAAGGATATGATATGGGTAGGTTAAATTGAAATTTAACCAGATTAAAATTCAAATTTTAAGGGAAAAGGATTAAAATAACACTTAGATTTAAAAATTAAAGAAGTCTGAGCTGAAAATATTAATAAATAATATGCTTTCAATTCAAAGAAATCAGAAGTAAATGAATGGTTTAAAACTTAACATTGATTTAAGGAATAATTTAATGTGTATCTATTTTAAAATAAGTTACTTAAATACAATGGAGTGCTAATTTTCAAACTAAATCGGTCTTTCCTTTCCGATCACTCTGACCGGGTATAGGACCCGGTACGATGGTAGGCTCTCCACGTTACAAATGAGCCAGCCATCGGGCACTAATAATCCCATATAATCCTTCTGTTTCAGGTGACTTCATGGGTTGAGTGGCCCAAGCAAAGTGCCTTTTTATGGCATAGAGTTATGCAATTCAATTGTATAATTCTATGACATAAATTGGTCACCGGGGTACTCCCTTTCTGATGGGAAAGTTCATATAATTCGAGTTGTATGAGTTTTCCACTCAGAAGAGGAATACCTGGCCACTTCAACAAGTTAACATTGGATTTATTCCGGTTGGGTGGGTATGAAGGGGCTCCACCACCACCCGGTTGCCCCTCTTTCATTTGTGGGCCCTGAATTTATTTGGGTAAAGACGAGGTCACCCCAAGTTCGCCTTTCTTGTCAGGTTGCACTTGTTCTCGTAACAAGTCGTAGTTCCTTCGTGGAGGTTATTTACAATTTTGCGACTTCGGTCGTCTTCTGAGTTCTGCAAGCAATTCGTGAATGCGAAATGTTTTGTAGTGAGTCCTCGTGCCGGGGAAAAGAACCCGCCCCACGACACCGCAATGCTAGCCTGCCAGCGCATTCACGCGTCTCCGGACGAGGGCATTCTCGGCAGGAACCAACACCTTCCTCTGCCGAGGCAGCAGAACATCGCTGCAGTCCTTCACGGACATTAATGAAACTCCATAATTCACTACATATACTTTCTCGCGGGTTCTCTGCTTACTGCTTCTCTGACCATATTCTGAATATTAGCCGATGCAGAAGGTTGTTTGGATGGGGACCCCCGCTATGGATCAGTTCTGGAGCAGGTCATTATAATATTTTCCCTTCTAAATTCTGATTATCTCATTCGCTATTCTTCAGAGATTTTCATAAATTTCTCTCTTCATCCTGGTTTTACTGCTTGCCTGATTCTTTTTGTCCAATGCATTCTGGCACTCATCATCGAAGCAATCATTCCATTTGCGCCAAGCTTGATGTCAGATCGTCTGTTATGCCTCTGTCTTAATTGCCGCTTTCACTTCCACCCATACCTGGTTGCTAGTTTTCGGCGATGTGTCTGATAGGATAAGAATGAGAGAAAGTTGGTTATTGAGGGCTTTGTGAAATTTTTTGTCACAGACGCCGTTCAAAGCCTTTCGATCTCGAGTTTTGTAGAGGGCTGTCTTCACTAAATGCGCCTTTGACATACAATATCGATAGGTTAACCTTATCAAGTAATGAGAAAAATTACAATTTGCTCCTCGGTATGTACGGACGTTAAGTATGCTCGTGGCCTAACGTTGTTGAAACAGAATATGGTCGATTTGGTTTCGTTTGTTGTCATCCAGTTATATACAATATATTCGTCGTTTAATGTATGCGTCAATCTGAGAAGCAAGCCAAACGTTTGACTATATTTCTAAACTCAATCAGGCGCTGGTTGTTGTCATGTATTTCATCGAGGAGGCTATATCCTCCAGTCATTCTCCGATGAGATAGCTTATTGTCAACCTTAGCGTTAAAGTCACCCAGAATTGATTTTGTGTCATTTGTAGACAATGAGTTGACTAGTCCTTCCATGTGATTATAAATTTTTCGTGCTTTCCTTCGATTGGGGTGAGGCGAAGGGGGGACATGATGGAGTAGCTAAGGGAAATAACAAAAATACAGCATAATCACTGTGTCTTTTACTCTTATTAATTTATGGCACGTTATGTTATTAATCTAACTATTATTTCGTACAATCTTTGAAAAAACAACTTATCACATTTTTTAATAATTAATCATTAATTGGAACATTATGAAAAATCATATTGCTCCATTCTATGGGGTCATGAGATTGGGTCATAATAAAGAAGGCTAATTATTCTCACAAAACAAACAAATGTGTATTTCCTCCAGATCTTCATTGTCCCCGCCAGCACGAGCACCATGAGCCCAACGTCCATAGAGTTGGCAGCCTTCCCAAGGTTCTAATGATGTCGAAAAGTTGTGTTTTACATCATTACAATGTAAGGAAACGGCATCTTTATCATTGCTCTTTTGTGTTGACTGAGTGTTTGGTTTTTTGTTTGTTTTTAACATTCCTTTTGAGGCAAAGATCATTAAGATTGGATGTTTTCCCCGGCCTTTTCAAACTTTCCAGCTAATTATAAAGAGTTAAGGTAATGATGGCTGTTTTTCTTCGCCGGTATTGTTTCCTTTTTCAGTTCGCAATTGGCAAAATATCAGTAAGGGATGCATTTTCAAAGCTAGACGTCAGATCACGGCCCAAATGGGAGGCTTGGGAGAATAAGAACACCCAGGCTCAGTTTTGGGGATGGGTATTTTATCCACTGTAGGTGTGACTAGTTCGTTATATTCGGTGATTAACTCTGTTTTAGGTGGAGTGGAAGATGTTGTTGTAGATTCAGGTTCTGTTGCAAGAGTTTCAGTATGATAAGTTATCGTGGCCGTTGAAGATACAGTCGTGAATGTTGTTGTTGAAGATAGACTGCTCCAGATTGAAGACCTCCGGCTTCTGATACTCTTTGTTGTTCTACATTCCATGAGTTTGCAATATTTTACTTGTTCGTAGTCTCAGCAAAAATGAAATCGGCATCAGTAAAATTATTTGGTTATATGAGCATATACAACATTTTGTGAATGCCTTAAAAGACATTGTAGCCGTCTGAATGTGTGCGCTACCAAATATTTCACTTATCTGAAAAACAGTTACCACACCTTCAGGATGTGATCAGCATGATCGTAATAAGTGCTGGGTTGCTTTATAAATACAACGTTTGCAGCCTGCATTTTGTGGGTGCAGTGAGGAGGAAAGAAAACTGTAATTAATCCATTTGCACGAGCTAATTTAATCGCTTCCAAATTTTAAGTGTGACTCACACGACCACCTAGAAACAGCAAAACGTGGTTAGTAGGAGTAGCTCCGGAATGATTTAAAAGTTCTGATTTCATTTGTTGTCTCGGAAAAATCATTGGTGGGGGTATTTAAGTTCCAGCAGCATTAAAACATATTTTTACTGCGATAGTCCGTCCTCATTCAGCAGATGATAATGAACCCACCTTTTTTCATCCTTTCATAGCTAATATTTTGCTTTTCGTTTTATTAACAATATAAATTCAAGTTTCGTCGCAATTATATATTTTGTCAGGGGTCACTTCAAACTTGTCAGAAATACCTCAGAGCAACTGATAAAATTTACTTATGGCCACTTTGTTGAATTCCATTGTTCTAGCTGCTCGTGGTTTCAGGTTTTGATGACGTTTTAAAAAAACGTTTGACCTAATCAATACCTGCCATTTGCTTATCAGTATTAAAGTTATGTGCCTTTCCATTTTTAACTACCAATTGATATGCCAGACATCTCAGTTCAATAGTTGTTAGTCCAAAAAGACGCTCTTCCATATATTTCAGATATGCTTCTATTTCGTCTTCTTCTTTAGGTGTAAATATAGTTTTTTTGTGGGCCTAAATGTAAACCAATAGTAACTTTACCACCTTCCTTCATTTTCAAAACATATTGTTCTAAAGTAGTCTGAGGTACTTTTTATGCAGAGGCAGCTTTTTTGTATCCCATCCCTTTGCTTACAACTTTATCTATAGCTGCTTTGATAGCATCTGTCGACCATCCTCCATTTTTAGTTTTTTTTCTTGTAAGTGCATACCATGATTTAACCTACAAAATAATAAACCAATGTTATTTATTTAGAAATTTAAATGAACGCAGACCGACAACTCCATTTTTCCTCAATGCCCCACACCCTCATAAGTTAAGTTTGAAAAAAAAATTTCACCAATAAAATGTTGAATGGATTCAGACAAACAACATAGCATCTCAAATCAAACAACATTAGTAAACAAAGGTCAAAAAGACATAAATGGAGTGTTCATAATTACCTTAAAATAATGACGTTTGACACACAAAATTAGATCGATGAATCATTAAAACAGTTTTCCGTTTGTAAACAAAAGTCGCGTGCACTCCCACTCACAGTTTCTCTCGCACTGACTGTTGTTCGAATGAAGTTCCTGATTGGCTTATTGCTTTCTATTCACAAACATCTAGTTTCTTGTATGCATATGGCAGTTTCTAATATGTGTGATACCCCGTCACACCCCCCTTCCCCTAAGTACGCTTATCAGCCAAATTTTGAGAATTTAGCTTTCATACGAGCCACTTATTCATGCACTGCTTTAAAATCAATAACTTGTGATTTGAACTCCGTTTCCACAATAAACGCCACATCGAATTCTCGCTTTCCAGCAGGCTTTACACTTTTGAATATTGTGAGTGATCTCATATCTTGAATATCACTTCCCGTCGAGTTCGATTCCTGGATTGTCAGTATGTTTAATTTATACTGACTGGCTTATTGTTAAAGATCTTTAACAGCACCAGGGTTGTTCAGTGACATTCCAGGATCCAATGCCTCAGCCCTTTTTAGGGGTTTTGTACTAAAATAGAAAACCCTATTGGGACCATGACCTGTGTCCGGCTGTCTGTCCGTCCGTCCATCAGTATGTCACAGCAGTTTTTTCTGAAACTGTAGTAGCTATGGCCATGAAATTTTGTGGGAAGGACAAAAGTGGTAATTTCTTAAAATTTTTCAGGTGAAAAAATTTCTCAGAGAGTTTTAAAGGGGATGTCTTATATAGGGGAATGACCCTTCTAAAAAAAATTCACCATGGGTACCCGAGTAGGGGTCATTGTAGAGGTCATTGTGAAGATCTTTTGAAAACAATCCTTAAACTTACTTTAACAGTACCGAGGGGGCAGGGGAAGGGGAAATGTATGACATTTTATAATATTTTTCCTATCCTTTAACATTTAAGGTAAAGGTTTTTCCAATAAGAGGTGTTATTTTCATATTAAAAGAAAAATGCTATTTTTTACATAAATGATCAGATGTTTATTTCATTATTAAGAAGAAGTTATGCCATTAATAGTCAAAAATAACATCAAGCAAATAACTACCACGACCATGCTTACAGGACCATATCCTTTTCATGAAATTTTCCATAACAAAATCCAATAAGAGGTGTTATTTTGATATTAAAAGAAAAATGCTATTTTTTAATATAAACGATCAGATGTTTATTTCATTATAAGAAAGAAGGTATGCCGTTATTACTGAAAAATAACATCAGGCAAATGACCACCACGACCACGCTTACAGGACCATATCCTTTTCATGAAATTTTCCATAACCAAATCGAAAAGTGGCTGCCCTATGTCATCGATAGCCTCACGAATTCCATCTTTGAGGTCTTGAATCGACTCTTGGCTATTGGCGTAGACCTTCTCTTTCACATGGTCCCAAAGGAAGAAGTCGCAAGGTGTTAAATCACAAGATCTATTCAAAATAACACCTCTTATTGGAAAACCCTATATATGATATTCTCGCTTGATTGAACTTATTGTATAAATGAATGGCTGAAGATAAGTACCTAAAATTTTGAGGTGAAGCAATTCGAGTAAGTTGGAGAAGGGCTTTGTAACCATCCTAGAGTTCGAAACAAGCTTTTTGCTAGCATGAATCGATGACTTGAGCTATTCATCCAATACTTGCATAAGATCAAAAAAGATCAAAAAAATCCAAAAAAAGAAATAAAAAATAATAACAACGGCGACGCAACCAGCGGTTGCAGCCACGATGTTAACAATACATCGATAGCGGTACTAACCATGACAAAAACGACAAATAACACAATGACAGTGAAGACGGACGAGAAACGGAGATTAGCAGACAGTCTGGCTCAGACTGCTATTCCTGCGGCGTTCAGGCGCAGCAAAATAATGATGCGAACGCTAGAGCGTCCTATTAAGGAAAAGCGGGAAATGAAAAGAATACAATCTGCATGCGACTCCTCGAAAATCAGCAAAGCAGTAAAGGTTGGGCTCCTTGAACTAGAGGAGCTCCTAGATCGCATATGGCACTATCGGAGGAGCTGATTAAAGGCCGAAGACGAACAGAAGGCTAAAGAGGCGCTTGGGGCGAAATCTAAAGGCGACATGCAGATAGCTCCACCATTAAAAGTCAATAAAAGAATGGCGTCTAGCCCAATCGAAGGAGATCAGGATAAAAGAAGGAAAGAAAAGGCACTTAATGGGCGTGGAGCACCAGATCAGAGCGAAGAAAGCCGCTAAAAAACTCCTTCAAAAAGTTCCAGAAAGTAAAGTTTGCACGGACGCCCAATCAGAAAAAGGACCTGATGCAAAACGGGAGAGACAGAAGCCCCAACGAAGACCCCGGCAGCAGGCACTGCTCGTAAAGCTCCAAGATGGCCGATCCTATGCGGAGGTACTGTGGGACATCAGAGGAAACGTAAGGCCAGAAGGGTCGAATTCGGAGCAGAGGCCGGCAATAAGGAAGCATTCTGTGACGCGGTAAAGAGAGTCCTCGGCAAGCGCTAGAAGAGGCCATCAAAAGGGAGCTCCCTACCGTGGGAAGGATCAAATAGAGAATGATACCAGAAAACAACAGGGGACAACGCATGGCCATAGTTGACTTGACCGAAAAGGACGCCAAACAATTCCTGAACAAGGGCAAAGTACGAATAGGGTGGGTTGTCTGTAGGATACGGCGAAGAGCAACGCCTCTTCAATGTTTCGAATCGGGTGTTGCCCAGGGATCTATCCTTGGTCCGGACCTGTGGAACGTGTCTTACAACGGGCTACTGAGACTTGAGGTGCCAGATAAGTCACGCTTGGGCGGCTATGCGGATGATATTGCAGCTCTGGTTGCTGGATGCACGGTTCAACAAGCGCAACTAAGGCTAGGCATGCTAATGCGCCGAGTGAGGGACTGGATGACTGCTCGCGGGCTCAGCTTAGCACTGGCGAAAACCAAAGTGGTCATCTTGACAAAAAAGAGAATCCCTAGAGTAAGGCGAAAACCGAAGTGGTCATCTTGACAAAAAAGAGAATCCCTAGAGTCAGTTTGATCAGTATTGGAGACATAAAAATCGAATCGAAGCCAGCGGTGAAGTACATAGGGCTACTGATCGACTCAAAGATGAGTTTCTCTGAGCAAATCAGGGCAACGGCTGAGAAGGCTTCTTCGGGAATATCGGCTCTGAGTCGACTTATGGCCAACGTAGGGCGACCCAGCCCGTCAAGAAGACGCCTCTTGATGGGTGCCAAAGGTCAGTGCTACTGTACGGTTCAGAGGTATGGGGCGACGCTCTCAGCAAGGAGGAATACCGAAAAGGTTTGGCACAGGTACAGAGAAGAGGAGCACTGAGAATTGCATCTTCGTATCTTACAGTCTCTAATCCGGTGATAAGAGTTATTGCAGGCGTGATACCTGTCACCCTCCTTGCTAGAGAGTCCCGCGCTATTTACCTGTGCCGAAACGAGGATGCGAGGGAAATGGTTGTCCGCGAGAAGAGACAGCGCTCACTCAACGATTGGCAGCAGTCTTGGATCAATTGCACGAAGGGAAGGTGGACTGCGCGCCTCATCCCGGATGTGAGACCGTGGCTAAATCAAAGGAATGGTGAGACTCACTTCTATCTGACCCAGCTTTTGAGTGGGCATGGGTGTTTTCAGTCTTACCTGCACATGATTTTTAAGTCACTGTCCCTCGATTGTCGGTTTTACCCAAGAGAGGAAGACAACGCCTACAATACATTCTTTGCTTGAACAAAATGGGTCACGCTGCGAAGGGAACTCTACAGGGAGACGGGAGAGCTCACCCCGGGTAATATAGTTGCGGTTATGTTACATTATGCACGGGCAGTCCTAAAATATAAAAGGGACTCACAGCAGCCGGGGGCGCTGGGGCTGGGGGATCGCTTTTCTGGCACATCCTCTTCCCTCCCGCTAGCAAAGGGATCCCCAGCTTGAAGGCGCCTCACGGCGTAACAAAGCGAGACTCGGCCCGAAGTGATGTGTCAAACGGTTCCAGGCTGGGTTCTCAGGTTCACAAGGGAGGTTTTTAGTGGGTACTCCAGCTACCTTCTTGTGAGTATGCGAGTCCCACACTCGGTACATAAATGGCATTCACCTCCCTACCACAAAAAAACACTTGCATAAGAAATTATTCAAATTTATCTAAAAGATGCAGAGTTATATAACATATACCATTTTCTCAGCTTAAATAGTTTTTCTGACGCACGGATAGACAAACTGACGAATAGACTGCACGCAAAACTACTATGTCTTTGTAAAATTTTTATCACAAAGCCCTAAAAATCAAGGTGGTAGATACAATAAAAAATAATTTAGAAGTTAAGATTCGTTAAAATTTGCTAATAATTATAGGATTTAACATTTCCGTCAGTAGTATCTTTAAATTGGATGAAATCAGCCATTTAAGTAGTTCCTTAAAAGATCCTTTTGTTCTATAAGTGCATCATTCTACAATACATACATATCTGCATATTGTAAGTTAAGCACAAAACCCTTCTCATATGAGACTAGTTCTGTCTACCGTAAGTAGTTTCAAACGACACCACTAAGCTGCCACGTGAGAAAATGTAACATCTTTTTGTTCTCGTGACAAAAATTTAATATTTCAGACCTCGAGCAAAAGAATTACCAAGAATTTGAAAGGCTGATATTCAATCACATTCCGTCTGATGGAGAATCAGGAAATGAGTAGAATAAAAGCAGTGATGAAGATATGGATGTACATCCTGAAGACGCTGTGGAGCCTAATATCAAAGATTTACATAGATGACGATTTCAGCGACAGTAATTTCGTTCTGCTTTCTGAACTCCAAAGTAGCTCTTAGGTAAACATTTACATCGACTGGAAATCAACAAAATTTTAAAACACCGATTGCCCTCGAGCAACATAGTTTAAATAGCAATATTGGCGAAGGGGTAGAACTTCCGATGGGAATTTTTTCTAGCCTGTTCCTGGGTAAGTTGCTTCAGGAGTTAGTATTCCAAACAAGTCTTTATGCCACACGGCTGAAAAAGGTGAGCCTTTTGTGCTAACTAACGTAGACGACATAAAAAAATCGTTTGATAATTTTCTGCAACCAAAACGCGACGATCCAGGTTTTGATAAACATTATAAAATAATGCCATTTTTAAAAGAATCTCAGTCAGACATTCTCGAAATATTATGCACCATCGGCTGACGTTTTCATCGACGAATCAATGATTCTCTTTAAAAGCAGATTGTCTTTGAAGCAACATATCCCAAAAAATCCCATCAAAAGAGAATGTAAGGTATGAGTAAGAGCTTAAGCAAGTGGATATGTTGATAAATTGCAAATTTAACTGACAAAGTCGGCCAATTCTCAGAAAAAAAATTAGGAGCCCGAGTCATGAAGATTTGATGAAGTCACTTTTGGGGAAGAGTCACCACGTACATACTCGTATATATTGATAATTATTTTACGTCCCTACCATTGTCACGTGAATCAAAGCAAATAGGTAAAAATGCGTGTAGAAATATGAGAAAAGGAATGTTATAAATCTTTTTTCGCCACTACTACTAGAAATCGCTCCTTATCTATGAAACACCTGTAACCTTGAGTCCACAAAAGAAATATGTACTTGATTTTCATCTTTTTTCTGGAAGCAATCGTCTACTCTGTGCATTCTTCTCCGGCAGAAATAGCACATCACTTGAATGTGGTAGACCCTGGGACTATCAGATGTATTGTAGGGGTTTTCGGAGGGGGTTGAGTCTTGCAGTCTCTCTGGTCGTGCCCATACTCTTTGCAAGTAGCGCAAAATGGAATATTTTTGCAGCCGAGATACTGAGAGAAGGTGTGTTCCCTTTTGTAGCAGAAACGGCACATTTCTCTTATAGCTAGGTTTTGCTATGGGTGTTAATATTGGGCAAGGGGACTATTAGCTGGTGCTGACCCCCAGGGCTTAAGAGTTCAGGAAGTGGAGTAATATAGGGCATGTAGGTCGTCTGGCGCTGCTGTTCACCAAGATCTCGAGTTGTGAGTGTGGTATATAAAAGTTGCTTAAGGGGGTGTTTATTGGCACTCTTTGTGTTGAGACTATTGCATTGTTCTAACCTAGCAACAGTTAGCAGTTGTAGCCCAGTCATATTAGGGCTTTCACCTCGGAATGAAAGATAATAAGCTGCAAATTGGTATGAACCTTTGTTTTGTCATTTTAAATGTTGTCTCAAAAGTCTAAATCGTTATCGTGTTCGCGTCTCAAGATATTCAAGGTCAAAGGTCACAAAAATCGGTTTTACGCGAATATCTGGCTTCCTATCGGTTAAATGAGATTTGCATTTATTATAAAAGTTGTAGGCTATAAAATTCCCTACAACTTTTGTTTAAACTTTTTTTTCATACGACCAACCGTTTTGAAGGTAGAGCGCGAAGAGTGCACATCGTACAGTCATATACGGCCTAATGCAAGGTCAAGCGTGAGTTATGGTTATCAGTACGTTATAAAGTCAATTATAATTATTAAACAATGCCTATTATTTATGTACTAACTATTAATTATTTATATTTAATTAAAGTAGAACCTAAAGAATGGGGCTGGATGCTTGAAAATGAAATCCTGGAGCCCATACGAACGTTATTACCTCCAGCACCAGCCGAACTACTAAACGTAATATTTTGCAATTGCAAAAATGGTTATGGTTCCCGCTGTGGATGCAGAAAATCAGGGCTACAATGTTCTTTAGCTTGCGGCCAGTGCAACGGACAAGCTTGCCTCAACGCTTCACTGTATCCAAGTAATCCCGATGAAGAAAATACATATGATCCCGATATTCTGGAAGGTTTGGAGATGAACATGACAGATAATGAGGATGATGACAATGAATCGAACATTTTTGAGGGACAAGAAGAAGAATTCATTGTCATCATCCTCATTATCTGTCATGTTCATCTCCAAACCTTCCAGAATATCGGGATCATATGTATTTTCTTCATCGGGATTACTTGGATACAGTGAAGCGTTGAGGCAAGCTTGTCCGTTGCACTGGCCGCAAGCTAAAGAACATTGTAGCCCTGATTTTCTGCATCCACAGCGGGAACCACAACCATTTTTGCAATTGCAAAATATTACGTTTAGTAGTTCGGCTGGTGCTGGAGGTAATAACGTTCGTATGGGCTCCAGGATTTCATTTTCAAGCATCCAGCCCCATTCTTTAGGTTCTACTTTAATTAAATATAAATAATTAATAGTTAGTACATAAATAATAGGCATTGTTTAATAATTATAATTTCCAAGTAAATAATTGACTTTATAACGTACTGATAACCATAACTCACGCTTGACCTTGCATTAGGCCGTATATGACTGTACGATGTGCACTCTTCGCGCTCTACCTTCAAAACGGTTGGTCGTATGAAAAAAAAGTTTAAACAAAAGTTGTAGGGAATTTTATAGCCTACAACTTTTATAATAAATGCAAATCTCATTTAACCGATAGGAAGCCAGATATTCGCGAAAAACCGATTTTTGTGACCTTTGACCTTGAATATCTTGAGACGCGAACACGATAACGATTTAGACTTTTGAGACAACATTTAAAATGACAAAACAAAGGTTCATACCAATTTGCAGCTTATTATCTTTCATTCCGAGGTTGACCCCTTTTTTTACCTAATATGACTGGGCTATTGGGGTTTAGTAGAGTGTGAGCTGTTGGGGGTGGAGTTGCGTGAGTGATGCTTCCTGTTAAAGCGTCTCCATGGTCAGACCCTTTGGAAAAAGGTCCTCAAACGTTTTGGTTTCTTGTGTTAGGAGACATTGGCATAGATATGGGTTAGTGACTCCTCTTTTGAAAATACTTTTGGTACTTTTGGTAAAATCCTCCAACTGCTCATTGGCAAACTTGCATGATGTCTCTGAGTAGGATTATGCAGCTGCTTCTTGAGAGCGCCTAAGTATCTGTTTCAAACGTGTTGTGTAAGTAAGGAGTGATTTTGTTGAGGTTTGTTTTCCTGTGAATAAACTATGTCCCAGTTCCTGGTAAGTCTCTTGGCATATATACCCTTAAGAGTAACTCCTTTGCGGCTTCTACGCTAACGGGGAAATTAGAGGAGTTAAGTTGGTAGGCTTCACCAAGGAATCGAGTTAGAAAGATCTGCATGAAGATTGCGGGTGGATATCTGGGCACTGCCAAACTTGATTGTTGCAACCTATAAATGTTTGTAGGTCTTGCACTGTCGATGAACTGGGAGCGCCAGACAATAGGGGGATCATCTGTGCCATCAATTTGGCTACTTTTGCGTTATCGGTCATTATATATATTTTTCGGTCTGAGTCTTCCCTGGGCATAAGAAGCAAGTGGGACAAGTTCAGCGAATTATTCTAAGTTGCACTTGTATCTAGGGTTAGCCCCCAGTCTTGGAAAGTTTTTAACGCGGCGAACGATTGTGATAGGTCAAAACTGTTAGTACGGTCCAACGAAAATCCACCAAAAGCTTTGATATCTTCTTTGAATGATCTTGCTTCTTCCTTAAAGTCTTCGATTCGTTTCAAATGTTCGTGATAAGCTTGTTCGATGTTGTCTGTTTATAAAAGTACTTGTTTGACGTGTAATGGTAGGAGTCTCGTTGCGCCTTGTGTTCTTGAGGAGGGTCTGAATTACTTGTTGGTGTATATATTTCCCAGTCAGTAAGATGATTCCTGATGTTACCGCTTTTGCTTCCTTTTGGTTTTCGTAGTCTATTAAATTATCTGACATTCAATTTTAGTAGTATCAAATGTATGTTTGTTTTTTTTGTATCCCTTTCTCTGGGGGTAATGATATTTCCAAAGAGCAGCTTTGAAAGTAGTTAGAGCTTACATCCTGCCGGCTGCGCCAATTGTTACGAATCTTTTTTCGCCCCTATTACCAGAAATCGCTCCTTACCTATGAAACACCTGTAACCTTGAGTCCAGAGAAAGGAAACACTTGATGGTCGATTTTCTTTTACAATGTTATAATCATTAAAACATATAAGGGTATTACATTTTACGCACTACACTTGATGCATCTAAGGTGGAACTAAGGCTGTAACAGCCCTTCCAGGATCGTCTATGCCTTGACTTTAGTAGAACTTAGGCTGCCTACGTGCTTTTCAAAGTTGAATAGTGCCAATCTCGTCAATGTAAGTGGAATTTAGGCTGTCTGCGCATACTTTAGCATTACAAGATCACCTGTTAATCCTGGTAAAGTGGAACTCGGGCTTCCAAAAACCTTCCAATGCAAGTCTACTTATACAATGGTTCTTACTAAGTGGAACCACGGCAATTGCAGCCCTCCAGAAAGAACTCAACGACACTCACTTAAGTGGCACTTCAGCTTCTGACATGCCCGTCGATGGTAAGAAGCCTTGCGCATAAGTTCTGCTCTAGGGGTTTGAACTCTAATTTCCTCCAATCCCTTCATTTATTTGCAGGCTTTAATGATCAGCAGGACCCCCGAGAGCGCCCGGAAGCACCGTTTGCGATCCACCCCGATGGAGGTCCTGGTAAATGCGTTGCAGTGAATACATGCCGTGACCCCAAGCCTAACCTGGAAGAAGTGCTCCGAAATAATCTACGTGCAGCATTTCGCTCCCTGACTCTAGCAGAATACCGGGCATGCCACCAAGCGGATCCCAGCATGAACACGTTATCAGTTCCTCTGCTCGTGGCACTACCCAAACGTCACAGGGGTGGCCTTTGAATCAAGCTTGACCAACGAGTAGTGGAGTTTCTCCGGTTGGCCCTGATTGCCATCACTCCCGAAGAGCAGGCTCTCTCCGAGGATCAGGCCATCGCTCTTGAACGTGAATACTTCCGGACACAGCAAAAAAAGCGTGCACAACATCGCCGGCAACGCCACACACCCAAGCCGCAAGCACCAGTTACAACCAAATACAAAGGTAGCCCAGTCCAGCAGCTGACCTCGATATCCACCCGCCTACGTTGGAGCGACCTGTTAGCATAAGCTGAATAATTGTAGATTAAGTTGTAACACCCTAATGTGTTTTAATAATTATAACATTTTTAAAAGAAAATCTACCATAAAGTGTTTCCTTTCTCTGGACTCAAGGTTACAGGTGTTTTAAGGCTAGGGAGCAATTCTGGTAATAGTAGAGAAAACAGATTTATAACAGGAAGAATGGAGTACCAAATGAAAAATTTTTAATCCATGGAGAATATGACTGCATAGTGCCGAAGGACTGCATTTCTTGCATTAAGTGGATGGACTGAAAGGTGGTGATGTTTGCCAGCAACTACCACTCACCTATCTCTGTGTCACGGAGAATGTCTGACGAAAGCAGACAAAAAGTTTAATGCCTTAAAATTGTAAAAAATTACAACACATGGGTATATGGGATATGTTAACGAGGCCAACCAGTTGAAAACAACTTATAAATTAAACAAAAAAGTAAAAAGTGGTGGCACAGAATCGTTTTGTACTTTATTGACGTAGCAAATGCTTTCATTATTTTCACGGAAAAAAAGCAGGAGTGAAAATCGTGGAGCCAAAAATATTCCATCTGGCTATTGTTAGCAGTCTTGTCGGTAATAGTGGCAGTGAGAATCCTGAACGAGAAAGACTCAGTGGGAAATCGCCGACAGTAAGTTAATATAAACAAGTTGAATAGACAGAACTACACTAATGCCTATAGGGTTTTGTACTTAACCCACAATATGTGGATAAATAGAATGATTTAATTCAAGAAAAGCTTTTATGACAGCACAACAAATATATTCTTGCTTTAAAAGAACTCCATTTTAACCAGCCAACATTTTTTTCCAATATTACTAAAATCATTGGCTGATCTGAATTTTAAATGTTTTATTCAAATTTTGTGAAAATGTGAGAAGTAGCGGTCTCTCAAAAGTTTAGGTCTTATCAAATACATTAAAACTTTAAAAGGGAGTCCCCCCTTATAATGAATAATTTTTTTCATTTAATGTAGTCAAGTAGGGTATCAAATGAAAGGTCTTAGCAGTTTCAGAATCTGAAAAATAAGTGATTTTTTAGCATTGATTTGGAAATTTTCCCTTTTCCCCAAAAATTGAAAGAGGGCCCTTGAACTTCTTAAGGTAGATATATATAATGACCCGAGTATTCAGAAAAATTATTTAACATGGAACAAAATTATTATTATTATTTATTCAGTCGCCAAAAGGCCCATTTTAAATTAAAATACAAATCAAATTTAACTAAAGTAAAATACCAATACAATAATACAATCTTAATTATGTAGTCGATGAATTGAGGACTTTTAATATTTTGGATTTAAAACAGGACTTGGAAGTGGTTGGGGAATACAGATCGCTAAACTTATTGAATGCCTTACAGCATCTGTTAACCGGCTCATTTTCTGCATAATTGGTGTGGTGTGTACTCGTGGTCAACATGGGAGTGTGTCTCGTGACTCTAATAGGATCGTGAAAGTGCATCTTGTCTGACAAAACAGTAACTTGAATATTGTACCTTATTACGTCGAAAGGTAGACATGCAGACAAAGCGACTCTTCTGGAAGTGAGTGATGTTAGGTTTAATGTTCGAAGTCGATCCTCATAAGATGGTAGATTGTGAAAAGAAGTCGGGTCGTACAGAGATCTTAAGGCAAAGAGTAAAAATTGTTTTTGTACAGACTCAAGCCTACGGCTATAGATGTCGTATAAAGGGTCCCAGACTATGCAGCCGTATTCGAGAATAGGACGGACTAGCGAGGCGAACAAGGATTTTGTGGCCCAAATATTCATGAATTCTTTCGTCCTACGTTTAATAAAATCTGAGTTTGGCGTCTAATACCACGCCAAGGTCTACAACTTTATCAACTCTTCGCAGTTGTGTGTTGTTAATTTCATAGTTATTTGTGTCGACATTCCTTTTTCTTGAAAAGCTTATCACGTAACATTTTTCCAGATTTAGTTCAAGATGGTTCATATCGCACCATTTGTGGAGGGCGGTTAGTTTGGATTCAAGAAAAGATACATCAGTAAACGATTGTATACTGTGATATAGTTTGAAGTCGTCAGCATAAAAAAGGTGCGAAATATCAGACAGCGCTTCCGAAAGATCTGAGATGAAAATATTGAAGAGAAGTGGACCGAGATGACTGCCCTGAGGAACCCCAGAGGCGACATTGATCTCACGCGACAACTGCCCTTGAAACTTGACAAATTGTGTGCGGCTTTTCAAATACGACTGAATCCAGCTTAGTATTGAACCTGATATGCCGAAGCTACGGACTTTTTTCAACAAAATTCCATGGTTCACTCTATCAAATGCTTTGCTAAAATCTGTGTATATGGCATCAATTTGATTTCCTTGCTCCATTCTACAAAGAATATCTAACGTCAAAGTGGTTAGATTAGTGGTAGTAGATCAGTTTTTACGAAAACCATGTTGCTCTTCATTAAGAATTGTTTCGATAATGGGAGAAATTTTACTACAAATAATTTTTTCAAACAGTTTTGGCATAGCAGATAAGATAGCAATGCCCCTGCAGTTCACCACAAGCCATTTTTCACCTTTTTTATGTATTGGTGTTATAAAGGATGGCTTCTAAATTGTAGTAAAGATACCACCAGATAGGGATATATTGAAAATAATGAAGAGGGGTCCAATCAGTTCACTTTTGCAGAGGGCCAAGAAACAGGGTGGAATCACATCTAGGCCAGGTCCTTTATTTAAATCGAGATCCTCGATAGCTTGGAGAATTTCATCTTCTGAAATCGACATGTTCTCTATAAGGGTTCCAGACGATTGTTCCGGAGGCTCTAGGTTTAGTGGAGTAGCAGAGTTCGAGTAAACATGCTGAAAGTGGTCTGCAAAATACTTGCAGATCTGTTCTACACAAGATGACGTCGAGTCTTTGTATGTCATAATTGAAGGATTGCCATGAGTTTTACGCTTAACGTTTACGAAGTCAAAAAACTTTTTTTGGATTGGAAATAGTTTCCTCCACTACAACGTTAACGTACGATTGATATGCCTCTTGGGATTTCAGTTTCAATTCGAGAGCAATCTCGTTATACTTACTCTTGATCTCATCGCTGGCATCATTATTGCGTTTAAGGAGCTTGTAAAGCTTATTTCTCTCGTTGCGTAAATGCCGGAGATCTCTTCCTAACCATGGCTCTGAAGTCTTGTCTTTTTTTTTTATTTTAGGTATGAATGATTCAACGGCGTCAAAGATGATGCTATAAAAGGTGGATAATGCTGTATCCAAGTCTAACGTTGACAATTTACTTGGGATAAAAGACAATTGATTTGATCGTAATTGCCATTACGAAAATCATATACAATAGTGGAATTGTACGATAGAGAATTAGAAGTATCAGAAGTGGACAATTCAACGATAAAAGCGAAGTGATGAACTGAATTAGAAAACAGATGCTCGTTGCCATCAGTTGAACTGACCACTACTTCGTCGTAAGAGTTAGAGAAAATAAGATCTATACATTTGCCATTTTGATTGGGTATAGGAGCTACTTGCTGCAAATCGTTACTATAAAAGGTGCTCATGAGATTGAAATCATTACTATTTAGGAGATTGGTAGGAAGAAGGAGGCCGTCTTATTCATCGACCACAAACTTTAAGTTTGGACGATTAAAGTCACCAGTAATTATAACCTTATCTTCTTCATTTGTAATTGCAACAATTTCAGCAACAATTTGACAAACGTCGTCGTAGACAGTATCGCTAGAATTTGGGGGGACATAAAAAACGCCAATATATACATAAGATCTTCCCAACTTTATTTTAACCACTTTATGCTGGAATAATTTGTATTGCGTGGAATTTACTAGCTCACTCATAAAGAAGTTGTGTACTGCAATTAAAACACCACCTCCTCGTGATTGGCCTGTGCTGTGACGATCTCTATCGTCTCTGTATATATTCCAGTCACTATCAAGGATCTCTTCGTTAATGTGAGAATCATTCGACCATGTTTCGGAAAGGGTTAGGATATTAAAATGGCACAACTTTGCGTCAAGAAAAAGTTTGTTTAACTTACTACGAATACCACCACAGTTATGGTAAAATAATTTTAAAATCTTCTGCTTATTGGGGACGAAAAAATTTATGGTGCTGTTCCCTTGCCCTTTGCAATGACGAGATATGATTTGAACTAACATGTGATGCATACGTTTCGAGATCTTTTTTTGCCTGGTTAACGGTGATACCTAGCTCTTCATGGTAGGAAAAATACAGAAGCCGGAGAGCGTCCAGATCAATTGGAAGACCTTCTCTCTGAATCACGGTTTTCAGACTTGTTTTCGTTTTCCCATCCATGCAAGTGGTTTCTGATGCCTTGTGCATATATGACAGGTAGAGCCGAACCGATTCGTAAATTTTATTATCTCTTAGTCGAGATATTAAATATCTTTTTTCGAGGTCAGCACCCGAAACTATAGTGGCCTTGACTGTTGGTGGCAACAACGGGTCAAAAAAGGATTGGTTGTCATTAGTGGGAGCAAGTGATATGGGCTGTAAAATTGATCCGGACGAATTTGGAATTAAATCTTCTCCGCGCACGAAGTTATTATAAGTGCCCTGTATGGTAAAAGATTTATAGTTTAAAGAGGAAGCTGCTTCTAGGTTTTGTGCAGTAGACATCTCTGCGTCTATGATTGTTTCCAGTTAACCAGCACTAACGCTAATAGAGTGAAGTTTTGGGTCGACAACCGAAGTGCTACAGTTATCCAAAGCGTTGAAGGCATTCAAGCGTTTCAAAGGAGAAAATAGGGATTGAGGTTTAGGATTCATGTTAGAAGTTGCTATTGGGCCATTAGTAAGAGTAATGAGCTTACATACATACTTAGCGCTACTTTTTTTTGCTGTTCTTGGAACCAGGGCTCGCGATTTGATCAATCCATTTCCTGAAAACCATGCCGCACCAGGAACAAATACCATTCTTCTTCTTGAAGCTCGTGAAAAGCCAGGCATATCGCGTTGGAATCAAAACTTTGAAGCCACATCTTTGCTGATTGCGGGAAGGTAGCTGCTCAACTCTGCATCCACTGATTAGAAGGTCATTTTCAACTGTTTTTCGAATTATGGCCTCATTAAAAATCCTTCTACTTCCTTTTACATAGAAAGTGCAGAAGTTTGCCTCTTGGTTTGAATCCGCAAGTCTTTTGATGCGATTATCCCACTCTTTTGTTGACCTGAAGGTTCCAAGTCTGTAGGTGAGCTTGGGGCTTTTTGGACTTGGTGATAGTGGACTACTGGGCTGTGTATCAGTTAAACAGGGAACATGCGGCACGTTGATTTCAGGAAATATTGCGGTTATTTGAGTTACCGAAAAGCCTTGCACTGTTTCTTCCAAAGAGGCGAATGGTTTATCTAGAAGTTCGATTTTCGCTTATACCCCAGAGTGGAGTGTGCTATTTTGTTGTTGCGCTGGTATCTTCATCAATAGATTTTCCAGTAACTCTTTCATGCTGTCTTTGTTCAAGTCTTCAGTGCTCAGAAGATGAAGATTGGAAATTAGGTTTCTCATAGAAGTGAGGCGTTTGTCAACTGATTCAAGAGCTCTTGTGATGTTGTTATTGCTACTTGATAGCGTCGAAGCAAGATCATCAAAGCAAGTAGCCATTTCCACAAAGCTTTCACCGTTTGCTCGGGACTTTGAGCTCTGGCGGGCAATCCATTGATCTTTTTCATTGATGAGGACATTAATTCGATCAGTTATTTGATCATAAACAGCTTTAAATTTCTCCTCAACATTTTGGCAGTCCGAGCAGATGAAATGCGACTCCAAATAGGGATGAAACCAATCCCTTGGAGCATCCATACGCGCACCATGCAATTTTCTCTTACAAAAACTTTTACATATTACATATTTAAAAGTGTGATAGAATGCGACACAATTGGCGAGATCACATTTGAAATTCATTTTCTTTTTTGAATAATAGTTGAGTTCTGGCAATTCAAAGTCAAGGTTGTATGATTGTTTATTTAATTGCTCAATACTAAAACCAACACTCAATTATCAGTAATTGGAGATTCAACACAAATCAGTAGAATCAATAAATTAATTAAAAGCAGATTCGTCACGAAATTAAAAAGCGGTAAAATGTGCTTACGGTTCAAATATAAATATAACTTTCATTAAAAGCACTATGGTCAGTCGATCACGGAAATGAGTTCACTGGTACAAAACGTCGATATTGAGTTTATGGCACAATTTGGTCACGTTTGCTATAACTTTAAAATATAAATACTTGGATTTATTTATAAATAAAGACACAAATTCAACACTATCTTATTTTATACTTAGCACTATTTAGATTTAATTAATGAAAATGTTCAGAATTGGTTGCGGAGCAAATATAAAACACGTCCACGCACCACGACGGTTTGGGAAATCTTCCTTTCTTTTGCGGCTGCTATGTGCTTAAGAACGAAACTTTGCATCTTTCGGATGAATTTGAACGATTTTTAAACAAATGTTGGGTGAATAATTCAAATCATCGATTCGTGGCATTGGAAAAATTTTTCCGAACCCTAGAATGGTTATAAAGCCCTTCTGTTAGGAGCTCTCTCCTGCCTGCTGGAGTTGTTTCACCTATGAGTATTAATTGTAGGTACTCATCTTTACCCATTTATTAAATTTAAATTAAATTAAAAGCTTGTACTATAAACGTTCAAGTTGAGGAAAATAACTCAAAATTACTCATACCTCTCATTTAAAACAGCCACTTTTTTATTTCATGATTATTGATACCACTAGTTGCATCAATTCTCAAAGATATTCATGATACCCATCATTGCTGAAACTTTCATGCGAATCTTAGCAAGCCTGTAAGCCGGTAAAAAGTGCATATTGTGCCATAGCCATATGTTTCCATAGTAATACGATTGCACTGCGTACGGCGTACAACGTATATTGTTCCATAGTAATACAGGAAAATTCAAACCGCTATAACTTCGTTAAATAGAATACATTAAATCCTCGTGAAACTTTGAGCAGATCAATCTTATGAATAGCTTTTTGTGTGTTGAATTTTATGGAATTTGTAAAATCGATAAATCATACTATTAGTAACAAAGCTGAGTGAATTTTGACTTCTCGCGTATTTGTTGTTGTTGTGCTCCTAAAGGCCTACATTCATGATTTTCAGATTTTTTGGAGTTAAGGTGTCCGATCGCGAGGGGGTATGCGAAAAGTTCATACATTTCTCCTGCACAACATAATGATAAGGCAATTTTAAGACTTGTTTTGAAAAGATTTCATTAAGACCTTTGCAACGATACCCTATACGACGACCAAGGGGAAAAAACTTTTTAAAGGGTCACCTCCCTATAGGGGGGGACCCCCCTTCAAAATCCTTTGAAAATATTTTTCATCTTGAACTTTCAAAAAGCCTGACCTTACTTCAAAATTTCATGGCTCTAGCTTCTACAGCTTCAGATATAAATGGCTGTGACATATAGACGGACACAAATCATGATTTCAATAGGGTTTTTTTTACTTTAGTACAAAGCCCTAAAAACATGTTCCCCTAGAGAGAAGGTAGAACAAAGCTGAACAAATGCCCCTTCATGGAATATCAAGGAGATGTGCATTGCATAGCACAAAAGCTAAACAATACAGGTCAAGACTGTCTTGTTCAACATGTGAAGTTGGCCACTGCCTACCTAAGCAAACGAATTGCGTTGCCAAATTTCACACCAAAAACAGTACCAGTAATAAATCAATCTTTGCTAAACTTTAAATTGATCATTTCACCCTTTTTAAATCAATCTACGAGGTGTGACAATTAAGTAATGAGACAAATTCCATGAAAACCGTATATTTACAAATTATTCTATAACTCTGTCATTCCCTTCAATGCAGTCCCCTTGGACAACTATACAACGATTCCAGCGCGTTTTCCATGTTTCGTAACATTTCTGGAAAGCTTCGACTGGGATATCCCCGAGTTCCCTCGTCACGGCCGCCTGGATGCCCGTAATCGACTCAAAATGGGTTCCTTTGATCACCGATGTTGTTCTAGGGAACAAAAAAAAGCCACAAGGGGACATATCGGGCGAATAAGGTGGCTGTTGCAACACGGTGATCCCTTTAGAGGCCAAATACTGGGACACGCTGAGGGCGGTGTGGCACGGCGTGTTATCATGATGAAGGATCCAGTTACGGCGATAGTAGACCTGATTTACGGTTTGCCCCGATGGAAAAATTCTTTGTGGACGATTTCACAGCTATCAAAAAAGGCAATAATCATCGTTTTCACCTTCGGCTTGCTGATGCGAGCTTTTTTTCGAGTGAGGCGTGCGGAGACAACCATTGTGTGGGCACGACTAAGAGCACTATCACCATGCACTTTTACAACTTTAGCCTACGTTTCCGAAGCTGTTCGTCCAACCTGGCGCAAAATATTACCGCGACACGTTGCTCTTGATTTCGTTTTGAAATTTTCGTGACGTGCACCACCAACACACGTCTACTTAACACGACACAGCAGGCAAACTAAACAAGCTAGAGCAATGGTAAATATATCAATAGAGAGGAGAAAGATGCCGAGGAAAGTTAAAGGAATTTCAAGGTCGCAGGTTTACCGCAAGTGCGGCAATAAAATCAGTCTCACTACTTAATTGTAAACGATAATTTTATGCTCTACAGTGAGCTTTTATTGCTTCGTGCGGATATCAATCTCATTTTCCGGATGGCTCCAATAGCTTAAAATTACTTATGAAAATTCTATTTTCTGTAGCTACCTAACTGAGTTCCTTTTAATAATTCTTCTGAAAAATTATTAGAGAAGTAACTACACACAATAAAATTTTCATAAATATTTTCAAGCCACTAGAGGCATTCGAAAAACGAGATGGATATCCGGATGAAGCAATAAAAACTCAGTGTAGAATAAAAATTATAGTATAGATTTACATTAAATTGATTATCGTGTGTTTTCATCTTTTCCATTTAAACGCTATTTTTTTCGTTTTTCCCGACAAATACATATTTCGGGCGTAAGTAAGATGAGTAAGATATTCTAATTATCTAAGGTTTAAGATATTCTAATTATCTAAGGTTAAGTGTCTAATTGCTTAAGATCTAATTGCTATTGGGTTTTATTACCTTTATATCTTAATATTATTCTAAGCTTAATCATTTAGTCTTCTTTTTTATTATTTTACTATTGCTTAAGGTCTAATTATTATTATTTATAACATGAGTGATTTTAATCATAAATAGTACAATAGAAAACAATCTAACGCTATTTGGCTGTATCATGATCCACAATGATTTGTACACGTCCAGTTTTCGCATGTCTCTTCCTTCCTTCACTACCGTTAGGTCGTCCCATTCTATTTTATGTCCTTCGCAAATGTGATTCGCTACTGAAGATTTAACGTTGCTCGCGGTTCCTCGCTTCATCGCCGATTGTGCCTCCTTAGTGTGCTCCTCGAATCTTATTTTAACCGTTAGTTTTTTTTGTCCAATGTATGCTTTATCGCAGTGTTTGCATTTAATTTTGTACACACCGCACTTCTCATCTTTCTTCTTGCTATTCTTTGCATTTGTGAGCCTACTTTTAAGTTGAAACTGGACACTGCTTGAAATTAGCTTTTTAAAGAAGTGCCTTAAGTTTAAGTTAGTGTCTAAGAGTCATAGGATTAGAGCGAGGATTAAGTTACCAGGTGTGGAAAAAAGAAAAGCAGAGATGGAAAGGAATCTGATAAAGGATAGTTTAAGCCGACTTTATGCGAAGCAATCGGAAGTAACACTACGAGCGTACGACTCGCACCTAAAATTAGCAAAAGGTTTGAACGACACAAAAGGAAGCATGACCGATTTAATGGATAAAGTACAACGAGCATTTGAGTGCGAGAAAGCGAAGAAGAACAAGATCCTATCCTGTGTTACTCTCTGTGTATTTTCCCATTTTTAGCGCTTCCAGACTACCCTGTGTTTTCATCTTTTCCATTTTTTCCGAAAAACACATTCATATTTCGGGAGTAAGTGGCGCCCTTCTCCAAGATCCTATCAAAGAAGTTCGAGTCACTGGTTGGAGGAAAAAACATCGTGAAGGAGGAATTAACTAAAGTTGAAGACATTCCGGATTCTGTGGTCAACATGTCATCGGAAGTCTTCACGGAGGAACAATTCGGACTACTAAATATGGGGCTAAATTATGCGATGAATAGCAATGCGATACTAAAAGAAGAAATTGTGATAGACATGGAGCAGTAATAAAGTTTCTACCAAGAGATAAGAAGGAGTTTGTTGAAGAAAGAACGACGAACTTGTTAAAGAAGAAATCAAAGGTCACGAGAAAAGGCAACAAGCAAAAAATGGAGACACTCAAACAGCTAGACCAAAAACCAGTCTTTTATTTACAAGCCAACAAAGGAAACAAAGTATGTAGTTATAATAGAGAAAGAAAAGTATGACAACCTCGTGTTAGAAAAACTAAATAACGGCGAATATTTTGAATTAAGGAAGGATCCACTTCCTGAAAGTATCGAACGGGTGGAATGAACCCTAAAGGAGTGCAAGGACATATTTGATGAAAAGACGAACTTGATAGTGAACAACTCCGTACTTTTAAGAATTAAATGCCAAGCAAAGATCCACAAGAAGGAAATGGAGATGAGAGAAATCATAACATCAACAAATGCTCCAACATCAAAATTAGAAAAGTGGCTACTGCAGGAATTTGAACATATGGGGACTTTGGCCAACAAATACTCCGTCAAAAGCCGAGATGAATTAATTGAAAAGCTTATGAAGTACAATCGCTTACAAAGTGAGGACAAAATGGTGCCTTTTGACGTCAAAGCTCTGTTCCCAAACGTACCAGTGAAGCAAGCTCTCGCGCTCTTGGAAGATCAACTTATTTCAAAAGACTCAACAGTTGAAGCGAAAAGAAAAGCAAGAAAAATCATAAAGCTAACAACACTGTGCATGTCGGAAAATTATTTCACCTTCAGAGGAAAGTACTACAGGCAGAAGTCTGGAGCACCGATGGGTAATCACCTGTCACCGTTTTTAAGCGAGATTTTTATGTCCTGGATTGAAGAAATAATAGAGCGAGATGCGATATTTTCGCCATAGTAAATGAAAAAGACCTAAATAAATTGCTGCCCAAAATTAAATAACATCCACAAAAACATCAATTTTACAATTGAGGAAGGAACGAACAAGGAACTACCTTTCCCCGATTTGAAAATTATGAGGGTTAGCGGAAAATTAGAATTGGACATATACCGGAAAAATACAAGCACTCAAAGGACCGTACCAAGAACATCAAATCATGCATACTCACAAAAAATGGCATGTTTCCGAGCATGGATACATAGTCTCGTGTCAGTACCACTAAGTATGTAAAACCGGATAAAGGAAATAAGTTATATCCTAGATATAGCGAAGAAAAACGTATATGAAGCAGGGATGATCTCAGGTATGATGAAGAAAATTGAACAAAGGAGAGCACGAGAAAGCTTTACTACGCTATACACGCGAAATAGTAGGCAACAACAAAGAGAACAACAAAGAGCAGCGGTCGTAAACTCAGAACTAACCGGATACTTAAGCAGATTACTCAAGCAAGTTAATATCTAGCTAATTTCAAGCAGCGTCCAGTTTCAACTTAAAAATAGGCTCACAAATGCAAAGGATAGCAAAAAAAAAAATGAGAAGTGCGGTGTATACAAAATTAAATGCAAACACTGCGATAAAGCATACATTGGACAAACAAAACGAACGGTTAAAATAGGATTCGACGAGCACACTAAGGAGGCATAATCGGCGATGAAGCGAGGAGCCACGAGCAAAGTTAAATCTTCAGTAGCGAAACACGTTTGCGAAGAACATAAAATAGAATGGGATGACCTAACGGTAGTGAAGGAAGTTAGAAACATGCGAAAACTGGACGTGTACGAATCATTGTGGATCATGAGACAGCCAACCGAAACGCGACTCAACGATGACCTAGGAAATGGATACTCTAGGCTTCTTGATATGGTGAAATAGCGTTAGATTGTTTTCTGTTGTACTAATTATAATTAAAGACACTCATGTAATAAATAATAATAATTAGACCTTAAGTAATAATAAAATAATAAAATGGATCCAAATGATATAGAAAATAAGGTTGTTTACAAACTATACGTGAAAATACTTGATAAAAGAATAAAGCAAGAAAAAATCATACATGATAAAAAGATGGTTAAAAATAATATCAACAATTCCAAAAATTTGTGGCACATAATTAATGAGAAACTTGGCAAACATATTAACAAGAATAATACAATAAAGTACATTTATGATGATAACAATATTAGAATCGATGATCCATGCCGAATTCCCAACAGTATGAATACGTTTTTTAGTAACGTTAGCTCAAATCTCAGTAGTAAAATTGATCAGCCACCTAATATAGAACTACGTTTACCTCCTGCTAATCGAAATACAATTTTTTTTACTACCAACTGATAAATATGAAGTTCTGAACATTATAAAAAATTTGAAAATTAAAAGTAGTGGTGTGGATGATAGCAATACCAAATCTATTAAATTCCTCGCCAATTTTTTTGTCGAGCCACTTGTACACATAATAAATTTATGTATTCAAACATCCATCTGGCCGTATGCATTAAAGCGACTGGATGTAATACCGATTTACAAATCTAAAGAAAAACATAAAATGTCTAACTACAGACTTATCTCATTAATTTCCAACATAGCCAAAATTCTTGAAAAAATTATTAACCACAGATTGATGGAATTTATAAACACTCATAAAATAATATCTAAAAGACAATATGAATTTATGAAAAATTTAGGCACCAATGATGCGCTTAACTTCCTAATAAGGTTAATTTATGATAAACTTGATAAAAGTATACCGATATCGGCAACTTTTTTAGATTTAGCTTAGGCATTCGATACGGTTAATCATGAGTTTTTGCTAGATTAACTGTATAATTATGGAATAAGGGGTAACGCTCATCAGCTAATAAGTTCTTATTTACAAAACAGATCGCAGCGTGTCTAAGTGAATAATGTTTTGAGTGACTATTGCTTAGTTCATACGGGTGTACCTCAAGGTACAGTTTTAGGACCGTTGCTATTCCTGCTTTACGTTAATGACTTATTAATCAGTATGCCTGATGATGTAATTATTTCATTTGCTGATGATACAGCCATTATAACCACCGGTAATACTTGTAAAGAAGTTGAAACGAGAATGAATAAATATCTCCTTGAAGTTAGTATGTGGTTAGCGTTAAATAAGATATCTTTAAACTTGGAAAAGACTGTATATATGATATTTGGGAATCATTGCCGCAGGTTTCCTGAACTTTTAAATATTACTATAAATGGAAAAAACATACAAAATGTAGCATCATGTAAATATTTAGGTATCATTTTTGACTATAATATGAAATGGGATAAACACATTGAATATATATTAAAAAAAACAAGTATTTAATTTTCGTTTTTCATAAACTCTCTAAAATAATGCAGACTGACACTCTTATGATGATTTATTACGTTTTATTTCATAGCATAGTAAATTATGGATTAATTGCATGGGGTGGAGCATACTCTAACCGCTAAAAATTATTCATAAAAATGAATTTAATGCCAACAAGCCTTTGATCTTAAAGCAACTTTTCTGCTTTGAATCATTAAAGTATCACTATATTTATCTCAAAAAAAAATTTTTATGTACAAATAGCATTACTAGAAATAAAAGTATACAGGTACCGAAGAGGTTCAAAACAGTTAGTATTAAGAGTAGTTTCATAAAGGCCATAAATGTATATAATAAAATTCCTAACGAATTAAAAGCCATATCTAACGAAACTTTAATGAAAAGAAAATTGAAAAAATGGATTGCATCAAAGTTATAACAAAAACATTATAATATATTGTAAATTTTTCTTCTCCATTAAGAAAAAAAAAATTAACGGTATTCGTTATTCAAAATATTGGATGTTACACTTGTTATTCTCTTCTAGTATACTTTAAGCATTGAATTTATATTTTATTTTAACATAGTTTCAAGTCCAAACCAAACCCACAAACAGGTATATCAATTATCTCTGCGGGATTTACGTAAAATTCCTGTAGTTTATGTAAATTTTTGGGTTAAATAAATAAATAAAAAAGAAGACTAAATGATTAAGCTTAGAATAATAAACCCCAATAGCAATTAGGCCTTAAGCAATTAGACCTTAGGTAATTAGAATTTGGTTAGTATAAATATCCTCAAAAAGGCCTTGTGATCTCAGAAAATGATTGACACTGAAGAAGGGAGCAACTTACTCCCAAAATATGTATTTGTCGGAAAAAACAAAATAATAGAGCTTAAATGGAAAAGATGAAAACACAGGATAGTCTGGAGGCGCTAAGCATGGAAAAATACACAGAGTATTAAATTGATGTAAAAAGCGTGAAAAGGTCAATTAAAATTAACTAAGACAGTACTTACAGGAGAAAATCAACCTGAACATAATTCGTAGTTACAAAAACATATATTGAGCTCGCATAAGTAGGAAAGTTAAAAATAATTCTCTCACCTCTAAGCATGGTGGTCGATATCACCGGTGTGTATCTAATAAGCGTGATGGCGTGAGGAGAATTAGTACCCACGTCGAAACCACATTCTTCTAATATTTTTCTTCTCTAATAATATTTCTGAAAAATCATTAAAAGCCAACTCAATGATGTAGCTATAGACAATAGAATTTTCATAAGTAATGAACAATGTTTTCTTTTAATATTTGAAAAATAAAATGTTTATTATAATGGAATGTATTCAAATTTTTTTATAAAATAAAAAAGTGATTTTTTCATCTTGGGTATGATTGTTGCTTAGTGGTATTAGTGGTATACCATCATCTACTAGTAACAAGAATATAAATATAGGACGACAGGGAATTGGGATTATACCCCACTTCGAGATGTTTGCAATTATTTACTTAAAGAAAAACCGTGAAATTTATGAAATCTAAAATGCTGCCCGGAATGGGTTAATGGAATGTATGTAATGAATTCCAAAACAAAATGGAAGCTTATAAAAGTCTTCATTTCATAGGTTGGGCTTAAATCTCTTCTAATAAGTGCATATTCCTACCCACTAAGCAATTTTATTGTTGATTTTTAATATGAGCAATTTATTTACTTGAACCCTTTTTATCTGATGTAAAGATAAAACACTGAATAGATATTATTGACCATGCACAGAAATATAAGAAACTGAAAGGTGTTAATTCAGCTGATTTATAGTAAATGAAATATCCTTAATTACTCGTATATGAATCAATTCTTGACTTTTACACATCTAATACAGCTCACTATCTCGCCTAAATTATTAAAATTGCTTAATCCACGTTACGTAGATCGCACCTATGACATGTGTATCTTACCGTTACAAATATTAATATCATTAACTACACAACGCATTTAGAGCGCCAAACACGAGAAGGTCGCGCGAAATTCTCCCATCATTGACAAAGATGTCCACGAAACCCATAAAGCCAGGGTCATTTAAAAAAACAATGAGCTTGAATTCTTTCCACATTTGGCCATTGCAGACCCATTAAGGTTTCAAAGACAGGTCGGCGCATCTGGTTGGTCTTAGATTAGCGAAGTGAAACACATTTGCCTACGATGGTTAATGAAATGCTTAGAAATATGCAAAACAACCAAATGAAAATACCTTTTCTATTTCTGGGAATTAATTAAGATTTTGTTGGCTGAAGAAAACAAGTCCTCTGATTATTCATAAAAAGATAAAATAAGATTCTTCCAAAAATATATATTTGAGATAACTATGATGAAGTTTCCAATCTTCGCATTTAAATATCTGCACCAAAACTCAGTGATCTACAACACAAACATATAAAGCCATTCTTAGTTCTGGTCATAAATCTTCTTGAAAACTCGGATTCAAAGTTGAAATCATGTACGAGTATGTCAGCAGTTTAATCCACATTGATCATTCAAATCAAAAGATAAACGTGTAAAGACACAATTTAGAACTGCCGTAATTAATCTATGTAAGCTAAGCCAATGTTATGAATGGGGGTGGAAGTATTTCAACAACTTTACAATGTGCTTATTTTCACGTAATTCCTCTTATTGCCTCCGTTGTCGTTCCGTCAATCGTCATCCAATTGTCTTAAGATTTTCCACGGCCCACCAACATTGCCCCGCTTCGGGTGCTGCAACCATCGATCAACAATTCCAAGATACCACCAAGCGGACAATAACGACTTTGAGTATTTAATAGAAGGTAAAAGCTAGAAAATGGTACAGTAACACGGGAAACTTAGTGGAAATCACGCATTACGCATTGAATTTTATAAGTGGATAAGTTGGTTAAAGTTTATTTAGTGCAAAATTAATAAAAATGGCATCAAGGATGTTTGCAACTGTTTTGATTTCGTACGCCGTTTTCGGTTCAAGTGTTCGTGCTTACCCAGGATACGCATCTGTGGATTATTATGTGAGTTTTATCTTCGAATAAAGGATTATTATAACGATGGACCATTTACAAAGAATGCTTATCATTTTTATTATTCTGAAGAGATGTCAGTAAATTTGTAAAGGAATTGAGAGCCCTTAATTTACAACGAGGATGAATTATATACAAGCTACATCTCTACAATGGATTAACTACATCTTTAGTTAAATTTAAAAGTGTCCTTAAAAAATTTGCTTTCGGTGTGAAGTTTTTAAAGTACATCATACAGCCATAAGCAAATATATTAGATAGTTGTTAAGATATACTTGAATGGGCAAGTTCTTACTATTAGTAACTTTTCAACCGCTGAATTTTAAAATTATTAAAATATCAACCATTAATATAATACAAATTTTCCCTTGCAGGATCATCCTAAATATGCTTTTAACTATGGTGTTGCTGATCACACAACTGGAGATGTTAAATCACAGCACGAAACAAGGGATGGAGATGTTGTGAAAGGTTCGCTAAGATAACTATTAGAAATGTTGTAATACTTATCTAATTTTTAATCTTTCAGGGCAATACTCGCTCGTAGAACCTGATGGTTCAGTACGTACCGTTGACTATACAGCTGATCCAATCCACGGTTTCAACGCAGTTGTATCAAAGAGTGCTCCAACTGTCCACGCACATGCTGTAGTTGCCAAGCCAGTGATCCACAAAGCTCATCATGTTCTTCCCGCTGTTGTTGCATCACCTGTTCCGGCAGTAGTTGCATCACCTACACCATATGGTAAGTTTTAATTTTTGATATACAGAAGAATAGGAGATAGAAAATATTTATTTTGATACATTATTATTATATTTATTTTTATTATTATTTTATGTTGACAAACTGCTCACGCAGGTATGTATTGAATTTTGGCTGAAAGGCTCTTTTACAACAATCAGTCGATTTTCATAAAGTTTTGTAGGAAACGTAATATTATGTTAGCTTTGTGTGACTTTCGTTAGACATAATTAGGAGAAACTCCCTCATTTAAACCTATTCCTGGAATTTTCAGTATTATTTAAAATTGCAGTTTACGCACCATTCACCATAAATTTGACTTTCCTTTGAGGAGCATTCAATCTGATAAGAGTTTTAAGGCATTCAGCTAAACTACCAAAACCAATAGGAAATAATCCTAGGCCCTTTTGCAGTGATTCTCTGTTTCAACTCTCAATGGAAGTGACTATTTTGTTTCTTTAGTTCTGCTACTGATTTGTAAATCAACATAGAATTGACGGGTTCTTATTCTAAATCAAATGGTCCAGTGGAATACTGGCCATCCTTTATAGAGAACAGTTGCATACATGACGTGAGTTTTTCTAAAAAATTTCAATGCCAAGGTTTCATTTGGGGTATTGCGTGATGAATTATTATTACAAAGCATGTAACAGCAATATTAAAATAGCAGCTCTCAATATTTCCGGGCCTTTTTATGCTAAATTAAAATCAATATTCTAATTCTAACTTCAACTGGTACTTGTTGATTTTGCCAACATAAGAGGGAAAAAATTAAATAATTATTCACATTTAATTCAGGATGATTTTTTTGATAATTGAATATCATCCTTCTGCTAATTGGAAGTATGGTTAGATTATACTCGGTAAATATAAGACGTGAGAGATAAAAATTTTCTGCTTTATAGAGGAACTAGATTTCTGCAATCATTTTATTTTTATTAGCCTTTCATTTTTGCAGTCCTTTTAAGACTTTTCGAAAATAATTTACCTCAGGTAGTAATATTGATTTAGTTACGAACGCTAATCAGCTGAATAGCTGGTGTCTTAAGAGCTGTCACTCAAAATAACCTCAGCAGACTTAGACCTTATTTATTCCTCCCGGAAATTATCCTTTGTTGACAATATGACTTTTTCCATCCAGCTTTAGATGACACCACCAAAGGATTGTCTAATTCATGTATAACCAGGTTCATTCTTTTCTCAGAACTGATCTAATTCATACAGTATAATTTAATAGGTTTCATTAAATTATATATAATAAAAAACAATGAGATTTTCATTTTTATGACGCGAGCTTGGCATCATCATTCTGTGGCTTTTTAGGTAGTGAGCATTTCCGAAAATATTGAAAGGATAGTTTCCTGCGGGGTTCCGATATTACTCTATATTAACTATAACTACCTACTGTGATTTGTCAGATTTCTTTACCATTCAGTCACTAAGATTTTTTATTGAAAACAATGTATTGATACTGCTGGTACACTTTGTGTCAGTCATTTTATTAGCATAAGAAAGAATATCATTACGATTTCCCTAATCTATAATAATAGTCAAAGTAAATTCATTTTTTTGTATATAAAATTCAAATTGTTGACTGATTGTGCAAGAAACAAGACTAAGCATGGTGAAATTGAACCCAAAATTATTCAGATATGAATGATTTTAGTGTAACATAACTTTTCAAGTATTTTGTGAATTGAATATTCCTCTGAACAAGTTAAATAGGTAGGAGTATTCTCTTAGAAGAAGGATTTTGCATGTTAATAAACTATAAAAGTAGAATTGAAGAAAAGGGGTATCATTTAATTCATATCATACTTAAGTAGTCCACGTAGCGTAGTCGTCAGAGCTATTACGCCGTAAGCCGAAGGTCCCTGGTTCGAATCTCGCTGGTAACAACGAGATTTTGTTCGAGTAATTCTTTGGACGGGCTATAAGCCCGTTCAGTTATGATGCGTTCTGGTTTAATATTAGAAGGTATCGCAGCTGGGTGGACGGACACATGGTCAAAGCGTGGTATTGACTATATTACCTTCCCGAGTTGCTGATACATTCGATCAAGATAATGAGATACTCTAACTTTCTCTGAAGGCCCAAAAGGGGCTGTGGTGCTAAAGAAAAAAAAATCATGATTGACGTCGACGTCATCTTATTCTCGCATTCCAGATACTGTTTATGGTATTCATCCCACGATTTCTTCTTATGGTTTTGTGCAAACATTTTTTTAAAATACCCTATTCAAATCGGCACTTGCCTATTCGTCCGCCCATCCATCTGTCTATAAGAGCGTGACAGCAAATTTTCTCAGGAACTTGGGGAGCTGTGAGTAGAATCATTAAAAATTGTTACCAGTCCAAAGTTGTCGAACAAAATTTCAAGGGATTTTAAATTATTGCGATACCGTTAACAGGGTAAGCAAAGAAAGCGGAAAAACATGCGATAATTGTAGACATAAAAACTTAAAAATATCATGGTTAGTTATTTATTAATATAACAATGACAAATACCTTAAAGATGAAAAATCGCGCGGCTTTTTTAATCTAGTAAGATTTAGGAATTTCACATTTTTATCAATAAAATTAGATTGGCACCCTTGAATTCAAGTGAATAGTTCAAATAATTTAATACAAAATTGTCCTTATTTGATAGTTCTATAAGAATCCAACTGTATTTAGTGAAGTTATAGCCATTTAAATCTTTATATATCACAGCAATAATAATGCGCGATTTTCTTAGTCCATGGGATTTTGATCCAAGCTGATGCCACATGATAAATGGAATCTTTTCAGAAACTTCAGTAAAGATGAGTAGCTTAAATAACTTTGAAACTCCGCATAGTACTCCATAACGATGGTCTTCGAAATTAAATCATAACAAGATTTCCTTTAAACTTATCATTTATCATTCATATTGTCGCGTTTTATGGTTCGCGGCCAATAATTTTAATGTTCCGGGAAAGTGAAAACGCATTGTCTTTTAAATTTAGTTAAAAAAGTTTATTTTCTAAGAATGCACAATCATTAATTTCACTATTTTACAATTTTACTTTTCACTTGTCTATCAATTTTTATTTCAACTGTCTGTATCACGAAAAAAACTCCACTCTATCAATCAATATCGCCTTTACTTTACGCTCCACTCTATCGCAGTTTTACTATCGCGGTTTTACTATTTCCCCCCATTCATTCAGCTTGGCTTTATATAGGGTCTCTAGTCATTCAATCCATTTCTCGTATATTGGCGAACTACCTGGAATATTCGAGCAATTCTGAATGGCCGCAGTGACGTTAGTTTCAAATATTGATAATGCTTGGTCGATTCTTGAGTTTTCGAGTACATTCATTTATGGATCATGATGTTCTTAATAGTTGTGATTATAATTGCGCCAGTAGCTCGCAGAAATGTTTGGACATGTAACAATATTATAGAAGTACTTTTTGAGTGTTTTTTATAATTACATAACGTAAATGTCTGCGAAAATTCTTCTGACAGCAGCGGAATTCTGCCTGTTGGACTTGTTGAGACCTTCATAAAAATTCCAATTTGCTGCACTTATCCAAGTCTAAACTTGTTTTCTGAAATTCAATTTAAATTTATTTCTCAGTTTTCTTCTAATTATTGGTTTTGAGGGGAGAAAATAGTAGAAACCCCTGCTAGGCAATTAAATTTGCACCTAACAATCTTTTTTTATGCAAAGCAAAGAAACTTTAAACGTGAAATCAAGATTTTATCCTTTCTTCGTCGAATTAAATTTAATCATCATCTATGATGCGACAGCCCAAGTCAAGCCTTACCCTTGAGGGTAGATCCTCTCCAATTATCACAATGTGACCTTGTTCGCTAATTGATCACTTCCAGCGAGAATCTGCTGTCAGCTTCCATTATGTCTTTCTATCAACGGCTGCTAAAAATATTAAGCTGTAAATTTCGCCTTATTTATTTGTCATCCGATTTGCATAATAAATTCAATTAAATTAACTTGCCTTAATAACGTATAATTTCAAGTTTTATCGGAATCTGTTGAGAAACTTGCCTGCTAGAGGGCTACAGAAATAAAAAAAATGTTTATGTCACCCCCCTGTATGGGGGCACCCCCCTTAAACACGTTAAAATATTTTCCAGCACAGCAAATTTTAAGAGGCACCACATTTGACCTACGTAGAAAATTTTTTCATTCTAGCTCATATGGTTTGCGAGAAAACTTGTTGTGTCCCACGAATAAACAGACGGACAGACAGACAAGTCGCGATTTTATAATTGTTTAGGGTATTGTATAAAAATATTTTACAATATCTTAAAAATGGTCTGGTTTACAAATACTTCCAAGTTAAGTCATTTAAAACATGTCCATGAAAAAAAATCATTATTTCAGTTGCCACTAAAATAGCGAATTGTCTTGCCTTCTGACTTTTGGGGCCGCCATTTTGAATGGTTGCATATTATTTTGGATTATTTTAAATCTTTGTATGCTAGGACCTCATCAATCAATGTGCCAAATCTCGTTCAAATCAGAGTTTCACTCTAGACAGGGCAAAATTATTCAATTTTTAGTGAAAAACGCAGCTACGGTTTGATATTTTCGACTTGTTTATTTTTCGTTCGATTTAAAAAATTTTCTGCATAATTTAGGAACTTAGTACAAAAATCCATTATCTCAAGTTTTATCAAAACCCGTTGGAAAATGTGAGCGCTAGAGGGCCAAGAAAACCTGAAAAAGTCGCATGATTACCCAAATATCAAAGGCTCTAGATCTAACTGATTTCTATCTAAGAATTAAGTTTCATATACATCGAATCAAAATTGCGATTTTGAGAAGACTTTGAAGTTTTGAGCTTCAATTGGCCGTCATTTTGTTTTTTGCGACTTGACCTCAAGTTTTTGTACATAACTCTTTAGATACTTATAGCTTCTATCAAACTACCGAATTTCATTAACATTAGTTGAAAGCTTTGGTCAAAACTACAACAACAAAATTTTGTACGTTTTTCAACATTTGAGAGGCCGCCATTTTATTTCAGCCATACCGCCTTTGGATTTTTTATTGTGAGATTCATCACATACATCAGTGTACCTTTATACTAAATTTCATCCAAATCGGAGCTATACTTTGGTCAGAACAGAAATCACGATTTTTCATCTAAATCGGCCGCCATTTTGTTTTCGCCTGGCGGATATAGCCGAGATATTTATTTGGTGAAAATCGGAGCAAAATTGCAACCTCTAGCGTGGTCATATATATCTATCTCTCCGCAATAGGTAAATTTCTCTCGAGAACGAAATCTACGTTACGTGTTTTTCTCATTTGTACCCACAAAAAATTAGTTTCATAATTTTTTTCAGGAGGAGAGATACAATTTTTTCAAATTATCCCGCTTCTCCTGTCCCCCCCCTCATCGATATTGCATTTTTAATAGCGGATATGCGAAGATCGGATCAATACCTTTCTTATGCCTAACTCAACTATCTTTGGCTAAACACTTCACATCCTTATATGGGGAGACTCCCCTTAAAAATCGTTGACTTATATTTTAATTAGGAAATTTTCACTAACCAAGAATTTCTGACCAGTAGCCTTGGTAGTTCTTGGGAAAACTTGTAACCCACTGACCGAGCGACCCTTAACATAAAGACTAGACCATTTCATTGCTACTTAATGTGAATTAAATGACCATAAAGTGGTCGGTCCGCTATTTTTATTTTCAAGTTTCTGTCAGAGCCTCGAAATGTGAACTATGCAAATTTAAGCCATATATTAAGTTTTACTAAATTCAATGAGAAATGCTTCAATGTCTATCGATATACATAGAAAAACCTATGCACAAAATAAAATTTCAAACGTGCTGTATATAACTAAATATTACATCTTGCAAGCTTGACGGTTCGTTTAAAGCACACACTGCTGGGAAGGTATGCTGTTTACATAAATCTAGGTTAGTACAAGGAAAAATTTAACATTAAATGGATTCGAATGCAAAAGTGTGGTGAAAATTATGAAATTACTAGAAAATGTTATCATTAGTATGATAACATTGTCTAGTAATTTCATAATTTTCACCACACTCTTGAATTCGCGTTAGAGTTGTTCACAGAGTTATTTTCATCGGTAATTGGTTTCACATACATTTTAAAAACATATTCGTGATTCGGAAAAATAATGATTCACCATTGGTGCACCTAGAGATGAAAAAACGTATTCGCTTAACTTGTCACCTAGAACACCTAGAGAGCTTATCGAAAGCTTAAATTAAATAGTTTTGAATGGTCATACATACATTACTTTTACATTGTTTGAAGTATAAAAGATCGAAACGTACACCCAAAATATAAAAACTACCGTTACAAAAATTAAGCGTTTAACATTTCTTATGGTCAGAGAGTTTGGATTTCCCGTGTAAAAATTTATAACAAAAATGTTGGAGGCAACAAAGTTTTTTTTATGAAGATACTACACTTATTTATGTTTATTTTTAAATCATTTTTTTATCCTCGTTTATTACGAAATAAAAAGCATCTTAACGGGATAAGACTATTTTACCCTTATCCTTATTTTATTCGGGAAAACGTGAAATTCGAAGATCATACTATTATAAACAAAGTTGAGCGAATTTTGACTTCTAAGGTATTTGTTGTTGCTGTACTCGTAAACACCTACCTCCATAATATTTTTGAGATTTTTCGGATCACAGGTGTCCAAGCACAAGGGGGGACACAAATTTTTCGTGTATTTCCCCTCCCTGTGCGCCCCTCGAAGTAGGCCTCTAACTCGACTTGAATCTCTGCCCGGTGAGTGGCTTTTTAAGTTTGGAAACAAAAAAGCTACATGGGGCCAAATCCGGAGAATACGGTGGATGGGGTTGCAGTTCGTCGCCCGATTCGACCATTTTGTCTCTGGCGATGGCGGAGGTGTAAGCCGGTGCATTTATTCTTCGCCAAATGGGGCCCTTTTTCTAAAATCCAGCTTCAAATCTGCCAAATACTTCGGCATAGTAGAGCTTTGTGACCATTTTGCCCTTCGCCAGGTAGTTATTGCAGATCACAAGTTGTGAGTCCCAGAAAACGGTGGCCATCACCTTTTCGGCCAATACAGGGTCTGAATAATAAGTAACCGGACTGACCTCAGGAAATTTTATATTGGCAAAATATGTACAATTTTTCTTTAGAAATCTTCAAGGACTCCCCATTGGAGTAGATAACACGCTGATACCGGATTTCCCAATCCCTGAACGCTCCCTGGAAGTTGGCAACCTCGATGCTGTCTAGAGCCCTCGTCGTAGCACGTTGAACGTTTTCCAGAGTCCCGAACCGCGTCCCCTTAAGGTGTCTCTTGATCTTGGGGAACAGAAAGAAGTCCGCTGGTGCCATATCCGGGCTATAAGGAGGCTGTGGCAACGTTGCCCTCGACTCGTTGGCCAACTGCTCGGTGACAAGCAGGCAGGTGTGTGACGGAGCATTGTCGTGATGGAGAATCGGCAATCTCCGGACGGACTCGGTGAACCCGGGCGGTTAGTCGACGGAGCACCTCTCTGTAGTACTGGCCGTTTACAGTTTGGCCGGGTGGAACAAACTCTTTGTGAACAATGCCTTTCACGTCAAAGAAAGCAATGAGCATCGACTTCACCTTCGATTTGCTCATGTGCGCTTTTTTCGGTCGTGGTGACGCCGGTGTGTGCCACTTTGAATCTTGCCGCTTCGTCTCAGAATCGCATTCGAAAACCCACGTCTCGTCTCCTGTAATAACGAGATAAACTCTGGTTCGGTTGCTCGATCGTACGCTCCATTTTCACTCCGACGACGTAACTGAACACGCACTCCGCTCTCGCTCGATGCTATCTCTCCAAGCGCTTGCAGGCAACTGATGCAGCCCGGTTCCCTTTACCTAGACCCCAACCACCGCTGCAACACCAGATACCGGTTAGCAGACGCTTTGACAGCGCGGGGCAGGCTCAATCCGGTTACTTATTATACAGACCCTGTATAACTTCCTCGCAAATACCCCCGTGAACATCTGCCCAAGGTTGGGCTTTCATGCAGCAACCCCTGTGATCTCCTGTGATACTTCACGAAGCGCAATCAATATGGTCACCAAATGGATGTCAACAAACGCCCACTAACCGAAGTAATACTTTCCAGAAATAAAGCACTGCACAAAATTAGTGAAAAAATAAAATATAAATTTTACTTGACAATTATTTACTTTTGATATCCTACTACATACTCATCCAATATTGTCCCCATATCTTATTCTTAGGCAATTTTCACTTCTGGCTAGAAGTTCACACGGTTTCGAAAAAAACATTACATCTTGGTACAAAAGATACCTAATTTGATCAAATCATAATTTCCAAAAACTTCCATGTAAGCTTTAAAAGATTTTTATCGAGTTTTTACACTTAAATTTATACATACTCGTATGCAATAGTGATAATATCTTAGAGTGGTTCGTTACCTCAGTGTTACACAATTGAAACCATTAAAACATTTTACATTCCAGGCTTTATTTATGACAACAGCCTCCACCATCTGCCAGTAAAAATATTGCATTCTTAATGATTATAGATCTACTTTTTCGCCAGAGTAAAATTCATTTCATCATTTAAGAATGAGCAAAGTTGCAAAGGTGATAATTCGCAAAGATGTAACATAGCGCTATTCCGACTCAACTTACAAGATTAAATTTACAAAAGCATATGAGCGGAAAATTGTAGACTTTTCCAACACAATGGACATTGTTAACACTTGGTAAACATCACACAAACCAACCAACTACACATCTGCATACGAGTATGCATAAATGAGTTGCGAATAAAATATGTAGTAGCCGATTGTTGATGTAATTATGAGCCGTGACGCCGTTGTTTATTACTTAATAAAGTCATGTATTATTGAGTGACTTACAAGATCTGGTACAGCCACGTGTGCTTAGAGGGGTATCATTGTCCCATCGCATACGTACTCGCATGTGGGCTCGAAAGATTGCGATAATCCATGAGTGTGTAAACATATAATCAATGAATCAATGGAATAGTTCACGACTCAATGTGTGATGCATTGAAGCAGAATAATTGCAGATCTTGTGCCGATACTTACATGCTTTATAAGTTGGATCAATGATCATGCATGATTATCAGTGGTTGTGATGGTTAACTGACCTAGTTCAGATCCATTGACAAATGATAGATTTTAAATGGATTTCAGGGATGCAGTACATGGCATTCTTCAGTCAGTATGAGTAATTTACAATAGTTTTCGTGGTAAGATTAAAAGAAGAACTGGAGTGTATTGGTCGCTTTGCCATGTACATGCGCAAATAATGTTGATGCTGCTGAAGTTATTAATCTTTTTTTTAAATGGTGATGAAGAACACGTGAATGAATTATTCTAATTAAATTAGTAAATAATTTGCATTCAGCAAGCTTTTCAACCTGTTCGCGGGAAACACGACTTTGAATGTCGTGCAGGATTTGATGCAATATTTTCTAGTTAAGTAAAAGGTACTTTGCATACTAGAAGTATTTAGAGTATCATAGTGGATTAAATTGAATTACTTATTGCCAAGAAAACAATCAACGTTTGATAGTAATCTTTACTGATGAGAGGTTAAAATCATTGATTGTTTAGTCATCTGCATGATATAATTAGACCTCTAGTTTCAACTACACTGGAATATTGGACATTGTTAGATCATCGCAGTCAAACAGTGTCGGCTGTGGGCAGGAACTGTATGAAGGATCGTGTGGTGTAACATGTACTATTGGCAAAAAAAGTGGACAATTATATATGTGGATTGGCCAGGTTCTCTCTTTGCATTCATTAAAATACCACAATGGTTCCCCTGTCTGAGCCTACGCGGCACTCCTTCGGAGGCTGCTGTTCTGCTTAACTTACGCTAGTAATGCATATAGCACAAAGGCTAATCAAAAAAAAAGTAATAAGTTTTATCACATAATACCACGACCAAAAGATAAAGTATTCCAGGACTAATGATGTCTACTAGTCAACTTTTCGTTAGTAAATAGCTGAGCCGCAAAGAGTCAATTATTTAATGCGTTTGTTGTGTACGTTTCCGCAGCATTAACTTTTTTACTATATGTTTCTCTTGTGCCATAAATATCTAACACTGAAATTTCATTTTTATGTGCACTACACTCATCTGTACCTTTTTGAGTCGATAGTCCATCAAAAAATAAAAAAATAATGAATGAACCACTTTTGTGAGTACTCACTAAACGATAAAGTTTACATTTTTGTCCGGGCACCCATAGCTTTTAGGATTTTAACAATAATTAATGAGCCAACTTTTGTTGTTTCTGAGCTTTCAATAAGGCGTATCAATTGAAATGGAAAATGAAACATACTGAGAGAACTGTTTCAGATAACATATCAGTAATATGAAAAAAATTTTAATAAAGATAAGTGATAAAATAATGTTAAAAACCTTTATATAAGGGTTGTTAGTCAGTCCTGACAATTCAAAAAAAGGTTGACTGAGCAGCAGAAGGCGTCAAGGTCGGTGGGTTTCTTTTCCAGTAATTCCTCTTCTTCCCTCCCTTTTTGCTAGAAAAGAGATTCCTGAAACTTAATGGTGCCTTAAAGAGTAGTGAAAAGAGGCCCTGGGTAAAGTGTCAAACGGATTCAGGCTAGCTCTTCTGAGATTGGCGGGGGAAGCCAGACTCAATGGAGGGGTGGTATGTAGTGGGTAGCTCAGAAGCCCTACATATCTGGGAGTACCATACGTAGGAATTAAAGAACATTCACGTGACCTTACATTAAATAAAATACTCAATTTTATTTGCAACATTATAATTATGTAACGAAACCGTAGGACACTCTTTGTTTTTGATAAAGCTTGATAATTCAATTGAAACCAAAAAGGTGCTAGAGGAGATAAACCTGTTTCAATTTTTACAAACTTTACCATTAATGGAAAAATAACTAAAGGCTAACCCTCTACGTCTTTCAACAAATGTATGTTTTCATTAGCTGGCGTGTTTTTTCCAAAATAATACTGCATTTTGAAATCCAAACCAACTAGAGTGATAATGACGTAAACTATCATACAAATGCTTTCAGCAACAATGTTAGGCAAACGCCTGAAAATGAACAGATCACACTGATTTTTTACCCTTATGTGAGCATGCAGGTACACGGGTACTCAACGGCACATTGCCAAGAACTATTTATGCAATGTTTTAAACTTGATCATCCCAGATTGTGATAATTTAACCCTTTAATGAAAGGGTTAAATTATCACAATCTCGTTTTTCTATCTTATGTAAAAAAAATTTTGCATTCCTTGTAAGATCATCGATCATATCAAGCTCTGAGGCTCCGAGGCTGCTTCGATAGCGTTGACCTGGATTGGTGCTATTTTGAAGAGACCCCAGAAGTCAATTCCAAGATACACTGCGTGCGTCAAGGAAGGAACAACTAGGAATCTCATCAATTTGGTGTTGTTGTTAAATCGCACCAATGTGGTGACGTATCTCAGAGCTGGATCCTTGTGCTCTGATGCAGTCTGAACATGAGCATGCATGGTATGCATATGCAAACCCAAGTCCAACAGAAGGTTCAAGGCTCCGGCTCCGAGGATACTGACACTGGCTCTGCTATCAAGCAAGCCCCTCAATTTGCGACCATTGACGGAAGTTTCTGCGTAGGGCCTATTGTCACCAGGAGTTGCAACAATTGACTCCACGCAGGCACGCACCAAGAGACGCCTGGTGAAGAAATATCTCCGGACCTCCGAAAGCGATCCCGAAAAGGTCGTGCTCTAAAATTAGCGAGTGATTCACGATCATCGCCCGCCTTTCCATTACATTCGATGTAGTCCAGTAATCTGCCTGGAGCAATCAAATTGCTAGAAAATGGTGGTAAATCGGACATATGAGGCGAAGTGAAGAAACTTGTGGGTGGGTACTGGTCAGGTATCTGGTTATTCATTGTGTCATGGTATTTCTGGAAGGACGAAGGGATCCCACGTGGAGACCGACTCTGGGAGTGTGCATGATATCCTGCAGCAAATCTCGCTTGAGGATCACACAGGCATTCTCCAACATATCAACAGCGTCAATGTTGGGAGGATGCCTACTGCGATGGCCAACCACAGATCCACCGGAGGGATACCACACAGCTTTGACTCTAGTGCAGTGTCGAACCAAATCTGTTACCGATGCGAATTCCAAGCCTGCCAAATGATTCCTCATTCGTTCGTCCATGTTCCGCAATAAGATGTTCTGCATGTCAAAATCGGATAACTGATTTTTAAGACACAAAGCCATCTCCATTATGGAGCAATGAAACTCACGGAGAGATTCATCTGGCTTCTGGAAATGCGCATCAATTGCTCGCCACACATCTACGTCCGTCCAATGAGATCCATAACGCTCCTTCCCCCCAGCTACCAAATCAGGCCACGTAAAGTTGGGGTTGAGCTGCCGAAATAACCAGTACCATTCTTCTGCTGGTCCTTTCAGAAAAATATGTAGGCTAGATACTAGTTCATCCAAGTGGATATTGTAGTTCCTTGCCAAGGTAGTGGCTCGAAAAATGAACTGCTCAACATCTAGACCAGCAGAAGAACCATCAAAATTGACCCTTCACTTATGCATTGGTGGAAAGGAATAAAATTCGTCATCAGAGCTAGAATGGGTGGGGTAAAAAGCATTATGCGATCCCATGATTTAAAATAAATATAAGAAATACTGGACAATAAAATAGGAAAACCGATAAATTGAATACAAGTTAACGGACGGACACACCGACAAAATCAGCAAAATCAATAATTAGCAGACAGACTATACCGACGATTCGAATTAAATAAATAATTTAATAAATAAAAGACGGACAAACAAACGATTTAATAAAAAAGAAAGTAAGTAACAGACAGATAAACAGACAAGTAAATATATGTATAAAATTTTAATACCTAACGTAAGTTAAAATAAAAATCAATTCGAAAGTCGTAAAATATACCTTCCTACCTACACTAAACTCAACTAACCAAACTCAATCCGAAAAATTAACTATCCTAAATATCAAACAACTAGTCCAAACCAAACTACAATTTAGCTAACTAAAACTAATCTAAATCAAAACCTAAATTAAAGCCTTTAAATCAATACTACCTAAACTAAATTTAATTTATCAAACTCAACATAAAATTACTCAAAACCCAAAAACGAACTAAACCAAACTCAATCATTAAAATTAAAACTAACTGAAATTACTCTAAACTAACAACCGTTAAACCAATTATCTAAAACTAATCTAATCCAAGACTCTAATTAGCTCCAATAATCTATAACTAAGCTGAACCTTAATTCAATGAGTTTAAAGTCAACCCAAATCTAACACTATCTATATAACAATCAATAGTAAAATTTGAATGAGATGGCGAAATAAAAGAAAATATATGATAACAAGTAAGTGAAATGAGTGCAGGTGAGCTATTGGTAAATTGAATTATAAAATTTCTCAAAATGATCCCCCTAGGAAGGAAAGGAAAAGAAAAGGTAATTAAATGGGATGGAGGTTAAAATTTTAACAAGACACAAAGCAGTCTAACCGCCACAGTGCCTGGCATAGCCATGGAATTCGTAGGCGGACTGTGCTCTAATGGTCACCACAAAGGGCTGACTACGAGACCATTATGAAACACTACGGACTTCAAAATGGCTCGGACAAGAGCCGCACGTACCACCAGATAGATGATTGTAGGGCTGAAAGCGTTGGCTAATTCCAAGTGTTGGATCCAAGTCCAACTATCCCGTGCAGGGAGATATAGCCAACGACTTGAAATTCGGTTGATCCCAACCAACATCCACACTGCCACAGCTTGACTGCTATCATAGCCGGTGAGAGCTATAAAGCATAAATTCAGCACGGCGGGCGCCACTGCAACTGCGGCGAACCCCGTGATCATAAATCTATAAATTAACAAAACATCGAAAAAAAAACTAAACTCATAAACCATCAATAAAAACTTTAAAAACAAAACAAAAAAATATTTCCCTGGAATGCACAAACCACTATTCAAGTTAGGCACTCCAGGTACTCAGCCCAACAAATCTAAAATTGAAAAATTTCAACTATATTTAAAACCCAATAAAACCAACTAAAACCAGTTTTGGGCACCGTTTGTTGCAAAGCAACGAATGGTGCTACTAAAGATGAAATAAACTATCAAAAACCAAAGACCAATTTGGGCGCCATATGTTGCAACCACGGAAGTCACCGCAGTTGCAGACATTAATTTTGGCAGAGGGATGTGTAGCCTGGGGTGGCATACTGAGGCTGGCTAGCACTCAGTCGTGTCGTGGGACTTCCAGGACACCCTCTGCTTGTGCTGAGCCACCTTACATAAAAACACTAACATGAAGGGAAAAGGACGGGAAAAGAGAGGTCACATTGAGAAATGAAAAATAATTATTTTAGCACTTCATGTCTTATATTTTTTCTTCAACTTGTTCACAAGGCACCAATTTATGCAATAGAAACTATATACCAAAAAAAAATCAATTTAATAGGCCCGTTTGCTTCCTTTAACAAATTTTAATTTAATTCAAAAATAAAAATAAATGAAAATTTACTTTCAATTAATGCTACTTCAAAAATTTACACAAAGAAAACAATCAATTAATGAATTCACTTTGTCATATAATAAGAGAAACCAAGAAAGAAAAAACAGAATTCAAAACTACTCATCCTTTTTTTACGGCTGCGGAGCGCTCTGCAACAGAAGGAGAACTGGCCAACTACCAAAAATATTGAAAAAAATTAATAAATTACTTTAACTCGGTTATTAATATTGTTTACTGCTAACGGCCGTTTGATAACGAGTTGTTTAAGTTATTAAATGTTCAGAATATTTCCGAATTGATGTCACTCCACGAAGGGACACAACCAGTTTTATCCACATAAAAAACAAAAAAAAAGGAATTTTGTCGTTAATGTATTTATACACCTTCCACTTTTTCGTTATATTCATACGGATTTATCTATTATTTACGAGACCCGCTCGAATCGCCAAATCTTTGCTGCACTTCTAATACAATAAATTGCTCGTCGTTCCTAAGTATTTTATGAACTTTCACGCCCGGTAATCACTTTGGGTCATTAATCCAAACCAAACTTTATCTTCGTCACCACTGACACCATTGTCACACTTCCTCGAATTATTAGTTCCCAAAATCCCCTTTTTCTTCAAAACAACATGTCGAACAATTCATTCCGTAAATCGCCTCAACAAAAAAAAAACGCGAACACTCCCGCTTCCTTTCAAGATCAAATCACAAAAATTCTTTCCTCCCCGAATCAAAATTTAATGCACCGCCAAAAGCAATCTCTATTGTTCTTCCCAAATTCAAATACCGAATGCTCCAATTCAACAAACTCCATCCAGCATTTTACCTCCAGCAAATCCGATCCCGCAATCCTTTTCATTTTCAATTAACGTAATCGAATCATTAATCCAAACCAAACTTTATCTTCGTCACCACTGACACCATTGTCACACTTCCTCGAATTATTAGTTCTCAAAATCCCCTTTTTCTTCAAAACAACATGTCGAACAATTCATTCCGTAAATCGCCTCAACAAAAAAAAACGCGAAAACTCCCGCTTCCTTTCAAGATCAAATCACAAAAATTCTTTCCTCCCCGAATTAAAATTTAATGCACCGCCAAAAGCAATCTCTATTGTTCTTCCCAAATTCAAATACCGAATGCCCCAATTCAACGAACTCCATCCAGCATTTTACCTCCAGCAAATCCGATCCCGCAATCCTTTTCATTTTCAATTAACGTAATCGAAGTTCATTACACTTCGATTCCGCTACCCACACATCTTTTTTTCCGTATCGCCAAACGCAATAATATCCATGGTTTTGCATATATGGCAATTTGCATAATCAAAGAAGCGCTTGATTGGATGCAAAGTGTCACATATACGGAAACTATTGATTTTGCCGATAACCCAAAAAGAGTGCTTCTCTGTACTCGGGGAACTTGAACCCAGGGTTCCAATAGACCGCCGGTCGAGAACTCGCGACGCAACCAATGGAGCCATGTCTTATCGATTTCCCATTCATCAGATTAGCAACTTCAACTCTTTCTTGATGGACAGGAAATTGGAATTTGTTAAAAGGGAAACGTGAATAAATTTTTAATAGTATAAAAATATTAAATTTGTTTATGGGAGCTTGTTTATAGAATTAGTTAGTATGAAGGAAGGAATTAGGTTTTGTTAGGGAAAAGGTATTGAATGAAGTTTTGTTAGTGGGAATTAATGAATGAAAGTTTGTTAGTCGGAAAATTAAAATTATTAGTATATATTATTTTTTGTAGTTGGAAATAAGGGAAAAGGGTAGGATTGTGACGATAGGGAGATAAAAATTATAGGGAAATTGGAAAAATGTAAATAAAAATAAATAAATACACAAAGGAAAAGGTAGGAGTGCCCAAAGGAAGGCTACATTTAAGTAAGGCTACATTTAAGTAGCCTTACACAAGGTCCTAATACTCTGTAAGCTTGATGAAATTCGTATCATATTCACGGAAGTTATATCCATTTGTAATTTCTCCAAGTACAATAACACACTATTTTGGTTTTTATGGACTTTCTTTCGAACCACACACTGCAGTTTTGATTTGATCTTCTCAATATTTTCAGATAAGATCGATGACATCAATGCTTTTGGGATTACATGATTTGAGTGACTTTTGTTTGTTGAAAATGGAGAAACAATGGATTTTATTTGAAACGAGCGAATCTCTTTGACATGTTTCTTGATTTTATTCGTTGCATGTGAGTGCATTTTGTAGGTTGAGTACAAAACCCTTCTGACATGAGCGTAGGTTTTTCTACCCAACTTGTTTAAATTTGATGCGGTCAGCAATCACACATAATATAACATAAAATATTTTACCTCCTCTTATCCATAAATCTATGTAATAATAGACTCAAATCGTCAATCGCTTCAATTCTAAACATAAACCGTTATACTTTGTTTTTTAAGAAAACAAATCATTCGTGCTTTTTTTAAAGGCCAAATATTCACAAATTTTCCAGCAAGCCAAATTGAGGATAAATATTCTTGCTTCAGGAACTATAAAAGGCACAATATTTTCATAAACGCCTATCTAGCACTAAAAATCACATGATGCCACATAACTTAACTTTTAGTTGGTTCCTGTTCTAAAATTCAATTACATTACTCAAGAATAGTACCTGAGATTTTGTCTCTAGAGAAGCTTGTGCCTGTCACTCAAATTAGATGCATAAGGTCAGATAGCATTTTAAATATTATACCTAAATCTTTGTTAACATTAATGTATTTTGTCAGTTTTATAATTTTCAAAGTTTAATTTTTCAATGCAAATTTTATTGAGACTAAAGATACTGAATTATTTTAAATTACGAACCCTTTTAACACATTACATATTTTTTCAGTATGAACCTTGAACGTATGGTGTAGAAAACATCAAATCTTCTGATTATGAGTTCATCCCCTGAAAATTGGTGTTTTAGTTTTATGAATTTCCAATTCCTAGATCTTATCCTATGCCTTCAATTTCTCATGTCATTTCAAGTTAAAACAAATCACTTAACAAACTCATGGCCAAAACAAGGACCATACAACCCCTAAAATGTTTTAAAGTCATAAATATTGCAAGGCCCTAAAAAGACTTAAACATAGCCTGCTTGCAGGCATTTGGCCGGAACTAGGACTAAAATAGGCTCAAAGTAAGCCCAATCTATAATCAAATTGGTCTAAACTAGGTCGAAAAATGGCCTTAATTTGAATCAATTTAAAATGAGTCAATCCCAAAAATGGCCCTAAAAGACCCAAACAGGGACCATGGATTGCCTTAAAAGTAGCTCAAACTTAGCATAAACGCGGCTTAACTGTGGCTTAAACTCGGCTTAAAACTGTCCTAAACATGGCTCAAACAAGGCCCAAAAATTATCTAATGGATACAAAAATATCGATTTTTATGCAAATGAACGAAATTGGAGACATTTGAAATATTGAACAAACATACACTATTTATTTTGCAGCATGAATCAAAAATCAAATCTTTTTTTCATCAGCAATACTAGAATTGATAAAATACTTAGTTACGTGATAATTTAAATGTATTTTTGAATACTGCCCGAGTTGAAATTTCAAGCCTACTTAAATTATTTTTGCACCTAATCGATACTGACATGGGACTTGCTTAGCCACATTAAGCCTTGAATTGATCACAATGAGTCCTCTCCTGGTTTTAATATGAATAAGAACATGCACGTGTAATCAAAAAAGTTGCATTCATCCTTGAAATGCGATTTTCATAGGCACAATTTTTCATCTGGATACGATTTGCAATTTAGTCGAGTTACGGATGTTATTAAAGCCCTTCAATATCAAACGACAACCGTTCAAGTAAATCATTTTGTAATTTACATTTAAACGATACCACTTGGGCCAGATTGCCCGAATGTTGTAAATTTCTGTAGAAATTTCTTTGGGTATTATTTGGGGAAAAAACAGTGCTCGCAGCTTTACAAACGTCATTTAGGCTGTGTTTGGGATTGTTCTTAATGGGCTTTTTCACACGGGAATGGTAGAAACCCATATCCAAACAGGTTTCGCGCTTACGCCCTTATGTTTATACGTTGCATAGTTCAGCCAACCTATTTTTGTATACGATACACGTCTTGCGAGTGTATGTGTCAAAAGGATCACTTGATCGTTAAACGTCGTGCGGACAACATGAAAGCGAAGACAGAGAGATAAGCGATTGAGAATTGATGTTTTAGCCTTAAATTGTGCACGAGGTAACAAAAACTGGAATGAAAAATGTATTTTATGATTGTTAAAGTTTGTCGATTCAAACTTCTATTGGATTTATTAGAACCTCCGTGTTTTCTCGCTTTCTGAAATACATATTCCAAGTTTGAATATCCTTTTTAGTCGCATATTTTTCTTGTGTTGCCAACTGGCTTATTATAATGTGATTCTATGAACATTATGCGTACTGTTAATTTTCTATGGATTTACAATAGGCAATTTAACTCTATTGAAATCGTGATATTCTGCGTGTTGTTTCCTGAAATTGAACATGGCCTCCGCTTTTATAAATTCATTAAATAACGCGTAGCTTCTCGCGCCCTCGCATCCTTTTTTGCACGCAAATTAAAGAAAGGCAATCGTTTCGTGACGACTACCTTCTTCACCGAATGTTCAATTCGGAATGATTACCGGCGTTTGTATAAAATTTCCCCCACCAAATGATCATCAAAATGCGTTTGTGTATGTGCGTTACGCTCGTTGACCCTAAAAATTGTTGGCTTGTTTTTACCATCAGGTCCCCTCAATGCCTCTCACTCTTCTTGCCCATATAACCTGTTTAACGCTGACTTTTAACGCTGCGTCTGAAAAAGCCCAATTATATGCAAATTTTCCCTTTTTTGAGCCAGTTTTGGCCTTTTTGGCTCACATTTATTTCTTGCCCATATTTCGCCATCAAAATAAGAAAAGTATATATTCCTAGGGTAGTTTTGGGCCAAAGTTAGGTCAATATCACTCATACATCCTCATTTATCCAATTTTTGTTTTTAGGTCATTTTTAATCGTGTTTTTCGACCACGTTTAAGCCCACAATGGTAATTAAGCCATGATTAAGCCCTGCTTATGGCCAATTATTTTTAACTCGGGATGCTACGGTCAACTTTTGTCTCATCTTTCTTACTAAAGCCACTTTCAGTGTCCCATAAGGAGTGATTTGGGTTCTTTATTCTTTTTGTAACTTTAAGGATCTTACGTATACTTCTAGCTTGGAATATTGCAAACTTTCATCAACTTTTTATGCGTGGCCCTACCGCTTTTCAAAAAAAAAAGATTAGGCCGGCGAATATCAAATAAACAAAATTAATGACTTTCATTTAATATTAGTAGAATTATGACTATCAATCAAATAAATATACAAATGTTTCTCACCCATAGTACGTATTTGTAGTCCTTATGGGGTAGTGGTTAGAGTGCTCACCCCGTAGTGTGAAGGTCCCTGGCTCAAATTCTATTGGTGGCAGCGAGATTTGTATCGAATGATTCTTTGGATGAACTATAAGCCCGTTCAGTTATGATATGTACTGATTGAAAATCAGACGGTATCACACGGCCAATGCATGGTACTGCCCATATTACCTTTTCGAGTGCCAGTACATACGATTAAGATACTGAGATACTCTCTATGCGAAGGCCAAAAAGGAGCTGTATTGCCAAAAAACAAAATACAAAGTGAAAATGACTCTGTTTAATCGTATCGTTTATATGGCTTAAATATTGAACATTTTAGATAAAATTAGGTATCAGGGACCTACCATTAGTATTATATTTTTGGAAAAAAATCTTATTTGTATAATAACGTGACCTGTATTGGCGAAAATATGAAATATTTTATTTATTAATAAGTTCCATTTTTTGGAACAAAAGCAAGCCTCAACTCCACAGACTAAACAATATTTGAGTTCAATTTTCGATCACCGATGTAGCCTCAGAATGAACATAAACCAAACAGCAATGCTGATGGAAGCACTACGCAAACGGTTGATTCCACGACGAGCGACAGGTCCACAACAATTCTTCACAATGATTAAAATGCTATAATGCCCCTAAAATCAGATCCCTTGTTTTTAGGCTGCACCGCGCCGGTATACTAGGAATGCTATGAAAAATTAAAGCTAAGACCAAATGCACTGAAAGAGGGGGATGACGATTAGCTACTCAAGATAAAGAAACAAGAGCGTGAACGTAATTTACATTGAACGAAGATCAGTCACGGTTTAACAATCACCCTGTGCTGATTGACAGATATTTGCTATTAATTCTACTCGGAAAGTAGGGTTTTTGGAAGTTCATAAAGCATCCTACTCGAAAAAGCAATCAGCCAGGAAGATAAGAAAGTTAATTACGTAGAACATACATCGCGAGAATACAATATACACACCATTTGAGATCATCCCCGAGTAGTCAAATTGTATGATGTTTTCAAAATAAATGCAAATCTATAATCATGATCTAGATTTCTATTCGAAGCAGTTTGAGACAATGCTGAGATATTGAACTAAAGCAATAATAACGCAGGCTGTTTCAATACTGAAGTACCTGAATTAAACAAAAAAGAAAACGCGAATTTGTAATCTTTTGATGCAATGCCAATAATTCCACCAGCTAATCGGCGAAATACTTTGGCCAATACCTCCAAGTATTTTTTGAAGTTCTATGTCACGATAATAATATCGTCTAGGTAGATGAACATGAAGGGTTCAAGTTCCGCACCCAAAACCTGCTGGATCAACCGTTGCTACGTCGCTGGTGCATATATCAGACCAAAAGGCATTCCTCAAAATTAGAACAGCTCTCTGTGGGGCATGGTAAATGCTGTTAAGAGTTGATTTTTCTCTCACTGGACCTTGCCAGTATGATGACTTCACATCCATTGAAGATAGAAATTTTGCCTCTCGCAATTTACCTAAAGTTGCCGACACGTATAGAATAGGGTAAGCATCACGCTCCATGACCTTCTTGAGCTTTCAATAATCGACACAGATGTGGAACCTACTATTCCTCTTCTTTACTAATATTATTGGTAATGCCCACAGGCTTGGTGAAGGCTCAACTACACCCTGTTCCCGGAAAGAATTTGGTTTCACATCGATGTGCATTTGCACCGCTAGTGAAACAGGGTTATACCTTCATTTAACTGGGGAGGCCATAGTCCTGATGACATGTTCAACCCAGCTGATACACTCGATGCCTTCCTTCATCAAATCAAACTGCTCCTTTAGCAGAGCACTTCTGGGTTTCAACTGCTTCCTGGTATCTCCTTGGATTGCGTTCACGAGATTCCATTTGTTCCCCTCAAGGCTATCACCACCTCAAATTGATGAATGAAACCAACTCCCAAGATAATGTCTTGAGATAACGATGGAGCAACCATGATCTGCACCAAATTAAGCCTTGATCGCAATTTCATCCCGATGCTCACCATCCCTACCACTTTTCATCCGTCATTGTTTGCCATACGAATATTACTAGAAGGTGATTTATTTAACTCAAATCCCATATATTCTAACTGCTTTCAACCATCACCACCAACTATCGTATTTGAGGCCCGGAATCCCCTAGCCCATATTTTTCTACCCCCAAGTGCGGTCTGTTATTTCCATTCTTTCTTTTTGACAGCTTACTCCCGGCTTCACGCACTTTCTTTTTCATTCTGGTGCTCCACACGCCACTTAACGAGCGCCGTGGAAGATCATCGACGCTCCTGACTGTAAAGTTACTGATACTTGGTTTTCACTTCTTCCTCACCGACTTGATTCCTTGTTCTGAAGCGGATTGACGGAATCCCTAAGCCTATTTGATGTGCCACTCTGCCTGCAATTCAAGCAGTTTGCCGTCCTGACTTTGGATCACCTGCATCCAAAATATTTGAGTGGCTCTTAGTACTCTCGGGAACTCAAGCAATGCATCTCTTCTATTTTTAATCACGGCTATTCTCAACTATCCGGTTCTCCCCTCGTAAGCCCAATCAGGCTCTTACAAAATTTATTCAAGCTTATAATACAACTCTTTAACCATGCAAGAAAAAGTTGTTTAAAATAAGCAGAAGCAAAAGTATTTTAAAATCATACTGCAAAAGTCTTGGTAGCCCAATTGCTTTCAAGAAAAAAGTAAATGACCAGCAAAGTACTGAAGTTCAGTGAAAGTTACGCATACATAAAAAAGTAACGTAAAAAAATGTTAAAAATAGAATTTTGCGAATTTGAGGAGGAAAACTTCGCTTGAAATGAAAAAAAAATAATTTAAAAACAATACCCTCAGAGTTAGGACTATCAGTACTGAGGACGTACTGGTTGAATCAAAACCAGCTTTAAAGTACCTAGGGTTGCTGATCAACCTAAAATCGAGTTTCTCTGAAAAAAAACCTGAGTAAAGACTGATAAAACTACTTCAGACATATCAGCTTTGAGTTACCTTATGGCCAACGCAGGGGGAGCCAACGCATCAAGAAGGCAACTTTTGATGAGGCGTGTAGAGTTGATGCTACTGTATGGAACAAAAATATGAGGCAATGGTGTCGACAAGGAGCTGTCCTGAAAAGGCTCGGCAAAAATACAGAGGAGATAATCACTGAAGATTCTTTTTCTTCTTCGTAGCACTACAGCCCCTCTCCATTGACCGCATCCTCCAAGTTTGAAATCCAAGCAGCGATGAACTGTCTTCGTCGACCGAGTTAAACTAGTGTTTCTTGGGTTTCCTCACTGGTCTCCAGCCTTCAGTTCTCCTAACGAATACCCTGTTGGGTATCCGTTGTTCGTCTATACGATTCAAGTGGCCAACTCATTGCAGTTTTCGCAGTCCTCCAGATCATGGTTGTATCGAATTCACCGTTGGTCCCCTTCTAACTTCACTCCAATTATTCGCCTCAAGGCTCGTCGCTCAAAGACGTTCAATATATTTGCGGATGCTTGAGTTAGGATCCATTTTTCTTATCACCGATTTGTATACTTGGAGCTTTTTTTTCCTGTGTACGCAGCTGGTCTTCAAGATCGTCAAAATTGAAAAAAAAGTTTTATTTGCAAGCTGTATTCTTCAACGTATTTCATCTCTTTCATTACTGGTTCTCGTTATTTTGGCGTCTAAATACACAAATTCGCTCAAATTTTCAATACTGTACTTTCCTAGTGAATATTTTGTGTACTTAAGGTATTTTTTCTCGACTGCGTCATGAGCTTTGTTTTGTTTTCATTGATTTGTAGCCCTGCTAGTTTTGCTTCGCTCTCGAGTTTAAGGAAGAATTCTTTGGCAATTTTTAATGACCGTGACAAACCGTTGATGTCTACTTGGCTCGACTTGTATAGTAATGTATTTCGTGTATCGACAGATAGCTTCCTTATGGCGTATTTCAGAGCCAAATTGGAAAGCAATGGGGCCAGCCCATCTCCCTACTGTAATCCGATATTTGTGTCAAAGGCATCGGCGAGTTGGTTATTGATGCGGACTTAGAAGGTCGTCAACGTCATTGTCATTTGATAAGACGGACTAATTTAGCTGTGATGCCATAGCAAAGTATTATTTGGTACAGTACGTTACGATCAATACTGTCGTATGCTTGCGTAAAGTCAGCGAAAATGTGGTGTGCATCTATGTTGAACTCCCAGTTATTTTCAAGTACCTGTTTGACAGTGAACGATTGGTCTTTGGTCGGTTTACCTGCTCTAAAACCACTTTGATACTTTCTCATAATACTGTTGGCATATAATCCGATTTTATTTTTGAAGATCTTTGAATATATTTTGTACGCCATACAAAATTATGATATGCCTCTATAATTTTCGCACTATAGCTTGTCACCTTTTTCATGGAAAGTGAATATAATTGATTGGATCCACTCTTCCGGCATATGTTCTTGTTGCCAAATGTGCTGAATGACTTTGTGAATAGCTTTATGAACACTGCCTCCACCATATTTGATGAGCTCCACTAAAATCTGATCGACGCCCAGTGCTTTATTATTATTTTGGGCTTTAATTGTGGAACAAACTTCACCCAGAGTTGATGGGGCCAATATCTATAGGCTCTGATGCTCTAGAGCTGTGCGGAGGATTAAGGAGCATGTTGAAATCTTGGCTTCATCAGCGATGATATTGCCGATGCCATCACGGCAGAGCGTGGTTTTGGGCTGATAACCACATTTCAAGCTTTTCACAACATTGCATGCTTCTCTTGTGTTAGTGCTCGCTAGACTTACACCTATACTTCTCAATTGGTCATCATAGTGTTTTCTTTTCTTAATTTTAATTATCCTATTCACTACTCTTCTGAGATTTTCATAATGTTCCCTCCTAGTCCTGGTTTTCCTAGCAACGTATTTGTTTTTGTCTAACGCATTCTGGCACTCATCATTTTTCTTGCGCCGGGCTTTGTATCCGATCACTGAGGATTGCATCTTCGGTGGTGCTAGTCATCGCGGGCGACATACCCATTGCCCCTAGGCTTAACGCAGGAGCGGAAGATGATGCACATTTTTTGCAAGCAAAAGAGGTAACATGCTATGCCAAGACCTCAATAAGGAAACAGGAGAGATTTTCCCAGATAATGTAATCATTGAATTGCTTAGGGATAGTTAACAAATGGAACCATGTGAAACACTATGTTCAGATAGTCCTAAAAGATTAAAAAGACATTGCAACTGAAGACGTCGGGGCTGGGAGATTACTTTTCTAGCAATCCTTCTGTTGCCCTCCCCTCCCACTAGAGGAGGGATTCCCCAACTTAAAAGCAACCTACGGTGCAACAAAGAAGAACTTGATCCAAAATTATGTGTTGAAAGGTTCCAGGCTGGGTCTTCAGGCTGACAGAGAAGCATTTAGTTTCTAACATCTTGCGGGTCTTGGAGCCCCATACTCAGGGTGGCTTCACCTCCCAACCATTGAAACATATTACAAAATATTAAAAGGGAATGCCTTGGAAGGAAATATGCTATGATTTCTTGAAGGAAATCTGAACCGACCTCTCATCGATTATAGAAATGAAGTCTTGGTATGTGCTCACGAACTGTACCCAATAGGTCAACTAGTGCGCACACCCTTAGTCTACTCTAAGGTGGCTACTGGCAGGCTATCTATTTTGGAGAGAAATTTTGGTCGCAGGGCTTTCGCGAGCAGAATAAGTCCAACACAAATTTTCAGCCATCCGTTCAAATGCCTGACTCAAAATGCGTCAAAACGCTTCCAACAACACAATACTACTTTATTCATGTTCATTTTTTTCGGAACATAGCCTTAACAAGGAAAAACGAAAGAGACATCACCAACCAGAAAACTACGCGTTCCCGAATATTCACCAACGCAAGGCTAAAAATAAACTACTCGAATTTAAAAACCGAATCAATCTACTCTAACTAAAAATGCAAAGCCAAAATACGGCACCACGTACTGAGCCAAACTCCGAACCAATCAGTCGCGGGACTAGTAAAAACCCTTGCCCCTCAGCGGCACTCATCTCCCGTCTTCATTACCTCCGGAAAAAGAAGGACTATCTATTGAACCGTTTACAAGTTGAACCACATACACAGCATTAATTTCAATAATGGAAGCAATCAAACATGATGCAGTTAAATTAATTGCAGTACTGAATGTTAATTTACCTGCGACATTTGAACGAAGAGATAGCATTATTTCATGAAAATAAACCTGATAGAATCGAATGTAACCATCATTACTTCAAACACTCAAGGTTATTCCATCTGGTGATAAAGCCACCCACGTAATAATCACTGCTTTGTCTACAAATTTAATTTGACCTTCTCGTACTGGTTGCCATTTGCATAATTTTTTAAAACAATGCTTATATTGAAATATTGACAACGATTGCCGCGAACCCAAACGATAAGTTCCTTACCATTTTCATAATTGTCAACATGATCTGACACATAAGGTCATCATACAAGTTTATCATACTTTGGAATGTAATCAGAAATAGAATCATCGATTTCTAATAGAATATTGCAGAATAAATTTACAGGTTTAATGTCAATTTTATCAATGTGCAATACATTTGCTTCGATGCCAGCTAAAATATGTTGTTTTGCATTACAGGCGAATTGAATATCGAACATTTTTACTATCATTCCTTTCATGATCTCATTTTTCAGCACAAATAATTTTCACCACTCCTTCGGCACCCACAACTTTATTGCCTACCTTCATCACATAGGTTACGCATTTTCCACCACGTTTAAATTGGACAGCTCCTTCAAAGATCAGTTACTTCACTTTCGGGATCCGTAGTTTCTTTGTCTCCAGACAATCTACAATTGTAAAAAAAAATCAGCGGAACAATTTTTTTTACCTAACCGCACTTTCCACTGTTCATAAAATCCTGTATCCAGGGCAAAACCGGATTAATTCATGGTAGAACGCTGCTTCACTCGCGTTCGCTATGCAAAGTCCCGCAAGTGATGGGTGCCACTGAGACTAATGGAATGTTCATCGAAAGAATTGTATTTTGTTGATGGCCTTTCCGGCAATGACTATAAATAATTCGGCAATGCTTAATTACCACTTAATTGTTTATCAGCCGACACTCCGCTAATGAACCAAGACGATATAACGCAATCGGAAACAGCAAGTTTCAGAAATGATGGATGACAACCAAGAAAACGAAATCGCTAGTCTTGCGGCGATTCCCGGAAAGAGATCGATAACTCCGTCACATGCTGACCTGATTGAGATTTCCAGAGTGTCGAATAACAAATCCCTCTCCAGGACCAAGCCACAAATCAGAATCAGTATCAGAAATAACAGAAAGAAGCACGTCTACATTACGGAAAGTCATTAATTGCTACGGTTGTCAAAATATTGAGAAAACAAATAGCGAATCTCTATGATCTCGCAAGCTCACAGATAAAGACAACCGGAAATTAAAGGCTATGTTACAGCAAAAGCCTTCTGCAAGTACTCCACAAATAGTTGGCAAATTCACTGAAATAATCAGTATTGTTAAAAAGGTAATCCAAAGGGCCGACTACTATTCCAAAGTTGTTAGTAAACCCAATAGATAAAAATGAATTTAGTTTAGAATGCAAATATAAAGACAACGGGTTTCGGGAGACTCTTAGCTTCTGCAATTGGATAAAATTTAACATATTTGGATCCGGTTGACGGTTTAAAGTATGGAAAAAATAACCTGAAGACTTAAGCCCAAAAAATACCCGCAATATGGTGGAGGTATTAAACTCTGGGGTTATGTGTCTGCTGGTCGCGTTAAAAATCTAACAATTGTTGACAAAATAATGAAAACAAATGTGTACTCAAATATAATCTAAAATCATACGCGGAAAAACAGCATTGTCTGCGTTTACTACTTACAACAGGACAATGATTCCAAGCACACGACTGAAGATGTTATTATATGGATCAAATGTAATACACTCCTTGTGTAAACGTGCCTCCACAACGATCAAATATGAACCCTATCCAACATAGATGGGAAAGTTTGGAAAAACGCCTGCAGAAGCACAAAATTAGGAGTAAAGCACCGCTGAAAGAGCAAGTGCTCAAAAAAATTAACACACATATTTAAATCAAAACAGATTACGTCTTCCAGATCTCCTCCATTTCGTACCGCGCATTTATCGAATCTGCTCATTGCATTCTGGATAGCACCTAAGCATATCAGCCTTAATTGCGCATACATAATAATAAATATTTTCTTTAAGCTGTATTAACATAAACTTTGCTCTAAAAAAAAGTCCATATGAGTCAAATTTGTTGATCACGGCCATACAATGTCACCAAAGCGGCTTATCAATTTTGGAGGAAACAGCTCACGGAGTTGATCCATAATAGCTTTTACAGAGTGAAAAGTGGCTCTATCCTGGTGAAATAACGTTCGCAAGCTAGAGGCAGGATACTCGTGAAGCTAAAGTCTAAGTTAACTGGATACCATTCGCCAATAAGTAACGGATGCGAAATTAAGCCTGATATGCTTAAACGTATAGATAATACAGAATCTAACAGTAGATTCTACTCGAAAAATGCTGTTTTTTGGTGATTGTCTTTTATTTACATTTCATGATCAACTTCAATAAAATTATATTTAACGCAAAGTTTATTTCATGGCTTAAAAAGAGCTAAGTTATTTTAGTAATGTGTCGTTCTAGCGACACCTGACGGTAAATCATTTTCTGCGTGCTTGTTGAAGCAGACCAAGGTTTTTTTAAATGTTTTTAAAAACTTTGTTCTGCTCAGAAAAATTATCTAGGATGAAAGTACCATCAAAGTATGTACCTTTTTTCAGGGATTTGTAGAACCGATCTACAAACACTTACTAATTTTGCATCCTGTCTGTTGGTGTGTCTGTCCGTCTATCACATACATATACTGCAGCGCTACTTAAAAATTATTTTTTATCAAAGGTAGTCTGGTATAGTTGTAAATATAGGGTCTGGAATCTAAGGAAAAAACTCAGTTTATTGGACACAGTTGAGCCGAAAAATCTTAAAAAAATCACGGAGGTAGACCTTTACGAGAGTAAGGCCGACAAATACCTCAAATATCAAAATTCACTCAACTTTGCTAAAAACAATATGATTTATCAATTTGAAGTTTTATCCATGAAATCAAAATGGTATTCTGAAACTTTATAATTAGTTCCTTAATTTTATGAAAATCAGATCATAATCAAGTGGGACACAGTCATTTAAATTGCGTGGAATTAAAACAATAACTGCGCGAGCTTACATGTTTTTCAAATCAATCTAGACACTTAAGTTGTCATCAGATTTCTATGAAAATTTCAGGAAAACTGGCTTTAAATATGTTCAATTGGCCAAGCATTCAGAAAAAAATATTTATGTTGAAATAAAACTGTGGCTGTCATCTGCTTTCAGATATATTTAAACGATTGACAATGAGTCCATCGGTCAATTCATCAATGAACGCCACCAGGAAATTTGTTTTTAACCTTAGGATAGTTGCAAGGTCCTTGTAGTAGGAGGATTGTCCTAGCTACTCAAATTATTTACCTATGATTTAAAAACAATTGTTTTAACGCATGAATTATAACCTGCTTCATATCTGATTGTAATCAATTATTTTTCTTTTTTTCAGTTGTCTCCAAACCCATTCACTACGCCACTGCAACCGCAGCTCCAGTCCACTACGATTACGACACATATGATGGACAATACTACGATCAATACGACCATGGATACGATCATTACTCTCATTACTAAATATCATGTAACTAAAATAACGCCAAAATGGAAATAACGTGTCAGATCATTGAAGTAGGAAAATCACACTAGTATATAAAATACGAGTAATATGTACAATTTACACATAGCAACGTCTGCCAATTTATTTAACTAATTCGCCTGATCGTAAACTGAGCATTACAATGCACATGTAATAAAGTCTTAGACAAAATGCTGATTCAAGCTAACATCCTACAACAAAACCGAAGTAGAAGATTGACTTTTCAATGTACTACCCCAAAAAAGATACCAAAATAATTCAATCTCTGCATCCTGCATTTGTATTAATCGCGTATGAACCACAAAATTTATGTACAAAGCTTATCTTTAACACCCTCTGCCAACAGATATCCTTACTTTCAACTTTTTCAATATTCTGTGAGTGATCTTAATCAATTTTAGGATTAGTATTTTTTATATTATTCTATTTTTTAATAACAATTTGTAAACAAACGACATACATGCATAACTTAAGATTAATTGAAAAACGCAACTGCCAACGAAACAATAAAGAAGTGTCTACTAAAAATCTGTATTGCCTTGTTGATTACTTGGTCGTGGAGTTGGAGGAAAAATTCAAATTAGAAAACAATTGAAATTTAATGTTCAGCAACAATAACATGACACGAATTCTCAAATTTTTTTATTAGTAGCGATTGCATAAGATTTCTGCAATTCTCCATTATGGATGCTGCTGCTGTTGTTCTTCATACGGATAATCCTCAATAAACAATGAACCCGTGAGAACTCGCAATTTTTTTTCAGCGATGCATTTGACTCATTCATTGTACGAGTATGTTTGAATAAAGTTTATATTAACTTATTGTGTAGCATTTCGCTGGGAAAATGCTTTCGATTGACAGCATTAAAAGACAAACATTTTCGCAATGGCTTCATTGGAAGCAGTTTGGTGCCGTTAAGCGTTACATACGTGGAACATGTGTAGCTCAAAAAAAGAACAAAGAAAGATTTACGATTTCAGTTTTTGATAGAAAGAAACAAGTTGGGTAAACACACCTACGCTCATGTCAGAAGGGTTTTGTATTCAACTTCTCAGAAATGCAGTCACCAGCAACGAATAAAGTCAAGAAATATGTCAAAGAGATGTGCACGTTTAAAAAAAATCTATTATTTTTCTATTTTCAACGGGCGCCATTTTGTTGCTAACCAACAAAAATCACTCAAATCATGAACTCCTAAAAATATTAATGTTATTGCTCTTATTTGAAAATTTCAAGAAGATCAAATCAAAACTGCAGTGACTGCTTCGCTGGAAAGTCCGTAAAATACCAAAAGCGTGTGTTATTGTTGTTGTAATTGGAGCAATTTCAAATGGCTATAACTTCCGTGTATATCATTCGATTTTCAAACTTACACAGCTTAAGGAACTTTTATAGAAAAACCTAAATATAAATTTTCCTTTAGTTTAAGGGTACGTATACGATTTTATTTGGGAAAATGCGAAATTCAAATATCATACTATTATTAACAAAGTTGAGCGAATTTTGACTTCTAAGGTATTTGTTGTTATTGTACTCATAAACACCTACTTCTATAATTTTTTTCAGATTTTTCGGATCACAGGTGTCCAATCGCAAGGGGAGAACACAAATTTTTCGTGTATTTCCCCTCCCTGTGCGCCCATCAAAGCAAACTTTGCCAAACTAAGACCTTTTTTGAAAAGTTCTCATTAAGACCTTTTATTTGATATCCATATCGGCTATCTTTGATGAACTTTTTTTTCGGGGGTCACTCCCCTATATGGGGAGACCCCCCTTAAATGCCTTATAATTTTTTTTGTGTTTGAACTTTGAAGAGAGCACCACTTTACACCTGCATACAAAATTTGATGTTTCTAGCTTAAGCAGTTTGCGAGAAAAAGTGCTGTGACACACGGACGGATGGACGGACGGACAGACAGACGGACAGACAGAACGCAATTTTAGTAGGGTTTTGTAAAATTATTTTATAAAACCCTACTAAAATCGGTTAGGGTGATGTGGTAGATGGACAATTAATGTCCTGATGATTGCTGGCTGAGTAGTGCTCTATACTTCTTCAATAAAGTACCTTCCGTACTAGAGAAAATGAATGTCTCTTCAAATATAGTTCCTTCACAGTCCACACGGTGGAAAATTGGCATATTACCAGTTTTCAGCATGACAGATACTAGCCTGGCCATCATCTCTAGGCCTCATTTTAACCATAGATGTGTTTCATGTTTGACCATTCGATTGCTTTAGCATTGAAGTCTCTCCCAATGAGTAAATGGCTAGCACTGAGGATTGCATCTTCATATCCGACAGTCTCTGATTCGGCAGTGAGAGTTATTGCAGGCGTGAAAAGCTATCGCCCTCCTTGCTAGAGAGCGCCGTGCTATTTACCTGCGCCGAAATGGGGATGCGAGGGAGATGGTTGTCCGCGAGGAGATACAGCGCTCGCTCAACGATTGGCAGCAGTCTTGAGTGATTTGCACGAAGGGAAGGTAGACTTCGAGCCTCATCCCGGTTGTCAGACCGTGGCTAAATCGAAGGCATGGTGAGACTGACTTCTATCTGCTCCAGTTCTTGAGCGGGCATGGGTGTTTTCAGTCTTGCCTGCACAAGATTGGTAAGTCACGCTCCCTCGATTGTCGATTTTGCCCAGGAGAGGACGGCAATGCCTGCCAAACATTTTTCAACGTGCAAAAAATGGGTCAGGCTACGAAGGAACCTCTACAGGGAGACAGGGGAGCTCACTCTAGATAACATAGTCGTGGTGATGCTCGAATCTGTTGACAAATGGAACCAGGTGGAACATTATGCTCGGACATTCCTAAAATATAAAAGGGACTCACAGCAGCCGGGGGTGTTCGGGCTGGGGGATCACTTATCTGGCACATCCTTTTCCCCTCTCTCCTCCCGCTAGGAAAGGGATCCCCCCGCTTGAAGGCGCCTCACGGCGTAACAAAACGAGACCTGGCCCGAAGTAATGTGTCAAACGGTTCCAGGCTGGGTTCTCAGGTTGACAGGGGAGGTGTTTAGTGTATCTTTTTGCAAGCGTGGGAGTCCCACACTCTTTGAATAAATGGCATCCACCTCCCTAGCACAAAAAAATAAGTATATGGCTGCCTGCGTCCGAGATATGTTCTCCAAAGTATTAAGCTTGGCTTGGAAAAATAATATCGGTTCGTTTAGCATTAGGCACACACTAAAAAACGTAGACCCTGAATCAACATGAAATCATCCCCCGCCCACAACTCTCCGCCTAGAAATCACTGTTCCAAACTTAGATGGGAGCAGTACCAGTTTTATCAGGATACCATGATGCTGAACTTTCATTATGATGAAACATTGAAGAGGCTCTGCTTTTCGCCGTATCCTAGAGGCAACACACCCTATTCTACATTGAGCTTATTCAAAAATTGTTCAGCGTCCTTTTTGGTCAAGTCAATTATGGCCATGCGTTGTCTCCTATGGTTTTCTGGTGTCAGCCTTGCTTTAATCCTGCCCACGCTAGGGAACTCGCTTTGATGGCCTCTTATACCTCAGCGCAGTCCGTGACGTAGTCAATGTCTTAATTTAATCGTTGCCATCGGTGCAAGCGAGGCTATAGTCGGAGTTTCTTGGCGGCTTTCTTCGCTCCTGTTGTCAGCACTGTCTGGGACCCCTGATCTGGCATTCCATGCCCATTAAGTACCTCTTCCTTCCTTCTTTTATTCCGATCTCCTTGGAGCGGGCTAGATGCTATTCTTTCATTGATGTTTAATGGTCGAGCTATCTCCACGTGCCCTTTAGGCTTAGACCCAGTACTTCTTTCGCCTTCTGCTCTTCTTTGGCTTTCTAGTCAGCTCCCTTGGTAATGCTGCTCTATGCAGTCTAGAAGCTCCTTTAGTTTATCGAGCTCATTCTTTACACCCTTGCTGATTTTTGATGAGTCACATGCTGATTTTGTTCTTCTTGCAACAACTTCCGCTTTTTGGATTAGCCTTTCTTCTTGATGTCATAGGGTGTCAATTGTACTATGCGACCACTTTTCTTGACAGAGGTTATCGGTTTCCATTTTCGAGTACAGTGCTTCCACCAGATTTTCGACGGTGGCAGTGAAATCATACAATGGCGCTTTATTTTTCTGGTCACTCCTCCTCCTTGTCCTACCGTGATCACTTTGTGGACTTCAGAATGGTTCGTTATTATTTCGGGATTTAAGACCCTCGCCTCGGTCACTTCGGCAGCGATTGAAGTAATCACCATCGAATCCTCGATATTCTTTATATTTTCCCCCACCGCTTGAACATCTGGCACCTCCTGCAGAGTTTCCCGCTCTTCCTTTTTAGGACGCCCTGTTATTTACATCATTTTTTCGCTGCGCCCGAATACCGCAAGAATCTCAGTCTGAGTAAGACTCTCCGTTTTTCATCCACCTCCAATGTCATCGTATTCATCGTCGTTTTGTCGTCGTTAGTACCGCTCTCGATGTGTTGTAAACATCGTGGCTGCAGCCACTGGTTACGTCATCATTGTTGTTATTTTTTTTTTTTTGAATTTTTTTTATCTTTTTTAAGGTTTTTGGTTGCTCCAGTTTTATTGGGTCTCCCTCAGAGTCACTATCTCCGTTCTTGTGTGCAGTCGCCTTTTTGGTCCCATGGTTATCTTTGGACAGCAGGAAGGCCATGCGAGGGTTAGCACAAGCCTTTATGGGGACAAGTGCTCAGAGCCAGGCCGGCGCTAATCGGGAGTTCGTCTCAACCAAACCTACACCACCGAACGTACTCCGAGGCCTGCCAACGTTTTACCGGGACGAAGACGGTATGATAATTGAATAGGAGCCATTTACGCACGAATGTCACCTCGGTGCTACCGTGCAAGGCAACTAGGTTCAAACCATAATATCCACTTGCCCAAAGCATTCATTCCAGTTCGTTATCCAAAGCGTGGTCCAGATTCAATCAGGGTCGTTAGCTGTCATCCCAGAACGAGCCTCATGGTGATCTCTATATCCTCGGATCCGTGAGGGTGATGCTCACCAAGGGCTACTAGCCTCCGAAAGTACTCCTTTCGACCGGTGTTACCCATGCCGGGATTTCCTCGGGTACGTGGGGGAAATCTTATCTTTTGGATACGTATTTATTTATTTATTCATTTACGCTATTCTCAAGATCCATGAATCCAATTACAAAATAGGTAATGAAATATAATACATGCAATAAAAACAAAGTGAGCAACTTGAAATAGAAAAAAAAAACAAGAATATAAAATACTAATAAACTATTAGAAGCTAAGGAGAATATTGTGTAATATGCTTTTAAAAGCGTTTAAGGAATGTGGCAGGAGTTCATTGAAACGACGTGCTACGCGTACTAAAACCGAATAAAAATACGGCCAAATGGCACAGTGAATATGTCAGTTGAACGCGTTCTTGAGGTGAGACGTACAGGGTGCGGCAGCATAACTTCCTTTTTTGAAATGCCCGCAAAGCCTTTTCCGAAGGTTGGATGAAAGAATACCGTGATATAATTTAAATAAGCAACACAGATCTAAGAATTCTCTTCTATTTTGAGTGATGGGATGTTGAGGATCTGTAAGTGCTCATCGTAAGAGCTGTAAGGGCGGTTATATTTGTAGAATAGAGTATGTGAATTTGCGCTATACAGTTTCAACAGCATCCGATAGATAAGTATAGTAAGGAGACCATAGTTGGGAGGCATACTCAAAGATTGACCGGGCTAGGAGTACAAATAGATGGACACTGGTAAAGGTTTTAAAGGACTTGCTGAAGGATCGTAAAATAAAACCGACCACACACGAAGCTGTAGTGGTTATGCATGAAATATGGGTGTTAAATTTCAAACTTGGGTCGAATGCTACTCCCGAATCTTTAAATTTGTCCACAAATGCGAGCAACGATCCATCAATCTGGTATTCATATAATACTGGATGAATTTTGTTGGTGAATCTCATGTGATAGCATTTTAAAATGTTAAGAGGAAGTAAATTACCTTGAGACCAATTTTGGAGATTGTCAAGATCATTTTGCAGGTATGAACAGTCTTTGCTGGAATTAATGGAATGATGAATTTTTGAATCATCAGCCTAAATAAGACAATCAGAGAACAGGCATTATGGAAGATAATTAATGTTAGGCTGGAATGTACAATCAAGGTATCGGCAACTGAATGAAAATAGCAGCATGATTCGTAGTTTGTATTTTATCGTTTATCTTTACTGATTTTCAATTCATTGCGGCATTTAATGTTATTACTGTTTATTTCAACCGTTCTTTTTCAAAAATTAGAGATATGTTTTAGCATATATATATAGGTTACGGAAACTTTGTTAATATATTAGGATGATAAAGTTTTTTTATTAGATCTTTATAATTAAGTTAGAGCATATTAAATATAAGCTAAAATACCAAAATTTTGTTCTGTATATTCGATGCAATTTTTTCAACATTTTGGTTGGTTTTTCTCCTTTCTTCAAATCAATTGATATGTAATAATTTTGGTTTGATTAATGATATTGTTTTTTTATTTTGACTAATTTTTGATTGTGACATTGTCTAAACATAGGAGTGCCAAGTGGACCATTAGGTTTTAAAATTCTCTTAATGTTTTTTAAAGTTGCTTTTTGAAATTGATAAAAAGATTGATGAATTAGTGCCCATTTGAATTTTAATTCATGTTGATTCAAAATGTCAATTACAATGTATGAAAATGGACCCCAAAAACTAATTATTATAAATTTTAAAAGAATGTAAAGCAAAATCCAAACAATAACAATATAAAAACTTAATGGCTCTCTAATAATTGATGCATTATCAATTAAAAACATTTGATCAAAAAAAACCACCCAGCACAACATAAACAGCAGTGTACAGATCAATGGTGCAGAGGCCCCACTTCATCCCCATGATTCCTACTGACTACTCCAACGAATTGAACCACATTTACAGAATTCCTAGTAATAAGAGATATAAGCAACGTGACATTAACAAACTAATTAGGTACACAGTACAAACAGGAACGTCAACGGACTGAAACGCATATGAAGGACCAACAGTGAATTTTGTTAGCATACTTAGGCAAAGAGACCTTCTTCTTAGCACTACAGTCCCTCTCTGGCCTTCGCTTCCTGCAAACAGCGCCTCCAACTGTCTCGGTCCATTGACCGCATCCTCCAATTACAAAATTCGAGCAGCGATGAACTGTCTTCATCGACCGAGTCAGACCAGCGTTTCCTCGGTTTCCCCACTTGTCTACGGCCTTCAGTTCTCCCAAGGAATACCTTTTTGGGTATCCGTTGTTCGTCCATACGATTCACGTGGCCAGCCCATTGCAGCTTCCACAGTGTTATAATTGTTGAGACCTCCAGGTCGTCAAAAATTTCATACAGCTCATGGTTATATCGAATTTGCCATTGGTCCCCGTCTAGCTTCGCTCCGATTATTCGGCTCAGGACTCGACGCTCAAAGGCGTTCAATATATTTGCGGATGCTTGGGTTAGGGTCCATATTTCACACCCATAGCATAACACAGGTCTTATCACATATTTGTATACTTCGAGCTTTGTTTCCCTGTGTATGCAGCTGGTCTTCATAATCGTCAATATTGAATAAAATATTTTATTTGCGAACTGTATTCTTCGGAGTATTTCGACTCTTTCATTGCCCATTTTCGTTATTTTGGCGCGTAAATACACAAATTCACCCACATTTTCGATACTGTATTCGCCAAGTGGTATATTTAGTGTATTTGAGGTATTTTTCCTCGACTGCGTTATGAGTTTTGTTTTATTTCCATTGATTTGTAAACCTACTAGTTTTGCTTCGCTGTCGACTTTCAGGGAAAGTTCTTTGGGAGTTTTTAATGGCTGTCACAAAATGTTAATGTTAGACTTAGGAGGTCGTCAACATCATTGTCATTTTGATAAGACGGACTAATTTGGCTGAGATGCCAAAGGATTATTTGGTACAGTACGTTACGATCACTTCTGTCGTATGCTTGCTTGAAGTCAACGAAAATTTGGTGTACATCTATGTTGAGCACCCAGCATTTTTCAAGTACCTACTTGACTGTAAACAACTGGTCTATTGTTGATCTACCTGCTCTGAAACCATCTTGATACTCCCCAATGATACTGTTGGCGAATTATCCAATTTTCTAAGATTTTTGAAAATATTTTGTACGCCGTACAAAATTATGATATGCCTCTATATTTCTCGCACTGTAGCTTGTCACCTTTTTTGTGGATAGGGAATATAATTGATTGGCTCCACCCTTTCGGCATATGTTCTTGTTGCCAAATGTACTGGATGACATCGTGAATAGCTTGAGGAACACTACTGCCACCATATTTGATGAGCTCCACTGAAATCTCGTCGATGCTATTCTTTTGGACTTTGATGATAGAACAAACTTCATCCCGAGTTGGTGGGGCCAATGGAAGCTCTCTGCAGACATTTATAAGTTCCGATATTCTGGAGCTGTGCGGAGGATTAAGGAGGTTCTTGAAATATGATGCCCATCTTTCCTTAATCTTGGTTTCATCAGCAATGATATTGCCGACGTCATCACGACAGAGCGTGGGATTGGGCTGATAACCACGTTTAAGGCTTTTTACTACTTTGTATGTCTATCTTCTGTTGTTGCTCACTAAACTTACATCTATACTTCTCAATTGACAAAGAGACTGAAACCAAAATTCAATGACACATCAATATACGAGGGCAGCGGCATATACAAACTGACATGCAAGGACTGCGACATAGCATCCATAGAAATCACATCACGGAAACTAACCACAAGATACAAAGAGCACTTCCGATATTTCTTATACAACAAGGCAGACTACAAGCCTAAGGCTACGGAAAACTCCGTGACATTGCTGCACAAAGAAGACAAAGGGCCGAGACTTAACATCCTAGAAAGGCTTGAAATATGTAAACATGGAAAACTGACGTAACATTATCAACGAACAACTAGTTAAAGTTTAATAAATTTTTCACCCTTATGAACCGCAAATAATCAAGTTTAAAAATAAAATAGTAACACTTCAGATGTTATAAATGTATTTTATTCTAAACTACATGAAAGAATTTCGGCCGGTATTGCCGATCATCTTCTGCACTTGACGCGAAACTACTATTGAAACAATAACAGCAAAAACTTTAGCTTATAATAGTTAATTTTAACATATATGATTCAGTCAGATTAAATGAAAAATAAATTGCCGAACTGTGGTCAATATTACATAAAGGTTCTGTTATGTTATTTCAACATATTATGAGTTTTGATAATTGATGTAAAAGCTAATAAAGTTAATATATATTATCTAAAAAAATAAAAATAAAAAAAAATTTAAAGAAAGTATATACCCTTTAATTCTACTATTTATTTTAAATTTCGTATACAATTGTTTCGTTCTCTACTTGAGAACTTCCTCAGTACTACTATTCCAGGCTAGGTTCTCAGATTGACAGGGGAGGTGTTTAGTGGGTAGTCCAAAGGTATCCTCCATGGGAGTCCCACACTGCCAGACTCGGCGGGCATAAATGCCTTCACCTCCCTACCACAAAAATTTATTTTATGCCCGCCGAGTCTGGCAGTGTGGGACTCCCATGGAGGATACCTTTGGACTACCCACTAAACACCTCCCCTGTCAATCTGAGAACCTAGCCTGGAATAGTAGTACTGAGGAAGTTCTCAAGTAGAGAACGAAACAATTGTATACGAAATTTAAAATAAATAGTAGAATTAAAGGGTATATACTTTCTTTCATTTTTTTTATTTTGAAAGTTCTACTAAAGGCGGAATATTTTTAACTATATTATCTAGCCAAATAAATTTGAATTTATTGGACCATTGTCGATATTTACTAAATTGTCCATTATATGTATGAATAGAGATTCATATGCGTCGTTTTCACGGATTAGTTACACTTTTTAATTATTTGACACTATCAGCTAACGGTCCCGTGTAGTGCCTTCCTGGGTATTTCAAATCGAATGCATGTGCAGCAATACCTTTCGTGTTCCTTGAGACGAAATTCAACTGCACGTCTAGTTTGTCCAATATACTTCATATCACATTCTGTGCAATTGACTTGATAGACTCCGCTTTTTTGTTTTGGTGAAAATATATCTTTCGTAGAGCCAAGGAGTGAGCCAGGCTTACGGGTGTTATTAAACACAATCCTAAGTTTGGTTTTGCTGAATTCGTTCTTAAGTGGGTTGCAAATCTTTGGAACATTATACCATAGATACACGCGATTGAGTTGTTTGATATGAAGTTTTGATGGAAAATGGTTGAAGCTCTCTATCTTTTTATTTTATACATGCATTTGGCAATCAATTTGTCCAGAAGCGCTTTATCATATCCGTTCGTTTTCGCCAAGTGTACGATATGCTCATATTTGTTCTTATAATCAGCCACCGATAATGGCAAACGACACATACGATATATCATCGATCTAAACGCTGCAATTTTGTTTTGATGTGGGCAATACAAGTCTTTGGTGATATATATATATGTCTGTTGTTATTAGCTTTCTATAGATCGAGAATTTTAGTTTTCTGCCATTGCACGTGATATTTAAATCAAGAAAAAGCAATTTTAATTGAATGTGATATTGTTTTTTTTTTTTTTGAATAAATGTTTCTTAATTCATAATGTATGAATTTAGAAAGCCATTTGGGCTATTAAGTTTTTATTGTTTGAAATATGCTTTATATTTTTGCTGAATTTATAACGATTAATATTGAATAAAGCGCTTTTGACTTTAAAAATAACATACATTAGCAAATATCTTATACATCGGTCTTAATTACATATACCTTCACAAAGCAAATTCACAGGCACATTAACATTTGTCAGCAAAAATCCACCTGCAGCCTGGATCGTATTCCAAGTGCAACAGTGTTGCAGCGTTTAAGAACCATGGATGGAACCCTCAGAAGTGAGATCAGCATTTTTCAAGGTTGTAAAATTTTTGTAGTCAAGTTGAGTTCAATTTTATCATTCGAATAAACAAGACAAATCGCTAAAGAATTAAAAACTGTATCTGATTTTAAGGTTATATTGTATGTATAATACTGGGTTATGTGATGTCATTTTTTTCATGTTTTTCAAAGTAAATTTATTTATGTTAACAACAGACATTAATCAATGATATATTGGCCATTTTGTTGGATGATTTTTTGCCATCTTCCGATAAGTCGAAAAATTCCACGTACGAAGAAGCCTTGGTTTTTAAACTGAAGAACTTGTCCAATCGGAATCCAAAGTTTTGCGATTCAAATGGTTTTGAAGGGAGCGAAGTAAATGATAGCCTGATGGTGCTTAGTCCAGGCTTTAGGGTGGATGTAGCATCAGTTCCCAATTGAGTTCGATTAATTTTTAACGAATTATCAAAAAGGTGTGGGGTATGGTGTTATCATGATGGAAAATCACGCCTTTGCGATTGGCCAGTTCAGTGCGTTTTTTCCTTAATTTCTTCGTTCAATTTCGATAGTTGACGACAGTAGACATTCGGATCAATAGTTTGGTTTCTTGGAAGCAGCTCAAAGTAGACTATACCCTTGTAATCCCACAACACAGAAAGCATAATGTTATTTTGGTGAATATTAGCTTTCGATGTTGATTATGGGGCTCATCTTGCTTGATCCATAATCGTTTTCAGACTACGTTATTGTAAACAATTCATTTTTCATCACCTGTCATGATTATTTCAAGAAATGGGTCATTTTGGTTACAATTGAGCAGAGATTTGCATATGTATGTTAATGCGTTTGGTGAGGTGGATGTCATTTAATTCGTGAGAAACCCAAGCATCCAGTTTGTTTACCTAACCAAGCTATTGCAAGCTTTAAAAAAGTATATAAGCCACGCGATCACTACTACATGAAATATGCAGTTCACGACATTAATTATCGAACAACCCAATATATTTTTAAATTAGTTATTTGAATTCGCATTAACTTTTGATTTTTTGAATTTCTATGCGTAAAATCTTTGAATGAAATATATATAAAGTGTTGTCAACTGTCGGCAAACCCTAAAGTTCGCAGCCTGAACTGCGTACCTCGGGCTGTTTACACTTTGATTTGGGTATAATATACTGCTGCTTAAACCATTCCTTCTTAATTTAATAAATACAAAATATTTTCTTTGATAACTATCCATTTTCTATAAACAGCAAACTGCTCTACATAAAAGGATCTAATTAATATTTTTAATTATAGTAATTCAGAAATGTTATATACTAATGAATTTGCATACTAAGCTTTTGTTTTGGGTACAAAGGCTGCATAATACTTCGTAACATAAAACCTAATTAGCTTCAATAATAATTTTGGATATTCATAATTATCTCAGTATAACCATTTAATTTGAATATAATCTACAATATTCCTTCACAGTTAATTATGAAAAATTAGGTTTACAAACGGGGAGAAATTTCTTTCAAATCCCTTTTTTGTTTTATAATGAAATTAATACGTTTAAAATAAATTTATATAATATATATAAATAAATTAGAAAAAAAAATCGAAAAGCTAAAGTGGGATCGGGGCTCGAACCTCGAGCCCCAACCGCACTGCGGTGGAGCTAAGAAACAGCTCAGATGACCTACAAGCGGCCTGCCTCTCTTCATTTGCTTATACAAGCCAGAGACTTTCAAATTTGAAATTAAAAGAAACGTTACAATATTAATTTTTCTCTGTTTCATATATTTCATTATTATCGAGTTATAATCATTAATTTGGAAATGGTAAATTGTTTTGGTAATGCTCAGATAAATTAAATACCTGTAAAACTATTTAAAAGAAAAGTTATTTTTCTATGTGTTGTCATATTGAATTAATGCAATGTTTTTAAGATATACCCTACGTAGTTAAATTTTATAAAATCTCATACACAGAAATTCATGCAAAAAGGAATAGGATAAAAAGTCGGGTAGACAGAAGTACGCTCCTGTCAAAAGGGTTTTATGCCACCCCGCTATCGATATTGCAAGACCTGTTATCAAAAGATTATGGAGTTGTTAATTATTATTTTGAAATACGTTAATTTATTTTGGTAAAACGCTTTGATGAATTAAATTCCTGCTAGACTACTTAGAAGAAAATTTATTTTCCTATGTGGTAGCTGAATATATTGGGATATCAATGCATTTCCGATCATCCCCGGAGAAACTAACAACACAGAGTCCTCAAGCAACATCGGACTTGACATTATAAGCATGTTAAAGTTTTTTGATCAAGACGATATTAAAATACTCGACACTTCGAAGTGAAGCTGTACCTTTGTAATTCTACTCACCGTGATACACCCATTATCCTGACCTATTGAAAGGCAAAATAAAACATGGATCAAATCCTGTTTTAGCCACGTCAACAATGTGCCTTTCGCTATCACACTTCTAGGGGTGTGAAGTTCGATGTTGCTTGAGGACTCAGTGTTGTTCCTTTCTCCGGGGTTGATCGGAAAGACATTTACCTTTTCCTAATATATGGTGCTAACACTATTGTAAGCGGTTTCATTTGTATTTACATTCCATCCGTACAAATAACATGCACAGGCAAATATTACATACATCGGCCCAAATTACGTGCATTAGCACAAAGCGAATTTATCAATACATTAATTTATGACACCGAAAATCCACCTGCAGCTTGGTGCAACAATGTTGCAAAGTTCAAGAACTATAGGTGGAAGCTACAGAAATGAGATCACCAATGTTTCAAGATTGTAAAATGTTTTGTAATTAAATTCAATTCGGTCTGATCATTTGAATTAACAAAATAAATTACTCAAGAATTAAAAAAAAGTGTTTGACTTGAAGGTTAAATTCTACATATGCATGTATCTTGATTGGTAAGCTTTGAACTTGAATTCGCGTTATTAACTTTCGATTTTTAGCATGACTACGCATACAATCTTAAATGAAATATATAAGGTGTTATCAACGGCCTGCAAGCTAGAGGTACGCAGCCCGGGCTACTTACTTCGGGCAGGTTAAAACTTTGATTTAAGTTCAATATACTACTTAACCAAATTCTTCGTAGCTATAGAAACGCCAAATTCATGTCGATGGTAATCTTGAATATTCACGATTTTCTCAAGAAAATCATTTTACTCTATTCAGTCGCAATGAACTGAAAAAATGTAGTTTACAAATAAAGCAATCCTTTTCTCTTGAAAGAACTTTTTGAAACGTTTTTCATTTTGTATTTGCAAGCAAACTCTCTAAATATAAAGATCTCCAACAAATTAACACTTAATTTAACTCAGAAATATTTGATTGTTATAGAATAATAAATTTGATTCTCATATATGCATGTTAAGTCTTTCATTTGGATACATTTTGCTTCAACAGACATTTCATAATTTAAAATCTACCAACTTTGAATATTCACCTCAGTAAAACTATTCAATTTGAATACAATCTACAATATTTCTTCTCTCTGTTAGAAAACTATGGTTTACAAATGAAGCAGTCCTTCCCTTTTGAAGGAATTTTATTGAAATCTTTTTATCCTATTCGTTTTACTAATGCATTCAAAATAAATTTGCATAATACATAAATAAAAATTCGAACAGCAAAAGATGGATACATTTTGCTTCAACAGACATTTCATAATTTAAAATCTACCAACTTTGAATATTTACCTCAGTAAAACTATTCAATTTGAATATAATCTACAATATTTCTTCTCTCTGTTAGAAAACTATGGTTTACAAATGAAGCAGTCCTTTTCTTTTGAAGGAATTTTATTGCAAATTTTTCATCTTATTAATACATTCAAAATAATAAATAAATTTGCATAATACATATATATACATAAATAAAAATTCGAACAGCAAAAGTGGGATCGGGGCTCGAACCTCGAGCCCCGATCCCGCCGCGGTGGCAGCCGAGAAACAGCTCGGCTGACCTACAGGCGGCCTGCCTGTATCCCGTCATTTACTTATTTAAGCTACAGCTTATGATGGATTATGGAGCTGCCAATCATCAGTTTGGAATAGGTAAATTGTTTTGGTAATGCTTCGGTGAATTAAATACCTGAAAGATTATTTAAAAGAAAATTTAATTTCCTATATCGGAATAATATTCGGGTTTTTCTTTCGTGTTCTTCCGCTCCCCCTACCTATTCCGCTGTTGTTATTGCAATTTTAAGACCTGATATGCCGCGAATATAAACATGTGCTTCGATGAGAAACTTCAAGACCAGCAGATCTCAAAAAATTAATAATTTTGTAGGAAAACAAATTCGTTCTATGCAATCTTTTAGTTTTCTTATTACGATCTGGCAATACTCCCATGTTCTGAAATGTGCAAAAGAACATGTGCGTCGGAAATTTTATTTGCTTATTTTGTTTTTTGAATACGACCCTCGGCTCAGCTGAGCGGCCCCTAGGAAAATTCAGAAAGTGTGCAACACAGGGTAAATGGAAGGTGTGGATACTATGTGAATGTACCGAGTCCTGCTGCATTCGAAAAATAAAATTTCCGACACACGTGTTCTTTTACGCATTTCACAACATGGAACGTTGCCAGATCCAAATAAATAACTCAAAGATTGCATAGAACGAATTTGTTTTTCTGCAAAGTTATTAATTTTTGAGAACTAGTCATCCTGAAGTCTCTCATCGAAGCACATGTTTATATTCGCGCCAATCCTCACGTCAGCATTTACCTATCTACCTGCTGCCCAAGATTTATGGTTCGCCCTTCGGCTTGTGTTCGGTTTTTTCCGAAGGGTAGGCTGAGTGTGGATGCTATGTGAATGTACTATGCTCAAGTCTCCACTTGCAAATGCGATCAGTTTTGCATTCGTATGTCGTTGATGCTACACGTGTTCGTCTCAGAGTGAGTTGAAAATGAGTGGATTCTAAAGTTCTTTCGGTGGGTGGTGGAGGTAAGTTTTCTTTTTAATTTTTTATTTTTCGCCCATCACAAAAAATACCAGTATTAAATAAGAAATGAAAAGAAAAATTTAAAGTAGCTGCAATAGAGTTACGAATTACATTTACAAAATTTGCTTTGCTTTAACCGACTTCTTACCTTGAACTTGTTGGAAAAGTTTTTTCAATAGAGTGCAGTTTTGGAGAATATGGTTGTTGAAAAACTAATGTATGCCAAGTCTAATCTAATAGATTAAGCGTCTCGTGGATACATTCGTAGTTTGAAATTAACTAGTTTTCCAATTTCTGAAGTAATCTCGTGAAGTTGTGTAACCTAATTGAGTTACTTGTAAAGTAACTCAATTAGGTTACACGACCCACATGAATTGATATCTATGATGAATTTCGCCCTCGAACTGTACTCTTAAGTACTATTTGATGAGCCGATCGATCTTTTATTTTTCCGCCGGTAACTGAGTACGGGCTTATCAATAAATGTAAAATTTTGTCAGTTTCACTTGTTTTTTTGACGAATGCTTAATTACGTACATATGTTCAGATTCGAGGTTTTTGTCTAATTTATTTCAAAGTGCTTAATATCCCTGAAGGATGCTGATTACCTCCTCGCTTAATTGAATTATTTTCATCTGCATATGCAAATATGCATAGGATGAATCATAACTAAATTTTTGATTTCTGACTTGGAATTAGCATTATTGATTATTTTGTATAAATTATTAAGTGCTTGATGTGATAAAGAGTAAGTTTTATTTGCAAAAAATTAATTTGTAATTTCATTCGCAAAAGACTTACTCTGGTAACAGAAAGAATACGCATTTTGAGCAATTTCCCTTAATATATTTCTTTTGGTGTTCTAGTATTAAAAGAATTTCACTATAAAAGTTAAGCACACTATTTTGAATATCCGATGATATGTGCACATCTAATAGCTGAAGACAGTATCTCTTCACCAATCTAATCTTTAACTGAAGGCATTGTTTGATGTCACTTTTTATGTACGAGTATATGTAAAATTTGACTAACCATACCGATTAACTTACTCTTTATGTCGTCGAATATGATTTGCTGTGAAAGATGATCCTACGATGCCTGCATTGCTACTAAGATTTCTACGTTTCCAATCCATGGCTTCAGTGTCCCTTGGGGTCCATCGTAATTTGAAAGCCTCGAAGCAAACTCCATAGGAAGAACCCTTGTAGATAATAATGCCTAGATATTATGCTTTCTGTATCCGCTTTTATTGTGCGCATTTTTTAGGGTACTTTGGAAATGATATTCATCTCAACACTTTTTTTTTGTAAACTAGAAAGACATTTACTTCAATCATCATAGACTTAAGTTAATGACGAAATTTAAGCAAAATACGATTTTGTTCTTAGATGATTAATATTAAGCAAATCTCCCTTATGGAACGATTTGTGAATAATATTATGTACTTAGGGGAGAGTAGAGGAATTTGAGCCATGTAAGAAACAGTTTTAAAAAAACAGTTTAGGTTACCATCATTTACTTTGTTGGATACTAATCAATCTTTTGATTACCAGTTTTTCAGTAATTATTAATAAACAGTCAAAACAAATATACGTTTAGCTAATTGAAATCACCCTTTTTATAGATTTTACTTTCGGAAAATGAGAGCTAAAAGACCTTACTTAAAAAAATTAAACTTATTTTTATCCACTTACAACGAATTTAAACAACCCTAATTATAACTAATCAACAATATACAATATCTGTCTGTAGAGTCATTGTAAGCTGAATACTCAGAATAAGTTCATTTGCGACAAGCTCTGCAACGGTACCAATGAAGAATTACATTTTTGCCAACATCGTCATATACATATAATGCATTCATTTTCCCGGTGAGTATTCAGAATCTTCATCACACATATTATTTTCATTGACAGATGATTGATTTCTCAATTGTGCTGTCTAGGGCACATCTTTAGTATTCGATTTTTCGGATTTCCTTTGGATCTTTTTATTTTTTTTCATTCCTTTCCCCTCTTCTCAAAAACTTTCTTCATGGGGGTGCTAGTCAAAACTACTGAATGCTGCCTGTTTCTATTACTCTGTTGATTTTATTAATATTTGTGGATGAGGAGTTAAACATTTAAGATATCAGCAAAACTTGTGGAATCATCTCTTATTTGCACATCCGTGAAGTGATGGTTGATTACTTGCATGCTTTTAAATAGTCTAGTTCTTTCATATGTTTCTCGGTTTTATAAGCTATCTTAAGTGAACCGAAAAAAGTCACAACGTAAGATTACAAGCAATATAACGATTGTGGAGGGATGCTGAATAGTTGCATGATTGTTTTTTTCAACCTCATCAGCTACTAGTGACTATTATGACTGTCCGTAATAAGCCAAATCTGTTTTTCTGCTTTAGGGTTTGTAAATTTAATGAAATGTTGCAGCCATGTTGGGAATATTTGTTCATTAGCCCACCCATTTTCGATCAAACACTCGTATATACGAGTATGTTCAGAAATGAATTGCCACTTTTCCAAAATTTTCGGTTTTCTTTTGTAACGTGAGTATTTACTTACCGGACTGCCCTCGTGTGTCTATCTCGTCAATATTAAAGTATGTCCTGTAGCTCAAAATTAAATTTTGTCATCACAGATTCAAGATCATTCAAGTAATGAGTAACTCTAGTCTTATAAGAGCCCAGAAGTCTGTTTATACTGATAACTGCCGGCATTTAATACTGAACTCAGGGTTCACGAACCCGCGCAAACAATTTTTCTCAGCATTTTTTCAGTATTACACCTATTTTCGACACTAGATTTCAGAGGCATATTAAAGTATATTTTCCGCAGTTAAATGCTTGTTAAACCACAAAACAAATAGCATTCGACATATCGAGTAGATGGGTAACAAGTATCTGCTCCAGTTCACTAGTGAGCTTGGGTTTTCTACCAAGCAGCGGAGAACGACTGTAAATAATATAACCAAACCTGTATCGTTTCTCCAGCGTGCTATAGGATATTTGATATTGCTGTGCCGCGTTGTGAACTAGTATGCTAGTATTCCTTCCTTTCGTATAGTTTTTATTGCAGGTTTTCTAGTCACCGGAAAACGATAACCTCTTTCGGAAGAAAGTCGGTTGAAAATGTTCTTATCTAAAACGAACTACTCACCAGCGGCTTTTGATCAGCCATTCATCTATTCACCCACCATTGATTAATCGCGATCGCTCCAATGCAAATAATTATAAATAATTAATAGTGGGTTTCTTCAAATATTTACAGTGGATTTCAAGAATAAGTATAAAAATGCTAATAAAAAACGCTTTTAAGAAGTAAGGGAGCCAATTTTCGATAAGTCCTCAAAAGACTAAAATAAAATGTATGTAAACTGTGCCAAATCAGTTTTCCCTGCTTCACCCAAAAGTCGGTTATCGTATTTTTAACTTCAGTATGCTGAATCGGGGAAATTAATTTGGCACAGCTTCCATAAATTTTATTTGATTATCTTCTTCTTCTAGAATCTAGTGAATATATTTTGGCTTTTTAATTATGTTCACACAGAAGTTTCAAAAACGAGGATGGAGGTAAAAGAATTCAGTTTTCATCGAGGTGTTGCATGAGGCGAAATGAGTCCCACCCGAAGAACATGTAAATCGACTAACGGTAAAGGACAAATACCATTAGGCAAAGTTCCATTTTTCAACTTTGGGTACATATTTCTCATCAGGAATCGATCCGCGACTGGATCCCAGTTTTTGAGGTTGCATATGAAATGCAACATATAGTTTACATCAGTTTTTGGTGAGAATTCATTTCTGGACTGCAGATACGAGTATTAACACTCCATATGGCAAAAACGGTCAACAAATCGCATATTTTGGTGTTTCACATTAAACTTTCCGCTATTTTTGAGAACGAGGATAGGTATTTGAATCCTGCTTTCACCAAACTATTGGATTCACTTTCCGTTAAGTTTCTTCCCAAGGCCCCCATTTCAATTCAACGGGAGAGGACACTAAAATTTAGAACAAGTTAGATAGACAGAACTACGCTTATGTCAGAAGGGTTTTATACTCATATTACGTTATGCAGACACCAATAATGAATAAACTACAGACAAACGAAAAAAAATGTTAGGGGGTCACATCTTGATATAGGGAGAACACCTCCCTTAAATCCTTTGAAATGTCTTTCCACTATCAAACTTTCATTAATCGGAAATTTCTGAGCTGCTCACAAAATTTGATGACGGGCATCCAGCATCATATCGAGGATGTTCCCGATATCAAGTTGCAAAAGTTAAATTTGTTCCAACAAAAACACAAGCATACCGCAAAGTGATACCTTCCAACTTGTCTCTACTTCACTACGTAGATAGCGTTTTTCTCGATCAGTCAATTAAGAGTGTCGTCCGAACGAGGCTTTAAGGCGGTAGATTCGATCGATTTATGCATTTCAATTACTCTTTGAATCCAAGTGTGTCCTACCGACCATTTGGCCAGTTTCGGGGAGCATTTTTTTCATTACATGGCTTCACTATGATGCAGACTAGGCAGAAAAAGTCTGCGTTCACCTGCGTGCAATCAAATTATAATGTTTGAAAATTTCTCATTAGCTTAAATGACTATCTTCAAGCAGAATTTCATTACTTTTAACCTTAATAGTTTTTAAGCAAATAGTTATTTTCGCAAAAAAAAAACAAAACAAGGCAGAAAAAGTCTACGTTCACATGTAAAAAACATTTTCAAATGACTGATAATTACAGTTCTGAGGTTAATCAATAACTTGTAGGATATCCTCAATTCTTTATGCCCTCTTGAAGTCTTTTAGGCATAGAATTGATGAGCTTCGCCATCACTTCTGGTGATGTTTTCTCCCACTCTTCTTTGAGAACATTTTTGAGCATTTCTTTGCTCGTTATCGTACATATGTATGTACCTTTTCAAGCGCACTTTGCTAGTATTGTTTTGCACCAGTAATTTATTGAGTTTTATTTTGGCAAGTGTTTAGTAAGATATTGTAAAGTTTGCATTGTGAAAAACGTATTTCTTTTGCAAGACAAATAAAAAAAAAAAGAAATTGATGTGAACGAAAGGAAAACCTTTGTGAAATTATGAAATTTGAAATATAGGAAAAGTCGTTAGAAAACAGTATTCGTCAATTGGAAGAATTGTAAACAATTTCAAATTGACAAAAGAACTCTCCTCGAAACCTCGTTCTGGTCGTCCATCAATCAAAGCTGTCCCTGGGAAAAAATGAAATATTTTCACAATAGTAAACAAAAATCCGCGACCGACTACAAGGGAAATAGCTGCAGAAATTAAGCAAAAGTTCTGGGAACAAATTTGTCCTGATACAATCAGGAAAATTCTAAGAAAGGCCGAGTACCATGGACGAGTCGCACGGCGAAACCCATTCATTTCCCCGTTTAAGAGGAAAAAGCGCGTTGCCTTTGCTAAGAAGTACATAAACCAACCTTAAGAATTTTGAAAATGTGCTTTTTTCAGACGAGCAAATTCTGCATTTTCAGTATAAAAGGATGAAAAATAAAATAGTCTGGCGAAAATCAGAAACAGCACTACAAAAAGAACATCTGCTACCCACTGTAAAACATGGTGGTGGTGATGGAGTAATGGTTTGGGGATACATGGCACCTACTGGCGTTGGTAATCTCGAGTTCATTGAGTCGACAATGAACAAATTCGGTTACCTTAACATTTTAAGAAACAATTTGGAGCAAAGTGCGCGAAACCTCGGCTTGGGTAATGATTATCACTTCCAGCCAGATAATGACCCCAAGCATGCAGCCGAAATTGTGAGGCTCTGGCTACTTAATAATACCCGAAAACTGCTACATACGCCACCGCAATCGCCAAACCTTAATCCCATTGAGCATTTATGAGACTCGCTCGAGAGAAGAATTCGACAACATACACATACTCAAAAAAGTCTGCGTACACTTGCTGGTCGTAGCAAATATATCAATATAAAAACCTTTGCCATTTGTTTATAACTTAAAATCTTTTCTTTATTATATTCATTAAACTATATGATACATAAATATGTAACTGATCACTCGTTCGCTGTTTAGAATAACCAAAATAAAAAAGTTTCTTCCATAAAGTCATGAAAATCCATCCAAAAAAGTCTGCGTACACCTGAAAAAATTTATTCATTTTATTTGAAAACCACTATATTAGCTTTCGAGATTTTGAACCTTAATATCTAGTAGCATAGCCTTTCCTATAAATTACTTCCTTTAGCCTATTTTACATGGATTGAACAAGTTTTGATGTTTCTTCGGCCGTCATTTTGTTCCAGTCGTTCAAAATAACATTTTTTAATGACTCTTTGCTAGTTATGTCATGCTCTCGAATTTTTTTTTTCAAGTAAATCCCACAAATGCTCAATTGGGTTTAAATCTGGTGATTGAGGAGGTGTACCTTAGAGTTTTGGGACGTTGTAGGCCAACCAAATCCTATTTATTTCAGCTGTATGTATGGGGTCATTATCGTGCTGAAAGAAAAATGCGTTCCCCAGCCGCAATTTCTCGGCGCTTTGCTTAATATTATTTTTTTAAATATTAAGGTTCCCGTATTTATCCATTGTGGATTCTATGAAAACGAGTTGCCCCACTCCACTGGCTGCCATACACCCCCAAACCATCACACCGCCGCCACCATGCTTTACAGTGGGAATCAAATTTTCTTTATTGAATTCTGTCGAGCGTTTCCTCCATACTAATTTGCGTCCTTTTATCCCAAATATACAAAACTTACTTTCGTCCGAAAAAAGAACGCTTTCCCAAAATTCTTTTTGCATATTTACGGAATTTTTGGCGAATTCCACTCTCTTTCGGCGATTCCGTTCCGATATGAACGGCTTTTTACGTGCGACTCGACCATGGTAACCGCCTTTTCTGAGAATTATGCGCACTGTTTCATCGCTTATTGTTTTATTGTATTTCTTTTTTATATCCTGCGCAATTTGGAACGCGGTTAATCGGGGATTTTGTTTCACAGCATTAATAATACTCCTACGTTCACGTGCTATAAGTTAGGGAGGACGTCCTGACCGATGCCGTGAAATAATCAAACCGCTTTCTTTGTAATTAGCAACAACCCTTTGGACCGAGGAATGGGTTCTCCCAACTAATTTTGCGATTTCACGAAAACTTTTCCCGTTTTCACGCAACTTTACTATGACTTTACGCTCACTAACACTGATTTCCTTATTTTTTATTTCCATATTAAAGAATAGTCTTTTATTCACGCAAAACACACAGACAATTTTCCAATGAAGTACTGTCACGCAGAACAATGCAAAAATGAAGGCATCAACATTGCACATTTCGGGGAATCCCCAAATTTTGCGATGTGTACGCAGACTTTTTTGGGGCTGCTCACAGACTTCCAAGTATTGAAATTACTATATGTTCGATAATTTTGGGAATTTTTTAAACAAACCTGCTTCAATACATTTCTTGCAGCTTAGGCTCTTTTATCGAAATGATTAAATCAAGATCACATTATTGATTCATACGATTCCAACATAATTCAGTTTGTACTAATGAGATGTACGCAGACTTCTTTGAGTATGTGTATATTCTTCGAGGAATCCCCTAATTTGATGAGTGAACGCAGAATTTTTCTGCCTCGGGTTTGTACGTTTCCCGCGAAAAGTACAGTTTTCCCAAAAAGTGATAAACAAATTGTTCATCGAAATACGAAACAAAATCTAAAAAATGTTCGATACGTTTCGCTCTGTGAATGTTGAAAACTAAATGGCATCAGGTGAACGCAGACTTTTTCTGCCTATTATACTCAAAAAAGTTTACCTACACCTGTTTAGCTAGTACTGAATGATATGCTGGAATCGTATGAATCAATAATGTGATCTTGATTTAATCATTTTGGTAAATGTGTTGAAGCAGGTTTGATTAACCAATTCCTAAAATTAACGAAGGTATGGATGGTAATTTTAATACTGGGAAGTTTGTGAGCGGCCCCAAGAAAGTCCAGGGATTCCCCGAAATGTGTGAATCAAAGTGTGTCCTACCGGCCGTTGACTAGTTTTGCGGAATGTTTTCCTTCTTTCCATGTTTCTACTCCCGCTTCATTCAAAAATAGTCTTTGGGACTCCCTTTCTTTTAGCATATTTTCTCCATAGCTTTGTATGTTTACACTTTTCTTCGAACTACAAATCAACTGGTGAGGTAGTTCTAAGAAAAGTGTAAGCTGCCTCGTAAATACTGAAAATAGTTGCTGAACGTAAATAAGTAGAAAAGTGCGCCCTTTCACTAAAATAATAAAAGTCGTTTTCCTGGAAACAAGCGAATTGAATAGCAAAAGTAAATCCTTTCGAACTGCCCATTTCGCTGTTTCCAGGCGAAACTCAATTCGCTTTGATGCCAGTTTCAGCATTTGCACAAACAGTAAGGGCTGCCGTGCCAAAAACTGACGTATTGTTTACCTTTTCCATAGGGAAATCATATTTTCCAAATTTAGACAGGCAGCCCTTTGAATACGCGACATCATGCCAAACATGTTCGCTCGGCGTCGTAACGAAACGGAGGATTGGAGTTGCTCGAGTGTCTTCACTGGCGAATGGCAAATCATCTTGTATTCATACGTTGTTGAGGTTGGACGTGTACGTTTCAAAGTGAGTTGAAAGTGAGTTCATTCTGAAGATTTTTTTCTCTGAGTGGAGGTAAGGTTTCTTTTAAAAAATTATATGTGTCGTCCGTCACAAAAAATAGTAGTGTTCATTAAAGAAATGAAAAGACGAAGGTAAAGCAACTCCAATAGAGTAACTAGTTAGATTTACAAAGTTTGTTATGTTTAAACCGACTTTTTACACTGAACTTAATGTTGGAAAAATGTTTTTCGATAAGGTGCAGCTTTGGAGAATATGGTTGCAGAAAAACGAATGTATGCGTGGTCTGATCAATAAGATCAAGCGTCTCGTGGATACTTGCGTTGTTTGAGATTAACTAGTTTTTCCAATTTCTGAAGTAGGCTCCTAAGGAGGAAGTCGTAGAACCTAATTGAGTTACCTATAATGCATACTTGCCATACTTTTCCTCCCACATGGATTGGTACCAAAGATGAATTTCGTCCTCTAGCTGTAGGTATTCTTCCATGAGCCGATCGATCCTGTATTTGTCCACCGCTAACTGAGTACGGCCTTGTCAATAAATGTTAAATTTTGTCGGCTTCATTTGTTTTTTTTTTTGACGAAGGTTTAGTTGCGTATATTTCGTATGATTCGAGTTTTTTGGCTGATTTATTTCAATGATTTGGAAGGATTTGCTTCAATTTACTACACTTTGTTCAATATCCCTGAAGTTAATTTAGATGCTGATTACCACCTCGTTGATTGGAATTATTTTCATCTGCATATGCAAATATGCGTAGGAAATTTTTGATTTCTGACTTGAAACTAGCATTATTGATTGGTTTATCTAAATTTTCAAGTGCTCGATATTATAGCGTAAGTTTTATTTGCAAAAAGATTAATTTGTCATTTCATTCGCAAAAGAGTGACTCTGGTAACAAAGAATATTCATCTTGAGCAAATTAAATTTACAGGTTTATGGCAATGCAAATAATTCCTCCTCCTTATTTGATTTTTCTAGAATCTAGTGAATATATTTTGGCACAGAACTTTTGAACGAGGATAGAGGTAAAATAATTCAGTTTTCGCCGAGGTGCTTGGATGAGACTTAATGAGTCCCATCCGAAGGACATGTAAATCGAATAACGGTAAAGGACAAATACAATTAGGCATGGTTCAATTTCTCACCAGGAAGCGATCTGCGACTGGATTCCAGTTTTTGAGGTTGCATATGAAATGCAACACATTCTACAGCAGTTTTAGGTGAGAATCCTTTCCTGAACTGTAGATAATAACACTCTATGGCATAAACGGTAAAAAAATGGTATATTCTGGTGTTTCACATTAAACTACCCGCAGTTTTTGGTCGAGGATATTTATTTGAATTCTGCTTTCACCAAACTATTGGATTCACTATCGATTAAGTATCTTCCCAAGGCCATTTCAATTGAACAACGGGAAAGGGCACTAAAATTTAGAACAAATTAGATAGAAAGAACTACGCCATGTCAGAAGGGTTTCGTAATCAACTTCCATTATGCAGGCATCTATAACAATCACATAACTCGCTTTAGAAGAAAAACCATTGTTACTCCATTCTGACCAGCCGCGATTTTGTTGCAATATTACTAACAACCATTGATTGAATGAAATCTTAAAGATGCTTTTGTTCTTCATTTTATATCCAAATTCGGAGAAGATCCAGTCATAAGTCTAGTGTCTGGTTCGATGAACAGTTCGAAGGGTAGGAAAACCATAGATTCTTTTAGTGGTAATCGGAGAAAATTTAAACCACTATAAGTTCGTTAAATATGGTTTGATTTTATTGTAATTTACACGAATATAAGGTTCTTTTATAGGACTACTTAAATATTAAATTTTAGGGAATTTAAGTCCTCCCATATGAATTCATTGGGGAAATCCTAAATTCTATTATAATTTTTTTTTACCTATGAAATGTATGCTTTCATGAATAGTTAATGACCCGTACTTTTAATGCTGAAGCTTTGAAATTATCATAGTTGATGAGTCCTGCAAGTAGCCATCTGGATATAAAATTCCACTGAATTTAAGACTACCCTCATATGATTCAAGAAAATGTAAAATTGATAAATCACCTACTATTACTTGTTAGTAATAGTAGTAGTCGAAATTCACGTAACTATGTTTAGTTGCGTGAATTTCGACTTCCGAGGTATCGTTGTTGTACTTATAAGGAACTACCTATGATTTTTTTTCTGATTTTTCGGTCGGCAGAATCGCGAGGGGAGGTACACATTTTTTCCCCTTTCCACTGCCTACTCCATTATCGTTATTAGAGTCTTAACGACAAATATTAAAATAAAAACCTTCCTTCAAATTTTGCGTCGAGTTTTTTGTTTCTCGAAATCAATATTCGACCGTTGCCCACAGTTGAACGATAACGGTCGAAAATAGATTTCGGGAAATAAAATACTACCCAAAATTTAAGGGAGATTATTTTTTATTTTAGGAAACATTTCGCGAAAATAAAATCTATTTCAAACAACGAATATTAAAAGATCTTCGGAAGACCTTTAATTTGATATCGTACCCAACTATATTCACAAGATTTGATGACGGTCATCCGGTATCATATTGAGGATGCTCCCGATATCAAGATGCAAAAGTTAAATTTGTTCCAACAAAAAAACCAAGTATACCGCAAAGTGATATCTTGTCAAGCCCGGGGTGTCATTTGCACTTGCTGTTAGAGGACCAGCAGGCAACAGTGTAAATAATGTAAGTAGCAATAATAAGCTGCTTCTCAAAAGCTATCAACAACTTGAATCACTGAATTAGGCAACAAGATGAAAAAATTAATTTTGCTTTTTAACTTTTACGTTAACATGTCCCCAAATAACTTGTCATCCAGTCACATCCCCACGGATGGGCTTCCATCATCTCGATCAACGTTAACTCCATTGTGAGCCTACATTGACATGATTATCTCCTGGAATTCTTCGTCAAGCCAAAGCCTGACATGCTTCTGACTGCAACCCACCTCAATTCATGGCATTCCATGTCATTCAATGATTTTGAATTCATAAGAAGCGTTAAGGGTAGACGGTGATGGGGGAATCAGAACTGGAATATTGGTTAGAAGTCTCGATTGTTTCCATAATGTTTAAAAGTTCAAATTTAAAAACTTGGAATTTCTTGAAGTGCCCGTTATCAAAATTTCCCTGCCAGATGGGGATAACCTCTTCGTTGTCTCTGCCTATGCAACTGGTCAAAACGTTGTCAACTTAGAGGAGCTCAATTCCTTGTTTGAAATACTCGAATTGAACAGGTTGCATAATTGTTGTATTCTTGCTGGTAACCTGAATACCCGGCATACATCATGCCTGAACGCCGACAATAATCCAAGAAGTATATGAGTATATGAAAATATCAGTGGAATTTCAATAAAACGGATTGGCGAAAGTTTTAAGCGAAGTTAAATCGGGATTAACAGAAGTAATGACCTCGTTCTCTAATGATGGCGGCAATGCTTGCTTAATGGTTCCTTTTCCTTCTCCTTATTTTTAGATTTTAAATATTCGATAAAGTTATAACTAGAATCATTAGTATTACCTATATTTACTTGGCAATCCATTTCGATATCCATATCGTTATCCACGAATCAAATTACGCATAGTAATTTGCGCGGTCGTTTGCTCTTCCCGCGCATAGCATGATACTATATATCGGCATCATGAATTCGTTGCTTTCCTTGTTGAGCCTTTGGCGTGGCTTCTGGTTTTCCGGTCGTTCCCTGTGGCTTCATCGTTTTAGTTTTATTGATGTTTGATAATTTCCGAAAAGTTTCCATCAAATTTCGGAGTTCTTCATTTTCTCTAGCAAAGCATTCGTTCGATCTGGTAATTCTTCGCTTGATACGGCAATACGCTTCCCATGCTCAAAACATTCTTTTTCGTTTTTTCTTTTCATTAGTTTTTCATTAATTGCATTTGAAATGCCTGGTCCCGGGTTCCCCCAGCGGTGGGAAGTCGTCGGGCTCCTTCATGTGTTGAAAAATGTTTCTTCTTTTCGAACTTGTGACTTCTTCGCAAGTAAAATCCATATGTTCGAATAACTCGACGATGTAATAAGTTTCTTTAAAAAATTAATTTCGAAGTGATGTTTTCAATAATTATTTTAATTTTGAGAAATGATTGACAGGAGCTTTTAAAAACACGTCAAAGTCGAAGTCAAAAGCGCTTTATTCAATACTAATCGTTATGAATTTTCAAAGAACAAAAAGCAAATCCAAAACAAAAATACTAAAAAATTTAGTATTTTTACAATACAAAATAAAAATTACATATTTTATGATTTAATTGGGAAAAGGATAAGAAACCAAGCAACACTATTCAAAAATCATTTATAATTGCAACAAAACAGTGAACTTTTACCCTACTAATAAATAATAATAAAATTCAATCAAAAACTTTATACTAATACAATGCTAACACGATGTTCCTAACCTAAGCGTTAAACCTTATCTCGGAACCTAATATAAACATACCATCTACCTATCCTTAAATATTGAAACTTATCCTTAATTTTCAACATGAACAAACAACACGAAATGTAACAATAATGAGCTGAAACTTAAAAACTAAGCGATGAAAAACACAAAAACAAAAAATAAACACGAATAATTTAGCCATTGTCATTCAGCCACTAATACTTAGATTGCTCTGTCCCCCTTCTTATCGGTGGCCTGTCTATATATGTGATATATGATTGGAAAACCGTCAGAATCAAAAACATATCGATTCATATCCAAATAAACGAACGCTTCTGGACGAACGAAACCAGGAGTGAGGCAAGTTGCAATATGCCCGTCTATAGGGTGGAACGGCTGCGAAATTCATGGGTTTTCACTCACAGTTACAGATCTTGCGATATTATTCTCAAGAAGTTACAATATGAAAATATCAACTCGTGTGACTTGAGCAGTTGGGTAAATTCTTCTATTGGATATAAAGTGTATCGGGCTTTCTGTACAAACCAGTACATGCACGGACATTTCCTTTCAAAAACTCTTAATCTTGCCATAGTACTAGTACTCTGGTTGTACCAGATCTAACAGCCATTTGTCGCAGTGATGTTTTATAACGCATGCAAGTCAACTTTATGCTAGAAATTATAAAAACAATTATTTATAAAAAGGATTACTTAATACATTCTAAATATTTTACAATATTTTTTGAATGCTCATCGCAAACTGGCAGTTCACATTCAATACAACTGTTACGTGTTTTTCGTAGTCTTTTTATGGTAAGCTTACGAGGTGTGACAATTAAGTAATGAGACTGACTCCATGAAAACCGTATATAAAATTATCCTACAACTCTGCCATCCCCTTGAAAGTAGTCCCCTTGGGCAGCTATACAACGATTCCAGTGCGTTTTCCATGCTTCGTAACATTTCTCGAACGCTTCGACTGGGATGTCCACGAGTTCCCTCGTCACGGCCGCCGGGATGTCCGTAAATGACTCAAAATGGGTTCCTTTGATCACCGATTTTGTTCTAGGGAACAAAAAATAGTCAGACACCCAGTTCCGAGGCCAACATTCGACTGTTAAACGCCGATCTTCACGGATTAGGGCGCGCACACGCAGCGCATTCGCGTCAGTCTGCACCTCGACTGGGCTTTCGCTCCGCGCCTCGTCTTCCTTGCTTTCACGCCTCTCCTTAAACTCTTTATTTCATCGGAACACCTGGGCACGACTAAGAGCACTATCACCATGCACTTTTGCAATTTTAGCGTACGTTTCCGAGCCCAATCTGGCGCATAATTTGAACGCGACGCGTTGCTCTTGATTTCGTTTCTCCATTTTCGTGACGAGCACCACCAACACACGTCTACTCAACAGGATACAGCAGGCGAACTAAACAAGCTAGAGCGATGGTAAATATATCAATGGAGAGCGGAAGGATGTCAGGGAAGGGAATTTCAAGGTCGCAGATTTACCGCAAGCGCGGCAGTAAAATCAGTCTCATTACTTGTCACACCTCCCGTTGTATCCCGCTGGCACTGATGGACCAAGTTCTTGTATAATTGTTGCTTCTTGACCAATGATGCTTTCAATGGCAATTTTCGTAGAATGATAGCGCATCATTTGAGGATTCGTCATACGTGATTCAATCATTGGCTTGGCAAGTTTTTCACTTAGATTGCGCATAAAAGTCAGTATTTCTGTAGTTTTTTTTTACATTCTCGTAATAAATTATATACGAGTATGATGCGAGCGGTGTCATGTTCAACATTTTGAAGAACATCGCCACTGGCCATCTCGTACTTCGCCGCTGACTTGTATATCTTTCAGCATTTGGTCCATAGTGTGAACATCAGCTTTATATGCGTTGATATTAGAATCACAGCTTTATTTTTTGTTTTTTTTTTTTTTGTTACATACGAACACATCGTCGCCTTTTCATGGAATCCAAAAAACTGTTGAGTATATCGGTCGTCATTTATTTGCTGCCATGACACTAGGGATGTATGGTTTATTTTTTTTACTGTGCCCACAATGGTAAGATTCCACCGTAATAAGTGTTTTGCAAGAGGAAGGGTTGTAAAAAATTATCCATGCCGATATTTCTTCCACCAATCTCTCTTCTTGATCTTTTCGACGATTATAGTTTGTTTGGACAGTGTAAATAATACCCTGCAAGGTATATGAGTTTTCAGCATCGCAAATCCACCCGATTTTAATGCCATACTTAGCCGGTTTCGATGGTAAATATTATATCCGTATCGAGGTTGTACAGGGTTTGTACAACCTCGATACGGATATAATTGTTCATTAATGGTAAAATTTCCTGTAGTCTTGTACATCTTGGATAAATTTTCATCAACATTATCCACAAATCACGAATCGGAACTGCCTTGTCTTCTTTCTTACGTTGACTGCGAGTATTACTGTCGTCACATCTTAGAAATCTCATAATGTTATGGAATCTATTGAGTCCTATTGTCGCGCGATATAGTGGGTACGAATTAGAATGCCGATGTCACAGGTATGATCAGTGTTGGATTTATTAGCACCAGCACAAATCAGAATGCCAAAGAACGAGTAAATGTCTGGTATCATCACACGCTTCCATTGCCGTTGCGAATTTGGGTGATCAGCATAATAACTTTCATATGTAGATACAGCTTTCTTATTAGTGTGACGTACGATGATATCTACCATATGTTTCGTGAAATCTTGGCATTGTGTTACGTATAAATTGGTGTAAGTTAGTAGATAAATTAAACAGTCAAATTAATTGAAAATGCGGCTCTTGCAATTTGCTAAATTTTGAATAATTGTTGGGGCCCTTCTGTGATTGTGATCCTTGTATTGAGGCTCCCTACGGTAAGGTCCCCGTGGCATTTTGCCCATCGTGCTACCCTTGTGTTACGCCACTGATAATGACGACTAGACCCTGTTGAAGAGTAGGACGGCGGGGGCTAGCTAACGGCTACGACTGCCATGTTTTTGAATGTTGCCGTTTGGGGTTGGGTGGGCGGTCGAACAATTCACATGGATACCGCACCATATGAAGACTTGGGAATTGGTAATAATGATTTCAAAAAGTGCGACGGCGACGGGGGCAACCTAGATTGTGTTTTGGCGGTGACAATGTTGCAATTGGCCAGTTTATATTGACTGGTACCTGCTTGAATACTTGAAAAAATTAACCTCTCAAAATTTTCATAGCCAATAATTTCTGTGGTTTCTTGATTGTTGCCTAGGGCCACTTTGCCGGAATGATAGCTGTTGAAATGCACTTGCTGGGATGCACCGCATTGCTATGGAAATAATCGGATTTATCTAGGCACTCCGTCGTCCTACAAATAATAAAAACGGTTTTATCTATTAGTCAATGATAACCTTTATTCGCCTGGAACACCCACAAGTAACAATGATTCAATGTTGTCATGAGGCTGTCTTCTTCCAGAAAGCGACTCGTACTCTTGATTCGCTCGTTCTGCTTCGATACTCGCTCGACTCATTCGGCTTTCGATACTCGATCTTACAATCTAGTGGGAAGATATGCTTTATGTATTTTGCGGCTGGTTGCCACATCTAACCGGCGGATAAATTCGAGGCTAGGCCCGGTCCCTACAGGGCTCCCCTCCTAGTAATTGCAAATTGCAATTGTGATAACGTGTAACTGGTGGGTAAGTCCGGACTGGTGGTCGTTGGTGTGAAGGGCTCCTGAGGTTTGCATCCCAGCTGACTCGGCGGTTAAATGGTCGAGTAGAATGTGGCTGATTTACGGGGTTGTTTTCTACGTGATGTCCTCTTGCGATCATTGTGGGAGTTTGCGAAAGGAATGGTGTTACGATTTTGTTTAAGACTGTGGCCGGACAAGGGTCTCTGATGGAAGAAATTTGTCGTGATGGTAATATATGTTATGTTGTGATGACTGCACTTGCGACGCTGGAACTGGGCTGTCACTGCCAGGATTCGGGTTAACAAGGAATGCTTGTTTGATTCGTTCCGTCGAAACGTTTAAAAGTTTGCCGTTCACGTCGATGGTGAAATTTGTGTTCGAGATTCTGTTAATTATTCGATGTGGGCCTGTGTATGGTTGCCGTAATGCCCGTCTGGCTTCGTCAACTCTAAGGAACACCTGAGGTCCTTGTGAACAAATGTACTCCGGCTGTTTTTCTGGGCAATAGGTTAAGGCCTGATTTTTCGCATTTGTAGTTTGAAATTTTCACTGAAAAAATGTGGATCACTTGGGCTGTTGTCCTCGACCAGAAATTCCTCCGGGAGTTTTAACATTGCGCCCAATACCAACTCCGCACAGCTAGCTCCCAAGTCATCCTTATAGCGATTTCCTAGGCCCAAGTAGACAGACAAAAAAGATGCACGTCCTTTCTCATTCTGGGCCAAACAAATTTTTGGGCAGTCGCACGTAACGTTGCTCTTGCACTTGGGTGGACACAGCGGTGGAAGGTGTCGACGAAAGGTATTGTAATACCTATTGACAGCTCGCAGTACATTTTTCCCACTTTGGGTGTTGATTGGTTGCAGTTGCAAGGACGTCGAGTTGTTTCTAATAAGAATATTAAGTTCGGGGGTTATCTGTTCTTTGACAAGCTCGTGATTTCCAATTAATAGCGGTAGTGATATGGCTTCTATGTGGAACAGCGAATCTGTGGTAATGTTAGTATCGCCAGGAATATGTACAAAGTTGGTGCAAAATTGTGAGATGTAATTCAATTGCCTTGACTGCCGAGGCGATGCCTTGTCGGATTTCTGTTTAAAAACAAAAACAAGTGGCTTGTGATCAGTGCGCACGACGACCTCAGAACCCTCCAGATAATGTTGAAAATGGCGGATGCTGCTATATACGGCAAGTAACTCCCTATCATAAGGACTGTAGCGAGACTCAGCTGTGGTGAGCTTGCGTTGGAAGAATGCAATTGGTTTCCATAGGTTGTCTTGAAGCTGCTCAATAACTCCTGCGATAGCGGTATCTGATGCGTCGGTAGACAAGGTTGCTCTGCAAATACACAAACTAGATAAACCTTCGATATAAGTTAATAACTCCAAGAAAACGACGGAGCTGTTGGATTGTAGTTGGTTTCGAAAAATTCCTAATTGCTTCGACCCGCTTTTCTGGGGGACGGATTCCCTCTGCTGAAATAATATGTTCTAGATATTCGACTTGCTTCACTTCTAGTGCACATTTCGATGTTGATAACCACTCCGTAGTCGTGCAGGCTGTTGAAAACGGTGTGGGGGTGTTTCTCATTTTCGTTTCGAAAAATTCCTAATTGCTTCGACCCGCTTCTCTGGGGGACGGATTCCCTCTGCTGAAATAATATGTTCTAGATATTCGACTTGCTTCACTTCTAGTGCACATTTCGATGTTGATAACCACTCCGTAGTCGTTCAGGCTGTTGAAAACGGTGTGGGGGTGTTTCACCTGTTGTTCGGGTGTATCCGAAGCGATCAATATGCCATCAAGATAGCAAGAGCAAAATTCGAGACCCTTGAGAACCTCGTCCATAAACCTTTGGAATGACTGAGCAGCATTTCTGGGGCTGAAAGTCATGACAATGAAAACGTAGAGGTCGAATGGGGTTACTACCACCGTCTATGGAATGTCTTCCTCTGCGATAGGGATCTGGTGGAATGTTCTAAGCAGATAGGTTTGACACTATGTCTTGAATGTGTCGCATCGAGTAGCGGTCCGGAATTGTAACTGCTTTTAGACGCCGGTAGTCCCCACAGGGGCGCCATTTACCTTCCTTCTTGAGAGCGAGGTGTAGTGGCGCTGCCCAAGGGCGGTTGGATAACCTGCAATAGCCCAGCTGTGTCATATGTTCAAATTCCGCTTTTGCTATCGAGAATTTTTCTGGTGTGAGTCTTCGAGGGCGCTCTGCGAAGTGTTGCAGGAAGTCTACACCAAATTTCTTCTAAGGCCGAGCGCAAGATTGAGTGCACGCGTGCCGAATGTTTGAATTTCACTGCCGTTGGCATCAAAAAGTTTATAGCCATTTCCGAACTGCTTGGCAATGGTCTGTGGGGCAGGGATGACGGAAACGTCGGTTCCCGTATCGATGAGAAATTTAAGCTTGGTGCTGGATCCTGAACACGAAGGCGTGAACGTGTTGTGTTGCTTGTGCTTGCGACAAGCGGCGCGTTATCTATTTTTTAGATCACGTTTAGTATGGAAAGCATATGGTTTTTGACATTTTCTTGCCGCTCCGCCGTTTAGCGGGGCTAGCAGAACGAGCGGTACTGAAGCGCAAATTGCGAGTACGGCTGGGGCTTCTGTTTAACTGCTGTCTGTTTAGACGCGAATAAATGTTGGAAAGCTCGCGTTTGATTCCATCCCCAATGACAGTTGAACTTTTGTCGGCTTCGAAAGTGAAGTGTGTGGACCGATCGCATGTTTCCAGTAACTTGATCAGCCATTTCAACCAGCTGATCCAAATTCGCTGTCCACACAGTTAAATAATCTTGAATAAGCGACGGAAACCGCTTCATCCCTAACGATTTCAAAAATTCATTTAAAAGGTTTTCGGCCGCCGTACTTTTCATTGAGCGAAGTAGTTTGAATGGCTTATTATCCCCAAGCTCCAAGCCTGCCAGCAATTCCTGGAAGTTCTCACGTTCAGATAAGCGTAGATGGATGTGATTTGTTAGTGTGAGATGTTCCAATTCGCTAACCACGCGATCCAATACCTGTTCGTCCGTTCTTATTTTTGCAAATCTGAATTGTGCCTCAACTCGTGGAAACCAAAGGGCTGGCCGCTGCTTCCAAAACGTTGGCAATTTAATAATTGCGGTCGTCGAGGTGTTCCGCTTGCGATGATAGACTGGCTGCGACAGAGCCGAGAACGCTGCTGTTAGGGCTTTCTGTTATTGTGGTTTTACGACGTCGGGTCACGCGTTTGTAAGCGTTACGTCGTCCTACAAATAATGTTTTTATCTATTAATTAATGATAACCTTTTTTCGCCCGGAATATCAAAGTAACAATGATTCAATATTGTCGTTACTCTTTCTTCTTCCAGAAAGCGACTCATGCACTTTCCTCGTTTCGCTTGTCCTGCTTCGATACTCGCTCGACTCGTTCGGCTTCGATACTTGATTTTCCAGTCTAGTGGGAAGATATGTTTTATGTTGCGGCTGGTTGCTACATCTGGCAGGCGGATAAGTTCGTGGCTGCGCTCGGTCGCTACACATCTTTATACGAGGTGTGTATAGAAAGTAAGGGGACTTTTCAAATTTTGCGGGCAACGTACATACGATCATCAAGTTTTTTATTTTTTTTTATATTGGTACACTTGTCACGAACATAGATTTACAGTTTCAGCTATATAATATGTTTAGTTTTTTTGTGAGGCGTAACGGTTAATAGTGTTTTGCTTGCTCGGCGATTTTTTACTATCGAAAAAAATGGATGAAAAATCAAGAATTTTTTGGCCAAAAAAACACCACAATCGTGCCTCAGTCACCATATTCACCGGATTTGGCCCCACGTGACTTTTTCTTGTTCCCAAAACTAAGGAGACCTATGAAACGACGGAGATTTTCAACGATTGAGGAGATAAAGACTACATCGCTGGAAGAGCTCAAGGCTATACAGAAAAGTGCATATGTGAAGTGCTTCGAGGATCAGAAAAAGCGTTGGCACGAGTGTTTTGATTACTTTGAAGGGCACAACATAAATATTGACGAATAAATAAATATTTTTTCCCTAAAAATACAAAGTCGCCTTAATTTTTGTGCACACCTCGTATCTCCATCATAAGGAGCATAGTATCTTCACACAATATCCAAAGTTTCCATTTACCCTGTGTTGCACACTTTTTGGGTTTTCCAAGGTGGCCAGATGTCTTCGTCGGGGCGTTATATGTTCGGATATAATCTTTACATTAAGGATTCTTTCCTTAAGGAGCTTTCAGTCCCCCATCGGACTCGTCCTCAGGTGGTAGATTGAGGGGTACCCTAACCGCTCCACATAGTTTTTACTTGTCATTGAACTAGGACAACAGCCTCGGATCGGATTAGATAAAGGCCTACGACTATCGCAATGAATAAATGATAATTCTTTTGGAACTTGTATTATTGAACAAATCAGATGCACTGCCATTTCTGGATGAAATAAAGAAATATAAAATAAACATCGTTGCAGTACAAGGAACCAGATGACGCGATGCAGACACACTTGACATGCGAACGCACACCGTGTTTACCATAGTACATTCACATAGTATCCACAACTTCCATTTACCCTGTGTTGCACACTTTCTTAATTTTCCCACGGGCCGGTCGTATTCAAAAAACAAAATGAAAAGCAAATAAATTTTCCGACGCATTTCAGAACTAAGGAGTGTTACCAGAACCTAACAAAAAACTAAAAGATTGCATAAAACGAATATGTTTTTCTGCAAAGTTATTAATTTTTGAGATCTGGTAATCCTGAAATCTAATCAAAGCGCGCCAATCCTCTCGTCAAAATTTACCTACCTACCTGCTGTTGAAGAATTATGATTCGCTCGTCGGCTTGTGTTCGGTTTTTTCCGGAGGCTAGGTTGAGTGTGGATACTATGTGAATGTACTATAAATTAGACAGTGACGACGAGTAGGGCGGCCACTATTTCTGTACAAACACCTATCCAAGGCAGATTTTAGATAGTTGACACGAATGGAGTGTGGAAGGGTGATTCTTATTGGGCTTTTTTCCACGCGACGTTAAAAATAGGGGCGTAAAATTGTTTTCCACCGATGCTCTCAATTTCAGCGCTCGCATAGTTCACCCACGCTATTTTTGTGTACGATACACATCGTACATGCGTGTGTAACAATTCTCGTAAAATCTCGAGCCATCTTCAGGCATGCGCAGAACTGACATGCTAAGTTGAAGGTACGTCTTTGCTGGGAATACGTATGCTCCTTTACATAGAGTGGCGACATGATTGTTCCTAAGGCGAAAGAAGAAAATCAATTACTTCAATGCGTGCCAATAAATGATGTGAGCCTGCCCGAGTACCTCAAAAACTTGGGACCCAAAAATGATCATGCCTATTATCCTGGTTTTAGGAAGAATCGCAGAAATGTCGCAGTTTGCCTTCTTCAATTTAACCATGTGTAAATTAAGATAGACGCACATCTCTCAGTCTATTTCATCCCTTATACTGCCATACATGTTCGCACGGGTATCGTATATTGCACCCATGGACTCACTTATCCTACATTTGTACCTTCTATTGAGCAAACTCGAGCAATAAAGGAGAGAAAGGCACAATAGCTACGTGGCAGTTTGATATTTTGCCCACGTATCCACTGCGTTACTTGAGACCCAACTGATGTCCTCCAATGTTCGATATGAAATGATTAAACAAATTCCCTACCCAAAAACATTCCTGACCGAAAGATATACGACATGTGTTTGTGTGTGTGTATTACGCCGGTTCGCACTAAAAAATTTTGGAATAATTTTTATCAAGTTTCCTCGATGCTTCTCTCTTGCTGCCCGTATAACCTGTTTCGCGCTGACTTTCATTCGTCCATTAGGAATGTACATAAAGGAACAGCAAAGGTGCTGGCGAGATCACTATGACGATCAGAGAACTACGACGGCGGCGGTCCACCCCAATTTGGCTTCGATGCGAGTTACATACATATATTGGGCTTTTTCAGACGCAGCGTTAAAAGTGAGCGTTAAACAGGTTATATGGGCAAGAAGAGTGAGAGGCATTGAGGGAACCTGATGGTAAAAACATGCCAACATTTTGTAGGGTGAACGAGCGTAACGCACATACACAAACGCATTTTCTTGATCATTTGGTGGGGGAAATTTTATACAAACGACGTAATCATTCCGAATTGAACATTCGATGAAGAAGGTGGTCGTCATGAAACGATTGCCTTTCTTTAATTTGCGTGCAAAAATGGATGCGTGGATGCGAGAAGCTACGCGTTATTTAATAGATTTATAAAAGCGGAGGCCATGTTCAATTTCAGGAAACAACACGACGAATATATCCATTTCAATAAAGTTAAATTGCCTATTGTAAATCCATAGAAAATTAACAGTACGCATAATCTTTATAGAATCGCATTATAATATGTCAGTTGACAACACAACAAGAAAAATATGCGACTTAAAAGCATATTCAAATTTGGAATATATTTTTCAGAAAGCGGATAAACACGGAGGTTCTAATAAATCCAATAGAAGTTTGAATCGACAAACTTTAACAATCATAAAATACATTTTTCATTCCAGTTTTTCCACCCCGTGCGCAATTTAAGGCTAAAACATCAATTCTCACTCGCTTATCTCTCCGACTTCGCTTTCATGTTGTCCGCACGACGTTTAACGATCAAATGACCCTTTTGACACATACACTCGCAAGACGTGTATCGTATACAAAAATAGGTTGGCTGAACTATGCAACGTGTAAACATAAGGGCGTAAGCGCGAAACCTGTTTGGATATGGGTTTTTACCATTCCCGTGTGAAAGAGCCCATTGAGTAATTGACAATGACGACGGTGCTTTTGGTCGAGCTCGGCTATGATGACGCTGGCAACGATCGTTATATTAGCCATGACGACGCTGGTACATGATAGATGCGACGTTGGGGGACGTCAATGGTAAGTGCAATGACGGCCATGTTTTTGAATTAAGGTGAATCTGTGGTGGGTGATGTACATGCGTACGTACGTGGGATGAAGCAACAGAAGGGGCTGGCGATGGCAACGATGACAATTGCATAATGTCTAGGACGAGAAGACGGCGCATGCATTTGCTATGGCAAAAGCCAAGGGGGGTCGATGTACATTGTGCTGTTGGCAATGGTGACTATTTTACAATGCCGACGACGGCTATTGGTATGTTTTGGCGGAGCTTGACGACTGGACGTAGAAAATGGATACATCTAGAAGGTAAGCATTGCATTCCACGCGAATTTACAATTTTGCGTTGGGTATTTTCAAATGCTTGTTATGTTTTCGCTCGAATCAGTTTATTGTATTAGATCTCGCTGCTTCGCGTATTTCAAGGTCAGTGGGGCATTTGGGTACATTTGTTCGAATTTTTCCTTCTATGTGTATATCAATTGAATTGCCTTGGAGAATGACGACGCCAACAGCTATTGCTGTATTAGGGATGGTGGCGATGGAACGCGCGATATCCGACGATTTGCCAATGAATACGACTAGAACGGTGGGAGGCTATTGCTATGATAACGGCAATAACTACCATGATGAAACCCGTGTATGGATGGATAGGCGAATGATCTAGATATATCAGGGACTATGGGAGTTGACGATGATGATTGTACAGTGACTATGAGTAGGACAGCGTCAGATATTTCTATGGGCACAGTGACATTGGCGATGATTTCGAATTCGATGTTGGCGATGGCGACAAAGATGACCATTTTACAATGGGGAAGACGACTATTAGTATGATCCACAACAAATGGAGGATAATTTGCATTGTTTTATTTGAGATGATATTGGCGATTTGATAATGACGACAATAATAGGGGTTGGCTTGTCGATGGTGACGATGAAGAATAGGCGATGATTATAATGTGTGTACAATATCGGTTGCAAATGGTGCGGCGAAGCCGCCACGTAATAGAGTTCTACCGAATGAGAATGATCTACGTGTTTTTTTGCGCCGACGATAAATATGATGATTTTACAGTTGGGACGGTTATTGGTATGTCATCGGCTGTTATGTAGAGGAATGAATTTAGACGTAGGTGGATTATCTACTTTTGCTAATTAGCGATGCTGACGACGATGATCAAACAAAATTACGATCATGTATTGATAAGTGGATATGATCAAGGATGCAGATGGCGCAATAATAAGTGGGATTGGTCGAATTTAAGCTGTCACTTGTTAAGGGCTAAATTAAACCAAAAGATGGTGCTGAAAGCAACAAACAGAATTATTGCTAAGATTGGTGCGAGTGAGCAACGCGATGAGTTACACCAAATGGACATTTATTAAAGTCAAGAAAACAGACGCAATTCACATAAAACGTAAATGACGGACGAACGAACGCGTTCGGACTAGCGAAATAGGATTGTGTATTTTCTCGCTGCCGTTGTCCGCGCCATTTTTGCATCCCAGTACTCCCCTTCAAGTGACCAACTCAGAAATTTTTGGATTGGGAGCGAAATGAAAGCTCTTATGTTTTGCTGGTGGAGTCCCTCTGAGGTGGTATGCTTGTGTGTTTTGTGGATAGCCTGGGTAACTTCCTCGATTACTTTGGAAGTTAATAGGCAGTACATTCCCTGGCACAGACACTGGAACGTTGGTGCCAACTACTAGAGCCTTTTCTTGTTGTTGCAGCGCTTGCTGTTGTTGCTGATGAGCTTGTTGTTGTTGGGCTTGTATGGTTGCTGCTGCTGCTGATGTGCTAACTCTGCTTGAGTATGTTGTTGCTGTCGCTACTGTTGTTTTTGCTGTGTCACTTGTTGCAGTTGAGGCACTTGTGTTGCGTTACTTGTGGCTGTTGGGGCATAACAATTTGATGACTAATGCATGGCTGCTGTTGCATGATTTGGCTTTTTGCTGCTGAATCAATTGGTTTTAAATTTGCGGTTGTTGCGTAGTAAATTGCTGGTTCTGCAGATTATTTTGCTACTAAAGTTGCTGCTTCTGCTATTGGCGCTGAATATGCTGTCGAAGTATTTGTTGATAGGCCGCGGTTGCCGAGTCATGACTGATTATCTTTGAACTTGTCTCGAACTAACCGCTACATTTTCTCGCTGCCCGCGCCATCTTCACTTTATGTTGTGGCAGCACTTTCAGTCATGCGATTAGAGTATTAGCTTAGCTTATACGCAAACCTATTAGAAATACTCGTACATCAGACAGCGCTTCAGTCACCAGTGTTTTGCCTTATAAATGAACTAGCTAATTACCTCACATACCTTTCCTAATCACTTAGTTTATATCATCAAACAGGATGAATCTAAAATGTTGTTTAGGTTATAGTTATTATCAGTAGAAGGAAGTTATGTCTGTGATGCGACTAAATCTGAATTTAATTTAATTATGGCACCAGATTGCTTAGCAGTAACTGCGTTATTTCGTGGGGTGGCACAAATTTTACGAAAAGTTGACAAGTGATACACGCTGTTTTCATACAAATTCCAGTTGGGTTTTGTTTAATTTTTTATTTATCCGTTTTTTGCCTAGAGCGCATCCCAGGGCTGAGATCTTCAAACATTTTCTACATTGTCTGAAATTGGAAGGTCTCCTATTTTCATTTTTCATTTTCTAACTTTATATCGCATGGGTGCGGGTCTCTGTCTCTCCAAATAAATATACATAAATTATACTAAGAATGATTGAATTGAATTGGTTGGTGAAACAAGTTCGCAAGTTCGTTATTGCAGTTAAGGTAAGTCATAAACAGTAAGTAAACGAATTGGAGAAATTGTGGTTCATATATCTGATTGATGATCGAATTAGGTATTCGTTTTTGTATATATATATATATTTTTTTTTTAAATTAAAAGTATCGGTTTTTGCGTAAATTGTTCCGGATCCAAGATAGCCAAAACGGCAGTGTGAATTTGCGTGATTTCTTATTTTCACATTTCATTCTATAACTCTAGCCTGGGTGTGATGGCTGGCCTGTGTCTCTTCTCTCAATAAATATATATGATCAATTAATACTAAGAACAATTGAATTGAGTTCCTAGAGGTTGGTAAAATAAGTTAGTTACTACTGCACTTATGGTGAGTGATAAATATTAACTAAAAATAAGTTGGGGAAATTCTAGTATAGATATCTGTTAGATATTTGCATTAAATTTGATTGTGATGACAACTCACAACAGAATTTGTAGAGTTGAGTATAGATGGGCGATGCAGGCGGGCTATTTTAAAATAAAGGAATTTGTTTATAATTGCGATATCTTGTGTTCAATCTAACTTTGAACTGTTCTAATTACCTTAGGAATGCAGGTTTGGTAAAACGATGATCATTTGAAGAAACCCTAACTGAAGAAGTGTTTTGGGGGTCGGGATATTGCTCAAAAGTATCGCATTGTTTTTGTCTAGAGTGCCCCAGAGATAGCGAATACCTCCTGCTAACCTGTATGGAATTGGGAGATATACTTTCACATTTCATTTATTAACTTCAAACTTCCTAAGTTCGTTGTTCTGGCAGTTGACGTAGATACTTTGTCATTAAATTAGGTGGAGAATTATAGTACAAAAATTTGATATTTGAATTAAATTTGACAAAATTCTCTTACTTTCAGTGCCCTTTAAAGTAGTTATAAATACAATAGGTTTGTTTTTCATTATACTTTTAGCTTTGAAGGTGGACAAATAGAAGGGCGGTCCTCTCATATATTTAAATTAAAATAATTTACATATTAGGCAAACCATTTAGCATTACTCAGGGTGCACAACGAGGAGGTGGTCGCATTGCGCATCCCGTAACATAGGTTAAAATAACACATATAAATTACAATCAATTTAAAATTTTTACAAGCTACATGCTACTATCGATTTAAAACATTCAATTTATAAATAGACGTTGGCCTGATTTGCTCAGAGAAGAAACTCATTTTCCAGTCGATCAGCAAGCCTATGGTTGGTTTCCATCCAACCAGTACTTACGTCCCCAATACTGATCGTCCTTACTCTGGGGACCCGCTTCTTTGTCAGGATGACTACTTCGGTTTTCCCTACTACTAGGCTGAGCCCTCCGCGATCGGTTGTGCAGTTCAGTCTCTCCTGGCGCATTAGCGCATATAGTCTGAGTTGTTATGATGACGCTGGCAACGATCGTTATATTAGCGATGACGACGCTGGTACGTGATAGGTGCAACGTTGGGGGACGTCAATGGTAAATCCAATGTTCGATATGAAATGATTAAATGCCCTACCCAAAAACATTCCTGGCCGAAAGATATACAACATGTGTTTGTGTGTGTGTGTGTATTACGCCGGTTCGCACTAGAAAAGTTTTGGAATATTTTTTATCAAGTTTCCTCGATGCTTCTCTCTTGCTGCCCGTATAACCTGTTTCGCGCTGACTTTTCATTCGTCCATTAGGAATGTACATAAAGGAACAGCAAAGGTGCTGGCGAGATCACTATGACGATCAGAGAACTACGACGGCGGCGGTCCACCCCAATTTGGCTTCGATGCGAGTTACATACATATATTGAGTAATTGACAATGACGACGGTGCTTTTGGTCGAGCTCGGCTATGATGACGCTGGCAACGATCGTTATATTAGCGATGACGACGCTGGTACGTGATAGGTGCGACGTTGGGGGACGTCAATGGTAAGTGCAATGACGGCCATGTTTTTGTACGTACGTGGGATGAAGCAACAGAAGGGGTTGTCGATGGCAACGATAACAATTGCATAATGTCTAGGACGAGAAGACGGCGCATGCATTTGCTATGGCAAAAGCCAAGGGGGGTCGATGTACATTGTGCTGTTGGCAATGGTGACTATTTTACAATGCCGACGACGGCTATTGGTATGTTTTGGCGGAGCTTGACGACTGGACGTAGAAAATGGATACATCTAGAAGGTAAGCATTACATTCCACGCGAATTTACAATTTTGCGTTGGGTATTTTCAAATGCTTGTTATGTTTTCGCTCGAATCAGTTTATTGTATTAGATCTCGCTGCTTCGCGTATTTCAAGGTCAGTGGGGCATTTGGGTACATTTGTTCGAATTTTTCCTTCTATGTGTATATCAATTGAATTGCCTTGGAGAATGACGACGCCAACAGCTATTGCTATATTAGGGATGGTGGCGATGGAACGCGCGATATCCGACGATTTGCCAATGAATACGACTAGAACGGTGGGAGGCTATTGCTATGATAACGGCAATAACTACCATGATGAAACCCGTGTATGGATGGATAGGCGAATGATCTAGATATATCAGGGACTATGGGAGTTGACGATGATGATTGTACAGTGACTATGAGTAGGACAGCGTCAGATATTTCTATGGGCACAGTGACATTGGCGATGATTTCGAATTCGATGTTGGCGATGGCGACAAAGATGACCATTTTACAATGGGGAAGACGACTATTAGTATGATCTACAACAAATGGAGGATAATTTGCATTGTTTTATTTGAGATGATATTGGCGATTTGATAATGACGACAATAATAGGGGTTGGCTTGTCGATGGTGACGATGAAGAATAGGCGATGATTATAATGTGTGTACAATATCGGTTGCAAATGGTGCGGCGAAGCCGCCACGTAATAGAGTTCTACCGAATGAGAATGATCTACGTGTTTTTTTGCGCCGACGATAAATATGATGATTTTACAGTTGGGACGGTTATTGGTATGTCATCGGCTGTTATGTAGAGGAATGAATTTAGACGTAGGTGGATTATCTACTTTTGCTAATTAGCGATGCTGGCGACGATGATCAAACAAAATTACGATCATGTATTGATAAGTGGATATGATCAAGGATGCAGATGTCGCAATAATAAGTGGGATTGGTCGAATTTAAGCTGTCACTTGTTAAGGGCTAAATTAAACCAAAAGATGGTGCTGAAAGCAACAAACAGAATTATTGCTAAGATTGGTGCGAGTGAGCAACGCGATGAGTTACACCAAATGGACATTTATTAAAGTCAAGAAAACAGACGCAATTCACATAAAACGTAAATGACGGACGAACGAACGCGTTCGGACTCGCGAAATAGGATTGTGTATTTTCTCGCTGCCGTTGTCCGCGCCATTTTTGCATCCCAGTACTCCCCTTCAAGTGACCAACTCAGAAATTTTTGGATTGGGAGCGAAATGAAAGCTCTTATGTTTTGCTGGTGGAGTCCCTCTGAGGTGGTATGCTTGTGTGTTTTGTGGATAGCCTGGGTAACTTCCTCGATTACTTTGGAAGTTAATAGGCAGTACATTCCCTGGCACAGACACTGGAACGTTGGTGCCAACTACTAGAGCCTTTTCTTGTTGTTGCAGCGCTTGCTGTTGTTGCTGATGAGCTTGTTGTTGTTGGGCTTGTATGGTTGCTGCTGCTGCTGATGTGCTAACTCTGCTTGAGTATGTTGTTGCTGTCGCTACTGTTGTTTTTGCTGTGTCACTTGTTGCAGTTGAGGCACTTGTGTTGCGTTACTTGTGGCTGTTGGGGCATAACAATTTGATGACTAATGCATGGCTGCTGTTGCATGATTTGGCTTTTTGCTGCTGAATCAATTGGTTTTAAATTTGCGGTTGTTGCGTAGTAAATTGCTGGTTCTGCAGATTATTTTGCTACTAAAGTTGCTGCTTCTGCTATTGGCGCTGAATATGCTGTCGAAGTATTTGTTGATAGGCCGCGGTTGCCGAGTCATGACTGATTATCTTTGAACTTGTCTCGAACTAACCGCTACATTTTCTCGCTGCCCGCGCCATCTTCACTTTATGTTGTGGCAGCACTTTCAGTCATGCGATTAGAGTATTAGCTTAGCTTATACGCAAACCTATTAGAAATACTCGTACATCAGACAGCGCTTCAGTCACCAGTGTTTTGCCTTATAAATGAACTAGCTAATTACCTCACATACCTTTCCTAATCACTTAGTTTATAGCATCAAACAGGATGAATCTAAAATGTTGTTTAGGTTATAGTCATTATCAGTAGAAGGAAGTTATGTCTGTGATGCGACTAAATCTGAATTTAATTTAATTATGGCACCAGATTGCTTAGCAGTAACTGCGTTATTTCGTGGGGTGGCACAAATTTTACGAAAAGTTGACAAGTGATACACGCTGTTTTCATACAAATTCCAGTTGGGTTTTGTTTAATTTTTTATTTATCCGTTTTTTGTCTAGAGCGCATCCCAGGGCTGAGATCTTCAAACATTTTCTACATTGTCTGAAATTGGAAGGTCTCCTATTTTCATTTTTCATTTTCTAACTTTATATCGCATGGGTGCGGGTCTCTGTCTCTCCAAATAAATATACATAAATTATACTAAGAATGATTGAATTGAATTGGTTGGTGAAACAAGTTCGCAAGTTCGTTATTGCAGTTAAGGTAAGTCATAAACAGTAAGTAAACGAATTGGAGAAATTGTGGTTCATATATCTGATTGATGATCGAATTAGGTATTCGTTTTTGTATATATGTATATATTTTTTTTTTAAATTAAAAGTATCGGTTTTTGCGTAAATTGTTCCGGATCCAAGATAGCCAAAACGGCAGTGTGAATTTGCGTGATTTCTTATTTTCACATTTCATTCTATAACTCTAGCCTGGGTGTGATGGCTGGCCTGTGTCTCTTCTCTCAATAAATATATATGATCAATTAATACTAAGAACAATTGAATTGAGTTCCTAGAGGTTGGTAAAATAAGTTAGTTACTACTGCACTTATGGTGAGTGATAAATATTAACTAAAAATAAGTTGGGGAAATTCTAGTATAGATATCTGTTAGATATTTGCATTAAATTTGATTGTGATGACAACTCACAACAGAATTTGTAGAGTTGAGTATAGATGGGCGATGCAGGCGGGCTATTTTAAAATAAAGGAATTTGTTTATAATTGCGATATCTTGTGTTCAATCTAACTTTGAACTGTTCTAATTACCTTAGGAATGCAGGTTTGGTAAAACGATGATCATTTGAAGAAACCCTAACTGAAGAAGTGTTTTGGGGGTCGGGATATTGCTCAAAAGTATCGCATTGTTTTTGTCTAGAGTGCCCCAGAGATAGCGAATACCTCCTGCTAACCTGTATGGAATTGGGAGATATACTTTCACATTTCATTTATTAACTTCAAACTTCCTAAGTTCGTTGTTCTGGCAGTTGACGTAGATACTTTGTCATTAAATTAGGTGGAGAATTATAGTACAAAAATTTGATATTTGAATTAAATTTGACAAAATTCTCTTACTTTCAGTGCCCTTTAAAGTAGTTATAAATACAATAGGTTTGTTTTTCATTATACTTTTAGCTTTGAAGGTGGACAAATAGAAGGGCGGTCCTCTCATATATTTAAATTAAAATAATTTACATATTAGGCAAACCATTTAGCATTACTCAGGGTGCACAACGAGGAGGTGGTCGCATTGCGCATCCCGTAACATAGGTTAAAATAACACATATAAATTACAATCAATTTAAAATTTTTACAAGCTACATGCTACTATCGATTTAAAACATTCAATTTATAAATAGACGTTGGCCTGATTTGCTCAGAGAAGAAACTCATTTTCCAGTCGATCAGCAAGCCTATGGTTGGTTTCCATCCAACCAGTACTTACGTCCCCAATACTGATCGTCCTTACTCTGGGGACCCGCTTCTTTGTCAGGATGACTACTTCGGTTTTCCCTACTACTAGGCTGAGCCCTCCGCGATCGGTTGTGCAGTTCAGTCTCTCCTGGCGCATTAGCGCATATAGTCTGAGTTGTTATGATGACGCTGGCAACGATCGTTATATTAGCGATGACGACGCTGGTACGTGATAGGTGCAACGTTGGGGGACGTCAATGGTAAATCCAATGTTCGATATGAAATGATTAAATGCCCTACCCAAAAACATTCCTGGCCGAAAGATATACAACATGTGTTTGTGTGTGTGTGTGTATTACGCCGGTTCGCACTAGAAAAGTTTTGGAATATTTTTTATCAAGTTTCCTCGATGCTTCTCTCTTGCTGCCCGTATAACCTGTTTCGCGCTGACTTTTCATTCGTCCATTAGGAATGTACATAAAGGAACAGCAAAGGTGCTGGCGAGATCACTATGACGATCAGAGAACTACGACGGCGGCGGTCCACCCCAATTTGGCTTCGATGCGAGTTACATACATATATTGAGTAATTGACAATGACGACGGTGCTTTTGGTCGAGCTCGGCTATGATGACGCTGGCAACGATCGTTATATTAGCGATGACGACGCTGGTACGTGATAGGTGCGACGTTGGGGGACGTCAATGGTAAGTGCAATGACGGCCATGTTTTTGTACGTACGTGGGATGAAGCAACAGAAGGGGTTGTCGATGGCAACGATAACAATTGCATAATGTCTAGGACGAGAAGACGGCGCATGCATTTGCTATGGCAAAAGCCAAGGGGGGTCGATGTACATTGTGCTGTTGGCAATGGTGACTATTTTACAATGCCGACGACGGCTATTGGTATGTTTTGGCGGAGCTTGACGACTGGACGTAGAAAATGGATACATCTAGAAGGTAAGCATTGCATTCCACGCGAATTTACAATTTTGCGTTGGGTATTTTCAAATGCTTGTTATGTTTTCGCTCGAATCAGTTTATTGTATTAGATCTCGCTGCTTCGCGTATTTCAAGGTCAGTGGGGCATTTGGGTACATTTGTTCGAATTTTTCCTTCTATGTGTATATCAATTGAATTGCCTTGGAGAATGACGACGCCAACAGCTATTGCTGTATTAGGGATGGTGGCGATGGAACGCGCGATATCCGACGATTTGCCAATGAATACGACTAGAACGGTGGGAGGCTATTGCTATGATAACGGCAATAACTACCATGATGAAACCCGTGTATGGATGGATAGGCGAATGATCTAGATATATCAGGGACTATGGGAGTTGACGATGATGATTGTACAGTGACTATGAGTAGGACAGCGTCAGATATTTCTATGGGCACAGTGACATTGGCGATGATTTCGAATTCGATGTTGGCGATGGCGACAAAGATGACCATTTTACAATGGGGAAGACGACTATTAGTATGATCCACAACAAATGGAGGATAATTTGCATTGTTTTATTTGAGATGATATTGGCGATTTGATAATGACGACAATAATAGGGGTTGGCTTGTCGATGGTGACGATGAAGAATAGGCGATGATTATAATGTGTGTACAATATCGGTTGCAAATGGTGCGGCGAAGCCGCCACGTAATAGAGTTCTACCGAATGAGAATGATCTACGTGTTTTTTTGCGCCGACGATAAATATGATGATTTTACAGTTGGGACGGTTATTGGTATGTCATCGGCTGTTATGTAGAGGAATGAATTTAGACGTAGGTGGATTATCTACTTTTGCTAATTAGCGATGCTGACGACGATGATCAAACAAAATTACGATCATGTATTGATAAGTGGATATGATCAAGGATGCAGATGGCGCAATAATAAGTGGGATTGGTCGAATTTAAGCTGTCACTTGTTAAGGGCTAAATTAAACCAAAAGATGGTGCTGAAAGCAACAAACAGAATTATTGCTAAGATTGGTGCGAGTGAGCAACGCGATGAGTTACACCAAATGGACATTTATTAAAGTCAAGAAAACAGACGCAATTCACATAAAACGTAAATGACGGACGAACGAACGCGTTCGGACTCGCGAAATAGGATTGTGTATTTTCTCGCTGCCGTTGTCCGCGCCATTTTTGCATCCCAGTACTCCCCTTCAAGTGACCAACTCAGAAATTTTTGGATTGGGAGCGAAATGAAAGCTCTTATGTTTTGCTGGTGGAGTCCCTCTGAGGTGGTATGCTTGTGTGTTTTGTGGATAGCCTGGGTAACTTCCTCGATTACTTTGGAAGTTAATAGGCAGTACATTCCCTGGCACAGACACTGGAACGTTGGTGCCAACTACTAGAGCCTTTTCTTGTTGTTGCAGCGCTTGCTGTTGTTGCTGATGAGCTTGTTGTTGTTGGGCTTGTATGGTTGCTGCTGCTGCTGATGTGCTAACTCTGCTTGAGTATGTTGTTGCTGTCGCTACTGTTGTTTTTGCTGTGTCACTTGTTGCAGTTGAGGCACTTGTGTTGCGTTACTTGTGGCTGTTGGGGCATAACAATTTGATGACTAATGCATGGCTGCTGTTGCATGATTTGGCTTTTTGCTGCTGAATCAATTGGTTTTAAATTTGCGGTTGTTGCGTAGTAAATTGCTGGTTCTGCAGATTATTTTGCTACTAAAGTTGCTGCTTCTGCTATTGGCGCTGAATATGCTGTCGAAGTATTTGTTGATAGGCCGCGGTTGCCGAGTCATGACTGATTATCTTTGAACTTGTCTCGAACTAACCGCTACATTTTCTCGCTGCCCGCGCCATCTTCACTTTATGTTGTGGCAGCACTTTCAGTCATGCGATTAGAGTATTAGCTTAGCTTATACGCAAACCTATTAGAAATACTCGTACATCAGACAGCGCTTCAGTCACCAGTGTTTTGCCTTATAAATGAACTAGCTAATTACCTCACATACCTTTCCTAATCACTTAGTTTATAGCATCAAACAGGATGAATCTAAAATGTTGTTTAGGTTATAGTCATTATCAGTAGAAGGAAGTTATGTCTGTGATGCGACTAAATCTGAATTTAATTTAATTATGGCACCAGATTGCTTAGCAGTAACTGCGTTATTTCGTGGGGTGGCACAAATTTTACGAAAAGTTGACAAGTGATACACGCTGTTTTCATACAAATTCCAGTTGGGTTTTGTTTAATTTTTTATTTATCCGTTTTTTTGTCTAGAGCGCATCCCAGGGCTGAGATCTTCAAACATTTTCTACATTGTCTGAAATTGGAAGGTCTCCTATTTTCATTTTTCATTTTCTAACTTTATATCGCATGGGTGCGGGTCTCTGTCTCTCCAAATAAATATACATAAATTATACTAAGAATGATTGAATTGAATTGGTTGGTGAAACAAGTTCGCAAGTTCGTTATTGCAGTTAAGGTAAGTCATAAACAGTAAGTAAACGAATTGGAGAAATTGTGGTTCATATATCTGATTGATGATCGAATTAGGTATTCGTTTTTGTATATATGTATATATTTTTTTTTTAAATTAAAAGTATCGGTTTTTGCGTAAATTGTTCCGGATCCAAGATAGCCAAAACGGCAGTGTGAATTTGCGTGATTTCTTATTTTCACATTTCATTCTATAACTCTAGCCTGGGTGTGATGGCTGGCCTGTGTCTCTTCTCTCAATAAATATATATGATCAATTAATACTAAGAACAATTGAATTGAGTTCCTAGAGGTTGGTAAAATAAGTTAGTTACTACTGCACTTATGGTGAGTGATAAATATTAACTAAAAATAAGTTGGGGAAATTCTAGTATAGATATCTGTTAGATATTTGCATTAAATTTGATTGTGATGACAACTCACAACAGAATTTGTAGAGTTGAGTATAGATGGGCGATGCAGGCGGGCTATTTTAAAATAAAGGAATTTGTTTATAATTGCGATATCTTGTGTTCAATCTAACTTTGAACTGTTCTAATTACCTTAGGAATGCAGGTTTGGTAAAACGATGATCATTTGAAGAAACCCTAACTGAAGAAGTGTTTTGGGGGTCGGGATATTGCTCAAAAGTATCGCATTGTTTTTGTCTAGAGTGCCCCAGAGATAGCGAATACCTCCTGCTAACCTGTATGGAATTGGGAGATATACTTTCACATTTCATTTATTAACTTCAAACTTCCTAAGTTCGTTGTTCTGGCAGTTGACGTAGATACTTTGTCATTAAATTAGGTGGAGAATTATAGTACAAAAATTTGATATTTGAATTAAATTTGACAAAATTCTCTTACTTTCAGTGCCCTTTAAAGTAGTTATAAATACAATAGGTTTGTTTTTCATTATACTTTTAGCTTTGAAGGTGGACAAATAGAAGGGCGGTCCTCTCATATATTTAAATTAAAATAATTTACATATTAGGCAAACCATTTAGCATTACTCAGGGTGCACAACGAGGAGGTGGTCGCATTGCGCATCCCGTAACATAGGTTAAAATAACACATATAAATTACAATCAATTTAAAATTTTTACAAGCTACATGCTACTATCGATTTAAAACATTCAATTTATAAATAGACGTTGGCCTGATTTGCTCAGAGAAGAAACTCATTTTCCAGTCGATCAGCAAGCCTATGGTTGGTTTCCATCCAACCAGTACTTACGTCCCCAATACTGATCGTCCTTACTCTGGGGACCCGCTTCTTTGTCAGGATGACTACTTCGGTTTTCCCTACTACTAGGCTGAGCCCTCCGCGATCGGTTGTGCAGTTCAGTCTCTCCTGGCGCATTAGCGCATATAGTCTGAGTTGTTATGATGACGCTGGCAACGATCGTTATATTAGCGATGACGACGCTGGTACGTGATAGGTGCAACGTTGGGGGACGTCAATGGTAAATCCAATGTTCGATATGAAATGATTAAATGCCCTACCCAAAAACATTCCTGGCCGAAAGATATACAACATGTGTTTGTGTGTGTGTGTGTGTGTGTGTATTACGCCGGTTCGCACTAGAAAAGTTTTGGAATATTTTTTATCAAGTTTCCTCGATGCTTCTCTCTTGCTGCCCGTATAACCTGTTTCGCGCTGACTTTTCATTCGTCCATTAGGAATGTACATAAAGGAACAGCAAAGGTGCTGGCGAGATCACTATGACGATCAGAGAACTACGACGGCGGCGGTCCACCCCAATTTGGCTTCGATGCGAGTTACATACATATATTGAGTAATTGACAATGACGACGGTGCTTTTGGTCGAGCTCGGCTATGATGACGCTGGCAACGATCGTTATATTAGCGATGACGACGCTGGTACGTGATAGGTGCGACGTTGGGGGACGTCAATGGTAAGTGCAATGACGGCCATGTTTTTGTACGTACGTGGGATGAAGCAACAGAAGGGGTTGTCGATGGCAACGATAACAATTGCATAATGTCTAGGACGAGAAGACGGCGCATGCATTTGCTATGGCAAAAGCCAAGGGGGGTCGATGTACATTGTGCTGTTGGCAATGGTGACTATTTTACAATGCCGACGACGGCTATTGGTATGTTTTGGCGGAGCTTGACGACTGGACGTAGAAAATGGATACATCTAGAAGGTAAGCATTGCATTCCACGCGAATTTACAATTTTGCGTTGGGTATTTTCAAATGCTTGTTATGTTTTCGCTCGAATCAGTTTATTGTATTAGATCTCGCTGCTTCGCGTATTTCAAGGTCAGTGGGGCATTTGGGTACATTTGTTCGAATTTTTCCTTCTATGTGTATATCAATTGAATTGCCTTGGAGAATGACGACGCCAACAGCTATTGCTGTATTAGGGATGGTGGCGATGGAACGCGCGATATCCGACGATTTGCCAATGAATACGACTAGAACGGTGGGAGGCTATTGCTATGATAACGGCAATAACTACCATGATGAAACCCGTGTATGGATGGATAGGCGAATGATCTAGATATATCAGGGACTATGGGAGTTGACGATGATGATTGTACAGTGACTATGAGTAGGACAGCGTCAGATATTTCTATGGGCACAGTGACATTGGCGATGATTTCGAATTCGATGTTGGCGATGGCGACAAAGATGACCATTTTACAATGGGGAAGACGACTATTAGTATGATCCACAACAAATGGAGGATAATTTGCATTGTTTTATTTGAGATGATATTGGCGATTTGATAATGACGACAATAATAGGGGTTGGCTTGTCGATGGTGACGATGAAGAATAGGCGATGATTATAATGTGTGTACAATATCGGTTGCAAATGGTGCGGCGAAGCCGCCACGTAATAGAGTTCTACCGAATGAGAATGATCTACGTGTTTTTTTGCGCCGACGATAAATATGATGATTTTACAGTTGGGACGGTTATTGGTATGTCATCGGCTGTTATGTAGAGGAATGAATTTAGACGTAGGTGGATTATCTACTTTTGCTAATTAGCGATGCTGACGACGATGATCAAACAAAATTACGATCATGTATTGATAAGTGGATATGATCAAGGATGCAGATGGCGCAATAATAAGTGGGATTGGTCGAATTTAAGCTGTCACTTGTTAAGGGCTAAATTAAACCAAAAGATGGTGCTGAAAGCAACAAACAGAATTATTGCTAAGATTGGTGCGAGTGAGCAACGCGATGAGTTACACCAAATGGACATTTATTAAAGTCAAGAAAACAGACGCAATTCACATAAAACGTAAATGACGGACGAACGAACGCGTTCGGACTCGCGAAATAGGATTGTGTATTTTCTCGCTGCCGTTGTCCGCGCCATTTTTGCATCCCAGTACTCCCCTTCAAGTGACCAACTCAGAAATTTTTGGATTGGGAGCGAAATGAAAGCTCTTATGTTTTGCTGGTGGAGTCCCTCTGAGGTGGTATGCTTGTGTGTTTTGTGGATAGCCTGGGTAACTTCCTCGATTACTTTGGAAGTTAATAGGCAGTACATTCCCTGGCACAGACACTGGAACGTTGGTGCCAACTACTAGAGCCTTTTCTTGTTGTTGCAGCGCTTGCTGTTGTTGCTGATGAGCTTGTTGTTGTTGGGCTTGTATGGTTGCTGCTGCTGCTGATGTGCTAACTCTGCTTGAGTATGTTGTTGCTGTCGCTACTGTTGTTTTTGCTGTGTCACTTGTTGCAGTTGAGGCACTTGTGTTGCGTTACTTGTGGCTGTTGGGGCATAACAATTTGATGACTAATGCATGGCTGCTGTTGCATGATTTGGCTTTTTGCTGCTGAATCAATTGGTTTTAAATTTGCGGTTGTTGCGTAGTAAATTGCTGGTTCTGCAGATTATTTTGCTACTAAAGTTGCTGCTTCTGCTATTGGCGCTGAATATGCTGTCGAAGTATTTGTTGATAGGCCGCGGTTGCCGAGTCATGACTGATTATCTTTGAACTTGTCTCGAACTAACCGCTACATTTTCTCGCTGCCCGCGCCATCTTCACTTTATGTTGTGGCAGCACTTTCAGTCATGCGATTAGAGTATTAGCTTAGCTTATACGCAAACCTATTAGAAATACTCGTACATCAGACAGCGCTTCAGTCACCAGTGTTTTGCCTTATAAATGAACTAGCTAATTACCTCACATACCTTTCCTAATCACTTAGTTTATAGCATCAAACAGGATGAATCTAAAATGTTGTTTAGGTTATAGTCATTATCAGTAGAAGGAAGTTATGTCTGTGATGCGACTAAATCTGAATTTAATTTAATTATGGCACCAGATTGCTTAGCAGTAACTGCGTTATTTCGTGGGGTGGCACAAATTTTACGAAAAGTTGACAAGTGATACACGCTGTTTTCATACAAATTCCAGTTGGGTTTTGTTTAATTTTTTATTTATCCGTTTTTTGTCTAGAGCGCATCCCAGGGCTGAGATCTTCAAACATTTTCTACATTGTCTGAAATTGGAAGGTCTCCTATTTTCATTTTTCATTTTCTAACTTTATATCGCATGGGTGCGGGTCTCTGTCTCTCCAAATAAATATACATAAATTATACTAAGAATGATTGAATTGAATTGGTTGGTGAAACAAGTTCGCAAGTTCGTTATTGCAGTTAAGGTAAGTCATAAACAGTAAGTAAACGAATTGGAGAAATTGTGGTTCATATATCTGATTGATGATCGAATTAGGTATTCGTTTTTGTATATATATATATATATTTTTTTTTTTTAAATTAAAAGTATCGGTTTTTGCGTAAATTGTTCCGGATCCAAGATAGCCAAAACGGCAGTGTGAATTTGCGTGATTTCTTATTTTCACATTTCATTCTATAACTCTAGCCTGGGTGTGATGGCTGGCCTGTGTCTCTTCTCTCAATAAATATATATGATCAATTAATACTAAGAACAATTGAATTGAGTTCCTAGAGGTTGGTAAAATAAGTTAGTTACTACTGCACTTATGGTGAGTGATAAATATTAACTAAAAATAAGTTGGGGAAATTCTAGTATAGATATCTGTTAGATATTTGCATTAAATTTGATTGTGATGACAACTCACAACAGAATTTGTAGAGTTGAGTATAGATGGGCGATGCAGGCGGGCTATTTTAAAATAAAGGAATTTGTTTATAATTGCGATATCTTGTGTTCAATCTAACTTTGAACTGTTCTAATTACCTTAGGAATGCAGGTTTGGTAAAACGATGATCATTTGAAGAAACCCTAACTGAAGAAGTGTTTTGGGGGTCGGGATATTGCTCAAAAGTATCGCATTGTTTTTGTCTAGAGTGCCCCAGAGATAGCGAATACCTCCTGCTAACCTGTATGGAATTGGGAGATATACTTTCACATTTCATTTATTAACTTCAAACTTCCTAAGTTCGTTGTTCTGGCAGTTGACGTAGATACTTTGTCATTAAATTAGGTGGAGAATTATAGTACAAAAATTTGATATTTGAATTAAATTTGACAAAATTCTCTTACTTTCAGTGCCCTTTAAAGTAGTTATAAATACAATAGGTTTGTTTTTCATTATACTTTTAGCTTTGAAGGTGGACAAATAGTAGGGCGGTCCTCTCATATATTTAAATTAAAATAATTTACATATTAGGCAAACCATTTAGCATTACTCAGGGTGCACAACGAGGAGGTGGTCGCATTGCGCATCCCGTAACATAGGTTAAAATAACACATATAAATTACAATCAATTTAAAATTTTTACAAGCTACATGCTACTATCGATTTAAAACATTCAATTTATAAATAGACGTTGGCCTGATTTGCTCAGAGAAGAAACTCATTTTCCAGTGGATCAGCAAGCCTATGGTTGGTTTCCATCCAACCAGTACTTACGTCCCCAATACTGATCGTCCTTACTCTGGGGACCCGCTTCTTTGTCAGGATGACTACTTCGGTTTTCCCTACTACTAGGCTGAGCCCTCCGCGATCGGTTGTGCAGTTCAGTCTCTCCTGGCGCATTAGCGCATATAGTCTGAGTTGTTATGATGACGCTGGCAACGATCGTTATATTAGCGATGACGACGCTGGTACGTGATAGGTGCAACGTTGGGGGACGTCAATGGTAAATCCAATGTTCGATATGAAATGATTAAATGCCCTACCCAAAAACATTCCTGGCCGAAAGATATACAACATGTGTTTGTGTGTGTGTGTGTGTGTGTGTATTACGCCGGTTCGCACTAGAAAAGTTTTGGAATATTTTTTATCAAGTTTCCTCGATGCTTCTCTCTTGCTGCCCGTATAACCTGTTTCGCGCTGACTTTTCATTCGTCCATTAGGAATGTACATAAAGGAACAGCAAAGGTGCTGGCGAGATCACTATGACGATCAGAGAACTACGACGGCGGCGGTCCACCCCAATTTGGCTTCGATGCGAGTTACATACATATATTGAGTAATTGACAATGACGACGGTGCTTTTGGTCGAGCTCGGCTATGATGACGCTGGCAACGATCGTTATATTAGCGATGACGACGCTGGTACGTGATAGGTGCGACGTTGGGGGACGTCAATGGTAAGTGCAATGACGGCCATGTTTTTGTACGTACGTGGGATGAAGCAACAGAAGGGGTTGTCGATGGCAACGATAACAATTGCATAATGTCTAGGACGAGAAGACGGCGCATGCATTTGCTATGGCAAAAGCCAAGGGGGGTCGATGTACATTGTGCTGTTGGCAATGGTGACTATTTTACAATGCCGACGACGGCTATTGGTATGTTTTGGCGGAGCTTGACGACTGGACGTAGAAAATGGATACATCTAGAAGGTAAGCATTGCATTCCACGCGAATTTACAATTTTGCGTTGGGTATTTTCAAATGCTTGTTATGTTTTCGCTCGAATCAGTTTATTGTATTAGATCTCGCTGCTTCGCGTATTTCAAGGTCAGTGGGGCATTTGGGTACATTTGTTCGAATTTTTCCTTCTATGTGTATATCAATTGAATTGCCTTGGAGAATGACGACGCCAACAGCTATTGCTGTATTAGGGATGGTGGCGATGGAACGCGCGATATCCGACGATTTGCCAATGAATACGACTAGAACGGTGGGAGGCTATTGCTATGATAACGGCAATAACTACCATGATGAAACCCGTGTATGGATGGATAGGCGAATGATCTAGATATATCAGGGACTATGGGAGTTGACGATGATGATTGTACAGTGACTATGAGTAGGACAGCGTCAGATATTTCTATGGGCACAGTGACATTGGCGATGATTTCGAATTCGATGTTGGCGATGGCGACAAAGATGACCATTTTACAATGGGGAAGACGACTATTAGTATGATCCACAACAAATGGAGGATAATTTGCATTGTTTTATTTGAGATGATATTGGCGATTTGATAATGACGACAATAATAGGGGTTGGCTTGTCGATGGTGACGATGAAGAATAGGCGATGATTATAATGTGTGTACAATATCGGTTGCAAATGGTGCGGCGAAGCCGCCACGTAATAGAGTTCTACCGAATGAGAATGATCTACGTGTTTTTTTGCGCCGACGATAAATATGATGATTTTACAGTTGGGACGGTTATTGGTATGTCATCGGCTGTTATGTAGAGGAATGAATTTAGACGTAGGTGGATTATCTACTTTTGCTAATTAGCGATGCTGACGACGATGATCAAACAAAATTACGATCATGTATTGATAAGTGGATATGATCAAGGATGCAGATGGCGCAATAATAAGTGGGATTGGTCGAATTTAAGCTGTCACTTGTTAAGGGCTAAATTAAACCAAAAGATGGTGCTGAAAGCAACAAACAGAATTATTGCTAAGATTGGTGCGAGTGAGCAACGCGATGAGTTACACCAAATGGACATTTATTAAAGTCAAGAAAACAGACGCAATTCACATAAAACGTAAATGACGGACGAACGAACGCGTTCGGACTCGCGAAATAGGATTGTGTATTTTCTCGCTGCCGTTGTCCGCGCCATTTTTGCATCCCAGTACTCCCCTTCAAGTGACCAACTCAGAAATTTTTGGATTGGGAGCGAAATGAAAGCTCTTATGTTTTGCTGGTGGAGTCCCTCTGAGGTGGTATGCTTGTGTGTTTTGTGGATAGCCTGGGTAACTTCCTCGATTACTTTGGAAGTTAATAGGCAGTACATTCCCTGGCACAGACACTGGAACGTTGGTGCCAACTACTAGAGCCTTTTCTTGTTGTTGCAGCGCTTGCTGTTGTTGCTGATGAGCTTGTTGTTGTTGGGCTTGTATGGTTGCTGCTGCTGCTGATGTGCTAACTCTGCTTGAGTATGTTGTTGCTGTCGCTACTGTTGTTTTTGCTGTGTCACTTGTTGCAGTTGAGGCACTTGTGTTGCGTTACTTGTGGCTGTTGGGGCATAACAATTTGATGACTAATGCATGGCTGCTGTTGCATGATTTGGCTTTTTGCTGCTGAATCAATTGGTTTTAAATTTGCGGTTGTTGCGTAGTAAATTGCTGGTTCTGCAGATTATTTTGCTACTAAAGTTGCTGCTTCTGCTATTGGCGCTGAATATGCTGTCGAAGTATTTGTTGATAGGCCGCGGTTGCCGAGTCATGACTGATTATCTTTGAACTTGTCTCGAACTAACCGCTACATTTTCTCGCTGCCCGCGCCATCTTCACTTTATGTTGTGGCAGCACTTTCAGTCATGCGATTAGAGTATTAGCTTAGCTTATACGCAAACCTATTAGAAATACTCGTACATCAGACAGCGCTTCAGTCACCAGTGTTTTGCCTTATAAATGAACTAGCTAATTACCTCACATACCTTTCCTAATCACTTAGTTTATAGCATCAAACAGGATGAATCTAAAATGTTGTTTAGGTTATAGTCATTATCAGTAGAAGGAAGTTATGTCTGTGATGCGACTAAATCTGAATTTAATTTAATTATGGCACCAGATTGCTTAGCAGTAACTGCGTTATTTCGTGGGGTGGCACAAATTTTACGAAAAGTTGACAAGTGATACACGCTGTTTTCATACAAATTCCAGTTGGGTTTTGTTTAATTTTTTATTTATCCGTTTTTTGTCTAGAGCGCATCCCAGGGCTGAGATCTTCAAACATTTTCTACATTGTCTGAAATTGGAAGGTCTCCTATTTTCATTTTTCATTTTCTAACTTTATATCGCATGGGTGCGGGTCTCTGTCTCTCCAAATAAATATACATAAATTATACTAAGAATGATTGAATTGAATTGGTTGGTGAAACAAGTTCGCAAGTTCGTTATTGCAGTTAAGGTAAGTCATAAACAGTAAGTAAACGAATTGGAGAAATTGTGGTTCATATATCTGATTGATGATCGAATTAGGTATTCGTTTTTGTATATATATATATATATATATTTTTTTTTTAAATTAAAAGTATCGGTTTTTGCGTAAATTGTTCCGGATCCAAGATAGCCAAAACGGCAGTGTGAATTTGCGTGATTTCTTATTTTCACATTTCATTCTATAACTCTAGCCTGGGTGTGATGGCTGGCCTGTGTCTCTTCTCTCAATAAATATATATGATCAATTAATACTAAGAACAATTGAATTGAGTTCCTAGAGGTTGGTAAAATAAGTTAGTTACTACTGCACTTATGGTGAGTGATAAATATTAACTAAAAATAAGTTGGGGAAATTCTAGTATAGATATCTGTTAGATATTTGCATTAAATTTGATTGTGATGACAACTCACAACAGAATTTGTAGAGTTGAGTATAGATGGGCGATGCAGGCGGGCTATTTTAAAATAAAGGAATTTGTTTATAATTGCGATATCTTGTGTTCAATCTAACTTTGAACTGTTCTAATTACCTTAGGAATGCAGGTTTGGTAAAACGATGATCATTTGAAGAAACCCTAACTGAAGAAGTGTTTTGGGGGTCGGGATATTGCTCAAAAGTATCGCATTGTTTTTGTCTAGAGTGCCCCAGAGATAGCGAATACCTCCTGCTAACCTGTATGGAATTGGGAGATATACTTTCACATTTCATTTATTAACTTCAAACTTCCTAAGTTCGTTGTTCTGGCAGTTGACGTAGATACTTTGTCATTAAATTAGGTGGAGAATTATAGTACAAAAATTTGATATTTGAATTAAATTTGACAAAATTCTCTTACTTTCAGTGCCCTTTAAAGTAGTTATAAATACAATAGGTTTGTTTTTCATTATACTTTTAGCTTTGAAGGTGGACAAATAGTAGGGCGGTCCTCTCATATATTTAAATTAAAATAATTTACATATTAGGCAAACCATTTAGCATTACTCAGGGTGCACAACGAGGAGGTGGTCGCATTGCGCATCCCGTAACATAGGTTAAAATAACACATATAAATTACAATCAATTTAAAATTTTTACAAGCTACATGCTACTATCGATTTAAAACATTCAATTTATAAATAGACGTTGGCCTGATTTGCTCAGAGAAGAAACTCATTTTCCAGTGGATCAGCAAGCCTATGGTTGGTTTCCATCCAACCAGTACTTACGTCCCCAATACTGATCGTCCTTACTCTGGGGACCCGCTTCTTTGTCAGGATGACTACTTCGGTTTTCCCTACTACTAGGCTGAGCCCTCCGCGATCGGTTGTGCAGTTCAGTCTCTCCTGGCGCATTAGCGCATATAGTCTGAGTTGTTATGATGACGCTGGCAACGATCGTTATATTAGCGATGACGACGCTGGTACGTGATAGGTGCAACGTTGGGGGACGTCAATGGTAAATCCAATGTTCGATATGAAATGATTAAATGCCCTACCCAAAAACATTCCTGGCCGAAAGATATACAACATGTGTTTGTGTGTGTGTGTGTGTGTGTGTATTACGCCGGTTCGCACTAGAAAAGTTTTGGAATATTTTTTATCAAGTTTCCTCGATGCTTCTCTCTTGCTGCCCGTATAACCTGTTTCGCGCTGACTTTTCATTCGTCCATTAGGAATGTACATAAAGGAACAGCAAAGGTGCTGGCGAGATCACTATGACGATCAGAGAACTACGACGGCGGCGGTCCACCCCAATTTGGCTTCGATGCGAGTTACATACATATATTGAGTAATTGACAATGACGACGGTGCTTTTGGTCGAGCTCGGCTATGATGACGCTGGCAACGATCGTTATATTAGCGATGACGACGCTGGTACGTGATAGGTGCGACGTTGGGGGACGTCAATGGTAAGTGCAATGACGGCCATGTTTTTGTACGTACGTGGGATGAAGCAACAGAAGGGGTTGTCGATGGCAACGATAACAATTGCATAATGTCTAGGACGAGAAGACGGCGCATGCATTTGCTATGGCAAAAGCCAAGGGGGGTCGATGTACATTGTGCTGTTGGCAATGGTGACTATTTTACAATGCCGACGACGGCTATTGGTATGTTTTGGCGGAGCTTGACGACTGGACGTAGAAAATGGATACATTGTAATGATTTTCTCTTTCAACTCGCACGCGGAACCGACCTCTCATCGGTTCTAGACGTTAAGTCTGAGTAGTGCCAACGGATGGTACCAACAGGTCAACCAATCCGTGCACCGTAACCCATTCATGCGGTGACTGCTTGTCGGCCAGCTAGTTCGGAGAGGATTTCGGTCGCGGGTCTCCGAATGGATTACGCTCAATTACAATATTTCAGTCACCTGAAATTGCCCGTTTTCTAAACGCGTCAACATTTACTCATCCAGAACGAGAAACCTACATTACGTTAGTTCTGGATGGGATCTATCCACAGATCTCAAATCAAAAACGCTACAAAATCCACAGGCGCGTTACCGATTCACCGACGCGGTACCGAAAAATATACTACTCGAACTTAACCCGAAGAAAACTACTCTAAAGAAATGACGAAACAAGCAAAGGTACCGCGTACCGCGCGCGACGCGAAACCGACTTCAGCGGATTTGGCGAAACCCTACCCTCGCGACGGCATACTTACCCTACACTCTCTGTTCCCCCTGAAATAGAACGAGTTACTGAAAAGGAAAGTCGTGGTTTAACTTAGCAATTCATTATATTATTAAATTCAATCAAATTAGGATTTCGATTATAAATATTAGTATCCTCCATTTACACACGAGAAAATTCTCTAACCTACAAATCTGTAACAAAAAAAAATCGTGCAAATATTTATCCTAGATACTTCTCCTTATCTGACATGATTTTAGTATTCTACTTTTTCTTATTTTAAGCTTACTTTGAGAAAACACAAACTATCTTTTATCTATGTTTTGGATTTTAACTTTTGCTTTTAAAAAAAAATATCACTAAGGATTTTCGTATATTCTAAACATTAAACAAATTTGCTGGTTGCTTGTTTGTTGTAAATTTAGTCATATCGAGCTTATTTCTCAAGGGGAAAGGATTCGAGGGCTAGAAATGGTTTGGAATTTCTAAAACGTTCACATGTATCGTGTTCAAGAAATAAGAGCGATTTATCACTAAAGAAGAGTTAAACTGATTAAGTTTCAAAAACTAACATTTGCACAATTTAGACCTTTCAAAGGAAGTATAGGCTGCTTTTCCGTTTTTTTTTCTTAAATCTTTCAATTGCATGCTTACTTAAATCGAATTAATTTAAATTTATGACACATACATTGAATATTTTTCCACGGTAATCATCTCTATGCATTTTGAAATTAATTAAGATTTTTTTTTTTTTTCTTTTTTTACTTCATTCGCTTCAAATAAACTTTATCTAAGTTCAAATTGGATATAAATTTTATGTATTGGATGGGTTTGTAGCGTCGATGATAATCTCATGGTAGGGACCCGACTCAGGTATAGAGTTTATCGTTTCCCTTTCTTGTATAATTTATTTAAATATTTACTGTTTGCTGAACCGACAGCATACGATTAACTTTCATTATTTTTTCTTGTATACTTCTTGGTACCGATGTAAAATAATTGTTTGTAAGGGGCTCTCAACCAAAAGTTGATCTCAAATTTCTCAGAAAAAAAAACAAGAAAAAGAATCTTCTCCGACGAATTCCAATTGGCCGAATTGTACGTATTCAGACTTTCAAACTGAGCCGTTGATTAGTTGCTTTCAAACTCATGATAATTTAAAATTATTTCCGTAGGAAAACGAAGAGTACTATAAATTCGATCTGTAAAGAACGCCCCAACTATTTTATATCGGAATCAAACAAAACTAGGAACGTTAATTCGCGTAAGCTTGCAAACTTAAGCAAATATACACGACGTTAAACAGGCAAGCAAGCACAAACAATTACCATTTGCATAAAAAAAAAAGGAATAGGCTTGGCTATCCAAAGAATTTTCCATTTAAAAAATCTATAAATATTTACGTTAGAATGTAAATTTTTCTTTAAAATAGGGCAAGTAGACACAGACAATTACCATTTGTAAAAATTAATTTCCTATTTAAATCACCTTTCCTAGATATTCCATTGTCTTCATATCAACTAGTGAACTGCCAAGAACATATGGATGTTGTACTTTTACAGCCACTGTTTCACCCGATTTTAGGCTCGCCTTATGCACTTGAGCCAATGAAGCAGTACCAAACGATTCTGGGTCAAAGCTATCGAATAACTCGTCTGCGCTTTTCTTTAAATCTTGCTTTACCACTTTATATAAATCTTCGACTGGAATACTTGGAGCATCACTGTGAAGTACTTTCATTGTTTTAACGAATTCTGGAGGTAGAAGATAGTCCAAAGCACCCATATGTTGTCCTTATCCCATTGACGATAGAATAGTTGATTTTGATGTTAGTCCAATATTCCATACGGTGATTGCTGCTTTTCCCAAACGAACAACTCCCAATGAATCTACATATATCGTAATCGTTGGCATGTAAACTTAATCTTGTTCCAGCTGCTGTAGCAGTTAAAGCTCAATACTTTATCACTCTACGAATCATGGCAACTTAATAGTACGGCACGTCATCTTTAATGCACTCAAACATTACACTTTTCAAGTTAAGTTTATCGAATTTCCTTGTTCACATGCAAAAGTATGAAACCAAAATTGAAAATAAATTTGTTGTTTGTTGTGATGACCTTCTAACGTTGAACCCCGTTCTGAACAATTTTGGAACCGATCGCTTCGAGTTGCATTAGTCGCTCGATTAAAATTAGACCGGTTTAATGCTATGAGCTGAGTACCAGTTAGTGTTATGATAGTGCCGTATTCTGCAAAAGCACCAACTGTTCATGGCCAAGTACAACAGCAGCAAATCTCGTTGGATGTATTCATTTTACCCCGTAGTTGATTTGCATGAGCCACAGATTTTATGAAAAGGATATTGTGTTGCTGCGCTCTGATGTGATATGAACTTTTCAATCACATTGGCTCCGAGCTTGTAGTGAGAAGTTGAAATTCTGAAATCCAGTTTTCTTTTATGTTCACTAACTGGTTATTTGCTATTACATAGCATCCTGTTTCATGTTATGCTCGTCGAGTATTGGCGTAGTTTGCTCTCTTCTGAGGCAACATTGGTATGGTTTATTTACTTCAGTTTTTCACCGCTGATTTAGTACCGGCATACATCATTTGAAGACTCATATGACTGTCTCTTGGGGTATAAAAATGAAGCACATCGGGTATGAAACTCGACCATCGTCATGAACCATACGATACGTGTAAACAATATAACGTGGCTGATGACCCGGTAAAAGTTCTTGGAGCTCAGCTATCGAGATGTTCTCAATGCATTCATCCCAAACAATCAGTTGTTTGTCGCGATCAACTTTCAATATTAGCGCCGCATTTTTGATAACGTGAGAAGCATACCCGCGAACAAGGTTGATCCCTTTTAATTACATATGTTTATACCGTACAATGTACGTTGCTGAATCGAAGGCTGCAATCTGTACTGCGGATTGCAAGCGATACGCCAATTGATCAATCTGAACAAGGTAGCAAGCGTTACTTCGAATTTCCGCATGAAGAAGTGTCAAATCATTTTGGTGTTGAATTATTCTCCTACTGGATTCATTAAGAGAAATTGTTTTATCGAAGGTATATTCCCACTTAGTCCGCAGTTCACACTGCCTTCCGCTGCAGACTAGACAAAATATTGCTAAATTTTCTAATTAGTTATTAACTAAACTAACCTCTTTCCCAATGTGTCTGCTCCGGTGAATGTCACTGCCTCACGAATAAAGTTTTCCAAAAACTCTTTAAGCACACCACGCGTTTCTTCACAGATTAAACAGGGAATACGTTTCACTCCACCACGTCGCGCCAAACGACGTATAGCTGGTTTTGTAATACCTTGGATATTATCACGAAGAACTTTGCGATGACGTTTAGCGCCTCCATGTGCTGTCAAAAGTTCCGGTTGTCACCTCGGACAAAACATATGTGCGTGGAATGGCACTTCATATGGCGGAAATGTGCTTCTTCAGATGTCGCCAGTGGCATAGTTTTCTCGATGGCCACGGTGGAGGGGCATTTCCAGATGGCTATGTCTCGAAATGTGCCGGGGTTGGATTAATTCTATATTTCGAATATTTATATCCACGGATCTAAATAATTGGACAGAAAAAAAAATATTTTCTGCACAACGATATCCGCACAACAGATGAAGTCCGCTGGCACTTCGAGGACATATCCATCTGGCAGGTTACAAGGGTTCGGGATCGGAATCACTTCGATTCCTGGGCGCAGGCGTCACATTACACATTCCCCCCCCCAAAATCGAAGTAATTACGATCCCGTCTCCTTGGTAACAGGTCTTGGTTAGGGACGTGGCGGGTCGAAGATCCGTTTCGAAGGATAGGCTACAACCCTGTTCGTGAAGACTCGGCAGTGACTATATAGTAGGAAGTCAGGTGTTATTCGGAGGCCTTCGTCTAGGCAGAGATTTGGGATAAGCCAAGGTTTCTCGTGGGAATTAGTTGCACTTCATCGTCTAAGGTCTTTTGCGTGGTAAATTCCCAGGGTCTTACCAGTCATGTCCGCGATGAGGTATCGGGTGGGGCTTATGACTTGTATGACTCGACACTTCACGAATTTCTTGTCTAGTTTGGCATTGTAATGGCGGGTGGCATCGCTCTGTCGGAAGTTTCGACGATATATTTCGTCGCCGGCCTTAAAGCCAGAAGGATGAGATCGCAAGTTGTACCGCTCCTCTCCCATCCGTCTACTTTCTTCAATCTTCTCCCGCAGTTGATCTCGCAGAAGTTGGAGCTTTTCGTGCGGTTCTAGAACCACGATTGGGTCCTCTAGCGATTTCAGCTGCCGCAATAGCCGGTAAGCGCTCCCATGACAGATCATATACTGGCCGAACACTGCAAAATACGGCGAAATGCCGGTCGTGGCGTGGTACGACGAGCGCAGTGCACTAGTGATGGCGGACAATTTGCGATCCCAGTCCCTCTGATTCGGGTGGACATAGGCGCGAATGGCCGCTATGAGCGTACGATTCAGTCGTTCGGATGCGTTGGCTTGTGGTGAATAGACGGCAGTTCGTTGGTGGATGATGCCGTATTTGGACATTAGGTCTCGGAACTTGCTGGAGGTGAACTGGACCCCATTGTCGGAGACAAGTTTCTCCGGAACTCCAAACATGTGAAAGACTCGGTTCTCCAAAAAGCTGATTATTGGTCCAGTGTGCATGTTACGTAGTGGTTCTATGATAGGGAATTTGGAGAGCTGGTCCAGGACCACGACAGCTCCCGTGTGACCAGAAGCAGATCGAGGGTAAGGACCGATAAGATCAATGTACAAGCGCTGGAACACGCGTTCGGGGACCTCAACCTTACCCATGGGTGGTCGAAGAATGGTGTTGGGCGCTTTAGTGCACTTGCATAGCTCACAGGAGGCTACGTACGCTTTTATCTGTTGTGCCATCTTAGGCCAAAAGAAACAGGTTTTCAACCGCCTAAGTGTACGACCGTATCCGCCGTGCGCACTTGATGGGTGGTCATGAGCCCGCCTGATAAGATCAGTGGTTAATTCTTCGGGCACCCACAACTTCCACTGTTCTCCTTCTTGTATGGGGTCTCCGGATGCGTGTCCCATCCGTTTGTAAATGAATCCATCCGTCAACCGCAGTTCAGGAAGCTGGGACAGTTGATTCTGGATAGTGTGAATCAGTTGGGTGTAGCTGGCTGACTTGAAGGCAGGATGGTCCAAATCGATCAATTGGGGGCTGTCGTCCTCTTGGACCAACTCGGCTCCTTCAGGGGCGAACATTCTGGATAGGGTGTCGGGGACTACATGCTGGCTTCCTTTTCGGTGGCGAATTGTGAAGTCAAATGCCTGTAGTTTCAGTGCCCACCTGGCCAATCTGCCGTTGAGATCAGTCTGGCTCATTAGCCATTTCAGAGAAGCGTGATCCGTAACGATTTCAAAGGTGTGTCCCTCCACATAGGCTCGGAAGCGTTTCACTGCCAACACCGCGGCTAAACATTCTTGCTCGGAGACCGTGTAATTTCGCTGGGCTGGGTTCAGCTTGTGAGACATGAAGGCTATAGGTCTCTCCTCGCCGTCTTGTGCAACCTGGACTAAGACTGCTCCCACCCCATGTTGACTCGCGTCACAATGGATTGAGAACGGTTTGTCAAAGTCCGGGCTGTGCAGTACGGGGGCCGTAGTCAGACTCTTCTTTAGCTCTTCAAAGGCTCGCAAGCTGGGCTCTTCCCAGACGAATTTACGTCCCTTACGCAGCATGTCGGTCAAAGGAGTGGTAATGGTGGCATAGTCACGTACAAAACGCTGATACCATCCGCATAGCCCTAAGAATCGGCGTAACTGTTTGGTGGTCTTGGGTAATGGAAAAACGTCAATCGCTTGAGTCTTTTCCGGATCGGTCTTGATATGCCCATGCCCAATGATGTGACCTAAATACTTCACCTCCGTCATCACGAACTGGCTCTTCCTTATGTTGATGGTTAATCTTGCCCTCCGGATGTGTAGAGCCACCTCCTGAAGCAGGTCGATGTGTTCGTCAAAGGTCTCGGTTATAAGCAGCAGATCGTCCAAGTAAACGAAAACTTGGTGCCGCAAATGAGGTGGTATCACCTTATCCATAAGGCGCGTCATTGTTTGGGGGGCATTACACAATCCGAATGGCATGGTCACGAATTGATATAAGGGCCGGCCTGGGACTGTGAAGGCTGTTTTCTCCTTTGAACCGGGGTCTAAAGGAATTTGCCAGAAGGCGTCCTTGAGGTCTAAGCTCGTGATGAAATGGGCTTTAGGCAATCGACTCAGAATGCCTTCTATCAACGGTAGAGGATATGCGTCCTTGACTGTGACGGCGTTCAAGCGTCTGGCATCTAAGCATAACCGGACCTTGTTCGGCTTGACAACTAAGGTGACTGGGGAAGCCCACGCGCTCTGTGATTCTTCGATTACGCCTAATGATAGCATTCGATCCACTTCGGCATATAACGATTTTTCCTTCGCCGGAGATATGGCGAAATGTCTCTGTTTTATGGGTTTAGCATCCCCCACATCTATAGTGTGGAACACCAGGGCAGTCCGCCCGAGACCTTCCTTCTCGTGCGAGGGAAAAGCCGATATAGCCGAGTCGAGACGCAGTTGCTGAGTTACATCCAGTGTATGCCGTAATAAGTTAGTGGGTTGAGATTGGTCAGGAACGGTGGTGACGGACTCCAGGGTCGAACAGGAAAATAGTGCCGGGGCCAAGTTAAATTTTCGAACGAAATCCACTCCTAAATAAAGATTCTGGGTTAACTGAGGTATGATGAAAAATTCCATAGGTTTAGTTACCCCTTTAAAGGTGACATCCGTCATAATTTTTCCCACTACAGAGTGACGAGTTCCGTCCGCCGTGCTTAACCAGGAGGTGAAATGACGGATTTGGTCCGCGTGCTTGGCCAGTACCTCCCCTGCAAACTCGGCAGAGATGCAATTCACACTGGCTCCCGTATCGACTAAGCCTGATACTCGTTTTTGCAGGAGGTGTACTGACGCATATGGCCGAACATCATCCCTCAATAATTCGTCTAAGTATATGTCCTTCAACACTTTCCTCGACTGCCTGACTTTTCTCCAGAAGCTCCGCATCCGACGCGTGGCTCGCTTGCTTCGCGGTGGGACAGTTGTGGCCAATTCCTCATGGAAGATGCGCTGTCGAGTAGCCAAATAATTCCGCAGCCTGACATGAAAAGGTTTTACATGCCAAGGAACTTTCGTCTCGCTATCATTTCCCTGCGCGTTGGCCTCGGCGGAGGACGGCGTCGGTTGTGGAACTTCGGGAGAACTGTGTTTAGCGGTGCGAGTCAGCAGAGTTGGAGTCATGTTGGGAGCTGGGTCGTAGCTAGTGATGGGGTCTGGATTGGTTCGTCCGGGGTCTAGGAGTGCCGACGGGTGGTCGCGGCACTCGGTGGCAAGTTTTTTCGCCCTTTGCAATTTGCACAGTCAGGTGCGTATGTGTCGGCCTTCCCGCATCGGTAGCAGAAAAGCGTTGGCTCCGCTGGACATGCGTAGAACCGATGTCCCGGTTGTCGGCAGTTCCAACATACCGTCGGGCTTGTAATTGCTTCAAGGGAGGGTCGATCAATCAATGCTGGGTCCTCAAGCTCCGGTGGTGCTCCGCTCCTCGGTACTGGTACTGGATCAGCAAGCAGGTGGTCTGCTGCCATCAACTCCGCGGTGTGATGATTTCGGGGATTTGGTCCCGTTATGCGAGGTTGTGGGCGGAAGGTACCTCGTCGCTCATCCAAGTGTTCTTGTCTACGCGCATGGAGGCGCAATCCCTGTATGGTGTTGATGGGAAAATGTAGCAGGCTGTTCTGGAGATCCCAGCGCATGTTCTCTCTGATAATTTCTACTAATTCGTCCTCGGGCATGGTATTTCGCAGGCGAGTGCTCAATCTCACAATACTGGTGTAGTACTGGTCGAACGGTTCGTGAGCGCCTTGTTTCCGTTTCTTTATTTGCTCTCTTAGCTCTCTCTCAGTGAAGCCATCCTCAAATCGATTGCGGAAGGCTGCACTGAAAGAGTGCCAAGTGGGACGTGGCGTTGACTCTTTAAAGCTCCAGTACCAGTCGGCAGCGTCGCCGCTGAACAAAAGATGTGCATCCCGGAGGAAGGCCGAGGAATCCCCTCCCAGGGTGCTGGATATCAACGCCTGAATCCGGAAAAGGAACCGGTCCGCCGATATCATATCGTTGAACCCTGTAAAGTTCAGGCGCCAACTCTCCATGATACGAGGCGTCGGGTCTCGGAAAAGTGTCAATGCGTTCCCGGGGGGAATCACATCCTCTACTGACCTGTTGTACTGAACTGCCTCGGGGGCTGGAGGTACCAACGGAGGTCCGGTACTGTGTCGCGGTCTGTATTCGGGAGCTCTGGGATCCATTCCCGAGTTCCTTGGAGGTGGGACCCATTGCTCGGATTGTCGGGAGTGGGGCATCGCCACACTGGGATTTGGCTCCCAGCCAAGCGGAGTTCTCACGCGGCTGGGTGGTTGGCTCAACGGGAGATTCTGGATCTTTCCCTCCAGGTTGCCAATCCTCTCCGACATATCCCTCATCAACGCCACGAGGGTGTCAATGGAGTGGGCGGAAGGCATGGTTGTCACCTCGGACACGACACTTGCAGCCGGAACTTCACCGCCTACTGCTCCTTGCAGGTCTAAGAGTGGGTGTGACGGTTCGGCTTCTGGAGCTCCTTTCGCCACTGCTCCACGCGTTGGTAGGGGCGTTCCGAGGGGGACGTCTAGGGCAGACCGATCTATGGGTCGCCGGCATAAGGGACACAGTTCTGACGTGAGGAGGAGCTGTTGTACACAGGCACGATGGAATAAATGTCCACAATCCAATCGCACGCTGTGTACGCCCTCCACTACGTCCTCGAAACAGATTCCACAGTTCGCGGGTTGGACCGTTTTGGACCGTGTCCATCGCTTTTCTGGGGTCCGCTTCGTTGCCATTATCGTGTGGTTGCTAATATTGAGAAGAAAAATAAATATAAAATACACTTATTTCTACTATAAACCTAATAAACCTAATATATATATAGAAAACCTAAAAATACGTTAGTAGCCGATAGTGGCGAGCTAATGATAAGTGGAGAAAAAAAAAATATTTGACAGTCACTTTCCTTTCCAGTAGTCGACTCCTTCAATGGGGAAAGAAAGTGCGTGGTAATCTGCCGAAGAAAGGGTGCTTCGGTCGATTTACGAAATTTAACCCCACACCCACATACATTACAAAAAACCGTCTCTAAACTACGTTAAAGTGACTCGACGAGACAAGTGGTAGAGCTACCGTAACGACTTTGTACGCGGTCAAAACTCCCGACGCGTAGAAGCATTCCGGGCTTCGCGACTCCAGCATACGCCACCGAACGTTGAACCGATACCACTCGTCTAACACGCATAAGAAATAGTTAGAATCCTTCCGCGACATAAAGGCAAGGTAGCCTTCTATTTTCTTGAGAGTCCATGCTGATAGGTAAACCCATCAGACTGGCAGTTCCATCAAGAAAATAGAAGGTCCTTACAGGGGTTACCCTGGGACAACACATCGGAAGGATTCTGTCGCGAAAGCAAAATCAAACAAAGGAGAGCGGAAGCTACAACTCACGTGAAGCGACCTCTAATGTGTATCACACAATTCCACTGCTCCTGATAGTGGGACTCGAGTACCAAAGTACCTTACATCCTCCGTAAAGGACCAACTCGTCAGAAGACGCGAAGTTCTTTCCCCCTTAGGATGTTTTTGGCCCCACGTTGGGCGCCATTTGTAATGATTTTCTCTTTCAACTCGCACGCGGAACCGACCTCTCATCGGTTCTAGACGTTAAGTCTGAGTAGTGCCAACGGATGGTACCAACAGGTCAACCAATCCGTGCACCGTAACCCATTCATGCGGTGACTGCTTGTCGGCCAGCTAGTTCGGAGAGGATTTCGGTCGCGGGTCTCCGAATGGATTACGCTCAATTACAATATTTCAGTCACCTGAAATTGCCCGTTTTCTAAACGCGTCAACATTTACTCATCCAGAACGAGAAACCTACATTACGTTAGTTCTGGATGGGATCTATCCACAGATCTCAAATCAAAAACGCTACAAAATCCACAGGCGCGTTACCGATTCACCGACGCGGTACCGAAAAATATACTACTCGAACTTAACCCGAAGAAAACTACTCTAAAGAAATGACGAAACAAGCAAAGGTACCGCGTACCGCGCGCGACGCGAAACCGACTTCAGCGGATTTGGCGAAACCCTACCCTCGCGACGGCATACTTACCCTACACTCTCTGTTCCCCCTGAAATAGAACGAGTTACTGAAAAGGAAAGTCGTGGTTTAACTTAGCAATTCATTATATTATTAAATTCAATCAAATTAGGATTTCGATTATAAATATTAGTATCCTCCATTTACACACGAGAAAATTCTCTAACCTACAAATCTGTAACAAAAAAAAATCGTGCAAATATTTATCCTAGATACTTCTCCTTATCTGACATGATTTTAGTATTCTACTTTTTCTTATTTTAAGCTTACTTTGAGAAAACACAAACTATCTTTTATCTATGTTTTGGATTTTAACTTTTGCTTTTAAAAAAAAATATCACTAAGGATTTTCGTATATTCTAAACATTAAACAAATTTGCTGGTTGCTTGTTTGTTGTAAATTTAGTCATATCGAGCTTATTTCTCAAGGGGAAAGGATTCGAGGGCTAGAAATGGTTTGGAATTTCTAAAACGTTCACATGTATCGTGTTCAAGAAATAAGAGCGATTTATCACTAAAGAAGAGTTAAACTGATTAAGTTTCAAAAACTAACATTTGCACAATTTAGACCTTTCAAAGGAAGTATAGGCTGCTTTTCCGTTTTTTTTTCTTAAATCTTTCAATTGCATGCTTACTTAAATCGAATTAATTTAAATTTATGACACATACATTGAATATTTTTCCACGGTAATCATCTCTATGCATTTTGAAATTAATTAAGATTTTTTTTTTTTTTCTTTTTTTACTTCATTCGCTTCAAATAAACTTTATCTAAGTTCAAATTGGATATAAATTTTATGTATTGGATGGGTTTGTAGCGTCGATGATAATCTCATGGTAGGGACCCGACTCAGGTATAGAGTTTATCGTTTCCCTTTCTTGTATAATTTATTTAAATATTTACTGTTTGCTGAACCGACAGCATACGATTAACTTTCATTATTTTTTCTTGTATACTTCTTGGTACCGATGTAAAATAATTGTTTGTAAGGGGCTCTCAACCAAAAGTTGATCTCAAATTTCTCAGAAAAAAAAACAAGAAAAAGAATCTTCTCCGACGAATTCCAATTGGCCGAATTGTACGTATTCAGACTTTCAAACTGAGCCGTTGATTAGTTGCTTTCAAACTCATGATAATTTAAAATTATTTCCGTAGGAAAACGAAGAGTACTATAAATTCGATCTGTAAAGAACGCCCCAACTATTTTATATCGGAATCAAACAAAACTAGGAACGTTAATTCGCGTAAGCTTGCAAACTTAAGCAAATATACACGACGTTAAACAGGCAAGCAAGCACAAACAATTACCATTTGCATAAAAAAAAAAGGAATAGGCTTGGCTATCCAAAGAATTTTCCATTTAAAAAATCTATAAATATTTACGTTAGAATGTAAATTTTTCTTTAAAATAGGGCAAGTAGACACAGACAATTACCATTTGTAAAAATTAATTTCCTATTTAAATCACCTTTCCTAGATATTCCATTGTCTTCATATCAACTAGTGAGCTGCCAAGAACATATGGATGTTGTACTTTTACAGCCACTGTTTCACCCGATTTTAGGCTCGCCTTATGCACTTGAGCCAATGAAGCAGTACCAAACGATTCTGGGTCAAAGCTATCGAATAACTCGTCTGCGCTTTTCTTTAAATCTTGCTTTACCACTTTATATAAATCTTCGACTGGAATACTTGGAGCATCACTGTGAAGTACTTTCATTGTTTTAACGAATTCTGGAGGTAGAAGATAGTCCAAAGCACCCATATGTTGTCCTTATCCCATTGACGATAGAATAGTTGATTTTGATGTTAGTCCAATATTCCATACGGTGATTGCTGCTTTTCCCAAACGAACAACTCCCAATGAATCTACATATATCGTAATCGTTGGCATGTAAACTTAATCTTGTTCCAGCTGCTGTAGCAGTTAAAGCTCAATACTTTATCACTCTACGAATCATGGCAACTTAATAGTACGGCACGTCATCTTTAATGCACTCAAACATTACACTTTTCAAGTTAAGTTTATCGAATTTCCTTGTTCACATGCAAAAGTATGAAACCAAAATTGAAAATAAATTTGTTGTTTGTTGTGATGACCTTCTAACGTTGAACCCCGTTCTGAACAATTTTGGAACCGATCGCTTCGAGTTGCATTAGTCGCTCGATTAAAATTAGACCGGTTTAATGCTATGAGCTGAGTACCAGTTAGTGTTATGATAGTGCCGTATTCTGCAAAAGCACCAACTGTTCATGGCCAAGTACAACAGCAGCAAATCTCGTTGGATGTATTCATTTTACCCCGTAGTTGATTTGCATGAGCCACAGATTTTATGAAAAGGATATTGTGTTGCTGCGCTCTGATGTGATATGAACTTTTCAATCACATTGGCTCCGAGCTTGTAGTGAGAAGTTGAAATTCTGAAATCCAGTTTTCTTTTATGTTCACTAACTGGTTATTTGCTATTACATAGCATCCTGTTTCATGTTATGCTCGTCGAGTATTGGCGTAGTTTGCTCTCTTCTGAGGCAACATTGGTATGGTTTATTTACTTCAGTTTTTCACCGCTGATTTAGTACCGGCATACATCATTTGAAGACTCATATGACTGTCTCTTGGGGTATAAAAATGAAGCACATCGGGTATGAAACTCGACCATCGTCATGAACCATACGATACGTGTAAACAATATAACGTGGCTGATGACCCGGTAAAAGTTCTTGGAGCTCAGCTATCGAGATGTTCTCAATGCATTCATCCCAAACAATCAGTTGTTTGTCGCGATCAACTTTCAATATTAGCGCCGCATTTTTGATAACGTGAGAAGCATACCCGCGAACAAGGTTGATCCCTTTTAATTACATATGTTTATACCGTACAATGTACGTTGCTGAATCGAAGGCTGCAATCTGTACTGCGGATTGCAAGCGATACGCCAATTGATCAATCTGAACAAGGTAGCAAGCGTTACTTCGAATTTCCGCATGAAGAAGTGTCAAATCATTTTGGTGTTGAATTATTCTCCTACTGGATTCATTAAGAGAAATTGTTTTATCGAAGGTATATTCCCACTTAGTCCGCAGTTCACACTGCCTTCCGCTGCAGACTAGACAAAATATTGCTAAATTTTCTAATTAGTTATTAACTAAACTAACCTCTTTCCCAATGTGTCTGCTCCGGTGAATGTCACTGCCTCACGAATAAAGTTTTCCAAAAACTCTTTAAGCACACCACGCGTTTCTTCACAGATTAAACAGGGAATACGTTTCACTCCACCACGTCGCGCCAAACGACGTATAGCTGGTTTTGTAATACCTTGGATATTATCACGAAGAACTTTGCGATGACGTTTAGCGCCTCCATGTGCTGTCAAAAGTTCCGGTTGTCACCTCGGACAAAACATATGTGCGTGGAATGGCACTTCATATGGCGGAAATGTGCTTCTTCAGATGTCGCCAGTGGCATAGTTTTCTCGATGGCCACGGTGGAGGGGCATTTCCAGATGGCTATGTCTCGAAATGTGCCGGGGTTGGATTAATTCTATATTTCGAATATTTATATCCACGGATCTAAATAATTGGACAGAAAAAAAAATATTTTCTGCACAACGATATCCGCACAACAGATGAAGTCCGCTGGCACTTCGAGGACATATCCATCTGGCAGGTTACAAGGGTTCGGGATCGGAATCACTTCGATTCCTGGGCGCAGGCGTCACATTACAACATCTAGAAGGTAAGCATTGCATTCCACGCGAATTTACAATTTTGCGTTGGGTATTTTCAAATGCTTGTTATGTTTTCGCTCGAATCAGTTTATTGTATTAGATCTCGCTGCTTCGCGTATTTCAAGGTCAGTGGGGCATTTGGGTACATTTGTTCGAATTTTTCCTTCTATGTGTATATCAATTGAATTGCCTTGGAGAATGACGACGCCAACAGCTATTGCTGTATTAGGGATGGTGGCGATGGAACGCGCGATATCCGACGATTTGCCAATGAATACGACTAGAACGGTGGGAGGCTATTGCTATGATAACGGCAATAACTACCATGATGAAACCCGTGTATGGATGGATAGGCGAATGATCTAGATATATCAGGGACTATGGGAGTTGACGATGATGATTGTACAGTGACTATGAGTAGGACAGCGTCAGATATTTCTATGGGCACAGTGACATTGGCGATGATTTCGAATTCGATGTTGGCGATGGCGACAAAGATGACCATTTTACAATGGGGAAGACGACTATTAGTATGATCCACAACAAATGGAGGATAATTTGCATTGTTTTATTTGAGATGATATTGGCGATTTGATAATGACGACAATAATAGGGGTTGGCTTGTCGATGGTGACGATGAAGAATAGGCGATGATTATAATGTGTGTACAATATCGGTTGCAAATGGTGCGGCGAAGCCGCCATGTAATAGAGTTCTACCGAATGAGAATGATCTACGTGTTTTTTTGCGCCGACGATAAATATGATGATTTTACAGTTGGGACGGTTATTGGTATGTCATCGGCTGTTATGTAGAGGAATGAATTTAGACGTAGGTGGATTATCTACTTTTGCTAATTAGCGATGCTGACGACGATGATCAAACAAAATTACGATCATGTATTGATAAGTGGATATGATCAAGGATGCAGATGGCGCAATAATAAGTGGGATTGGTCGAATTTAAGCTGTCACTTGTTAAGGGCTAAATTAAACCAAAAGATGGTGCTGAAAGCAACAAACAGAATTATTGCTAAGATTGGTGCGAGTGAGCAACGCGATGAGTTACACCAAATGGACATTTATTAAAGTCAAGAAAACAGACGCAATTCACATAAAACGTAAATGACGGACGAACGAACGCGTTCGGACTCGCGAAATAGGATTGTGTATTTTCTCGCTGCCGTTGTCCGCGCCATTTTTGCATCCCAGTACTCCCCTTCAAGTGACCAACTCAGAAATTTTTGGATTGGGAGCGAAATGAAAGCTCTTATGTTTTGCTGGTGGAGTCCCTCTGAGGTGGTATGCTTGTGTGTTTTGTGGATAGCCTGGGTAACTTCCTCGATTACTTTGGAAGTTAATAGGCAGTACATTCCCTGGCACAGACACTGGAACGTTGGTGCCAACTACTAGAGCCTTTTCTTGTTGTTGCAGCGCTTGCTGTTGTTGCTGATGAGCTTGTTGTTGTTGGGCTTGTATGGTTGCTGCTGCTGCTGATGTGCTAACTCTGCTTGAGTATGTTGTTGCTGTCGCTACTGTTGTTTTTGCTGTGTCACTTGTTGCAGTTGAGGCACTTGTGTTGCGTTACTTGTGGCTGTTGGGGCATAACAATTTGATGACTAATGCATGGCTGCTGTTGCATGATTTGGCTTTTTGCTGCTGAATCAATTGGTTTTAAATTTGCGGTTGTTGCGTAGTAAATTGCTGGTTCTGCAGATTATTTTGCTACTAAAGTTGCTGCTTCTGCTATTGGCGCTGAATATGCTGTCGAAGTATTTGTTGATAGGCCGCGGTTGCCGAGTCATGACTGATTATCTTTGAACTTGTCTCGAACTAACCGCTACATTTTCTCGCTGCCCGCGCCATCTTCACTTTATGTTGTGGCAGCACTTTCAGTCATGCGATTAGAGTATTAGCTTAGCTTATACGCAAACCTATTAGAAATACTCGTACATCAGACAGCGCTTCAGTCACCAGTGTTTTGCCTTATAAATGAACTAGCTAATTACCTCACATACCTTTCCTAATCACTTAGTTTATAGCATCAAACAGGATGAATCTAAAAAGTTGTTTAGGTTATAGTCATTATCAGTAGAAGGAAGTTATGTCTGTGATGCGACTAAATCTGAATTTAATTTAATTATGGCACCAGATTGCTTAGCAGTAACTGCGTTATTTCGTGGGGTGGCACAAATTTTACGAAAAGTTGACAAGTGATACACGCTGTTTTCATACAAATTCCAGTTGGGTTTTGTTTAATTTTTTATTTATCCGTTTTTTGTCTAGAGCGCATCCCAGGGCTGAGATCTTCAAACATTTTCTACATTGTCTGAAATTGGAAGGTCTCCTATTTTCATTTTTCATTTTCTAACTTTATATCGCATGGGTGCGGGTCTCTGTCTCTCCAAATAAATATACATAAATTATACTAAGAATGATTGAATTGAATTGGTTGGTGAAACAAGTTCGCAAGTTCGTTATTGCAGTTAAGGTAAGTCATAAACAGTAAGTAAACGAATTGGAGAAATTGTGGTTCATATATCTGATTGATGATCGAATTAGGTATTCGTTTTTGTATATATATATATATATAATTTTTTTTTAAATTAAAAGTATCGGTTTTTGCGTAAATTGTTCCGGATCCAAGATAGCCAAAACGGCAGTGTGAATTTGCGTGATTTCTTATTTTCACATTTCATTCTATAACTCTAGCCTGGGTGTGATGGCTGGCCTGTGTCTCTTCTCTCAATAAATATATATGATCAATTAATACTAAGAACAATTGAATTGAGTTCCTAGAGGTTGGTAAAATAAGTTAGTTACTACTGCACTTATGGTGAGTGATAAATATTAACTAAAAATAAGTTGGGGAAATTCTAGTATAGATATCTGTTAGATATTTGCATTAAATTTGATTGTGATGACAACTCACAACAGAATTTGTAGAGTTGAGTATAGATGGGCGATGCAGGCGGGCTATTTTAAAATAAAGGAATTTGTTTATAATTGCGATATCTTGTGTTCAATCTAACTTTGAACTGTTCTAATTACCTTAGGAATGCAGGTTTGGTAAAACGATGATCATTTGAAGAAACCCTAACTGAAGAAGTGTTTTGGGGGTCGGGATATTGCTCAAAAGTATCGCATTGTTTTTGTCTAGAGTGCCCCAGAGATAGCGAATACCTCCTGCTAACCTGTATGGAATTGGGAGATATACTTTCACATTTCATTTATTAACTTCAAACTTCCTAAGTTCGTTGTTCTGGCAGTTGACGTAGATACTTTGTCATTAAATTAGGTGGAGAATTATAGTACAAAAATTTGATATTTGAATTAAATTTGACAAAATTCTCTTACTTTCAGTGCCCTTTAAAGTAGTTATAAATACAATAGGTTTGTTTTTCATTATACTTTTAGCTTTGAAGGTGGACAAATAGTAGGGCGGTCCTCTCATATATTTAAATTAAAATAATTTACATATTAGGCAAACCATTTAGCATTACTCAGGGTGCACAACGAGGAGGTGGTCGCATTGCGCATCCCGTAACATAGGTTAAAATAACACATATAAATTACAATCAATTTAAAATTTTTACAAGCTACATGCTACTATCGATTTAAAACATTCAATTTATAAATAGACGTTGGCCTGATTTGCTCAGAGAAGAAACTCATTTTCCAGTCGATCAGCAAGCCTATGGTTGGTTTCCATCCAACCAGTACTTACGTCCCCAATACTGATCGTCCTTACTCTGGGGACCCGCTTCTTTGTCAGGATGACTACTTCGGTTTTCCCTACTACTAGGCTGAGCCCTCCGCGATCGGTTGTGCAGTTCAGTCTCTCCTGGCGCATTAGCGCATATAGTCTGAGTTGTTATGATGACGCTGGCAACGATCGTTATATTAGCGATGACGACGCTGGTACGTGATAGGTGCAACGTTGGGGGACGTCAATGGTAAATCCAATGTTCGATATGAAATGATTAAATGCCCTACCCAAAAACATTCCTGGCCGAAAGATATACAACATGTGTTTGTGTGTGTGTGTGTGTGTGTGTATTACGCCGGTTCGCACTAGAAAAGTTTTGGAATATTTTTTATCAAGTTTCCTCGATGCTTCTCTCTTGCTGCCCGTATAACCTGTTTCGCGCTGACTTTTCATTCGTCCATTAGGAATGTACATAAAGGAACAGCAAAGGTGCTGGCGAGATCACTATGACGATCAGAGAACTACGACGGCGGCGGTCCACCCCAATTTGGCTTCGATGCGAGTTACATACATATATTGAGTAATTGACAATGACGACGGTGCTTTTGGTCGAGCTCGGCTATGATGACGCTGGCAACGATCGTTATATTAGCGATGACGACGCTGGTACGTGATAGGTGCGACGTTGGGGGACGTCAATGGTAAGTGCAATGACGGCCATGTTTTTGTACGTACGTGGGATGAAGCAACAGAAGGGGTTGTCGATGGCAACGATAACAATTGCATAATGTCTAGGACGAGAAGACGGCGCATGCATTTGCTATGGCAAAAGCCAAGGGGGGTCGATGTACATTGTGCTGTTGGCAATGGTGACTATTTTACAATGCCGACGACGGCTATTGGTATGTTTTGGCGGAGCTTGACGACTGGACGTAGAAAATGGATACATCTAGAAGGTAAGCATTGCATTCCACGCGAATTTACAATTTTGCGTTGGGTATTTTCAAATGCTTGTTATGTTTTCGCTCGAATCAGTTTATTGTATTAGATCTCGCTGCTTCGCGTATTTCAAGGTCAGTGGGGCATTTGGGTACATTTGTTCGAATTTTTCCTTCTATGTGTATATCAATTGAATTGCCTTGGAGAATGACGACGCCAACAGCTATTGCTGTATTAGGGATGGTGGCGATGGAACGCGCGATATCCGACGATTTGCCAATGAATACGACTAGAACGGTGGGAGGCTATTGCTATGATAACGGCAATAACTACCATGATGAAACCCGTGTATGGATGGATAGGCGAATGATCTAGATATATCAGGGACTATGGGAGTTGACGATGATGATTGTACAGTGACTATGAGTAGGACAGCGTCAGATATTTCTATGGGCACAGTGACATTGGCGATGATTTCGAATTCGATGTTGGCGATGGCGACAAAGATGACCATTTTACAATGGGGAAGACGACTATTAGTATGATCCACAACAAATGGAGGATAATTTGCATTGTTTTATTTGAGATGATATTGGCGATTTGATAATGACGACAATAATAGGGGTTGGCTTGTCGATGGTGACGATGAAGAATAGGCGATGATTATAATGTGTGTACAATATCGGTTGCAAATGGTGCGGCGAAGCCGCCACGTAATAGAGTTCTACCGAATGAGAATGATCTACGTGTTTTTTTGCGCCGACGATAAATATGATGATTTTACAGTTGGGACGGTTATTGGTATGTCATCGGCTGTTATGTAGAGGAATGAATTTAGACGTAGGTGGATTATCTACTTTTGCTAATTAGCGATGCTGACGACGATGATCAAACAAAATTACGATCATGTATTGATAAGTGGATATGATCAAGGATGCAGATGGCGCAATAATAAGTGGGATTGGTCGAATTTAAGCTGTCACTTGTTAAGGGCTAAATTAAACCAAAAGATGGTGCTGAAAGCAACAAACAGAATTATTGCTAAGATTGGTGCGAGTGAGCAACGCGATGAGTTACACCAAATGGACATTTATTAAAGTCAAGAAAACAGACGCAATTCACATAAAACGTAAATGACGGACGAACGAACGCGTTCGGACTCGCGAAATAGGATTGTGTATTTTCTCGCTGCCGTTGTCCGCGCCATTTTTGCATCCCAGTACTCCCCTTCAAGTGACCAACTCAGAAATTTTTGGATTGGGAGCGAAATGAAAGCTCTTATGTTTTGCTGGTGGAGTCCCTCTGAGGTGGTATGCTTGTGTGTTTTGTGGATAGCCTGGGTAACTTCCTCGATTACTTTGGAAGTTAATAGGCAGTACATTCCCTGGCACAGACACTGGAACGTTGGTGCCAACTACTAGAGCCTTTTCTTGTTGTTGCAGCGCTTGCTGTTGTTGCTGATGAGCTTGTTGTTGTTGGGCTTGTATGGTTGCTGCTGCTGCTGATGTGCTAACTCTGCTTGAGTATGTTGTTGCTGTCGCTACTGTTGTTTTTGCTGTGTCACTTGTTGCAGTTGAGGCACTTGTGTTGCGTTACTTGTGGCTGTTGGGGCATAACAATTTGATGACTAATGCATGGCTGCTGTTGCATGATTTGGCTTTTTGCTGCTGAATCAATTGGTTTTAAATTTGCGGTTGTTGCGTAGTAAATTGCTGGTTCTGCAGATTATTTTGCTACTAAAGTTGCTGCTTCTGCTATTGGCGCTGAATATGCTGTCGAAGTATTTGTTGATAGGCCGCGGTTGCCGAGTCATGACTGATTATCTTTGAACTTGTCTCGAACTAACCGCTACATTTTCTCGCTGCCCGCGCCATCTTCACTTTATGTTGTGGCAGCACTTTCAGTCATGCGATTAGAGTATTAGCTTAGCTTATACGCAAACCTATTAGAAATACTCGTACATCAGACAGCGCTTCAGTCACCAGTGTTTTGCCTTATAAATGAACTAGCTAATTACCTCACATACCTTTCCTAATCACTTAGTTTATAGCATCAAACAGGATGAATCTAAAATGTTGTTTAGGTTATAGTCATTATCAGTAGAAGGAAGTTATGTCTGTGATGCGACTAAATCTGAATTTAATTTAATTATGGCACCAGATTGCTTAGCAGTAACTGCGTTATTTCGTGGGGTGGCACAAATTTTACGAAAAGTTGACAAGTGATACACGCTGTTTTCATACAAATTCCAGTTGGGTTTTGTTTAATTTTTTATTTATCCGTTTTTTGTCTAGAGCGCATCCCAGGGCTGAGATCTTCAAACATTTTCTACATTGTCTGAAATTGGAAGGTCTCCTATTTTCATTTTTCATTTTCTAACTTTATATCGCATGGGTGCGGGTCTCTGTCTCTCCAAATAAATATACATAAATTATACTAAGAATGATTGAATTGAATTGGTTGGTGAAACAAGTTCGCAAGTTCGTTATTGCAGTTAAGGTAAGTCATAAACAGTAAGTAAACGAATTGGAGAAATTGTGGTTCATATATCTGATTGATGATCGAATTAGGTATTCGTTTTTGTATATATATATATATATATATATTTTTTTTAAATTAAAAGTATCGGTTTTTGCGTAAATTGTTCCGGATCCAAGATAGCCAAAACGGCAGTGTGAATTTGCGTGATTTCTTATTTTCACATTTCATTCTATAACTCTAGCCTGGGTGTGATGGCTGGCCTGTGTCTCTTCTCTCAATAAATATATATGATCAATTAATACTAAGAACAATTGAATTGAGTTCCTAGAGGTTGGTAAAATAAGTTAGTTACTACTGCACTTATGGTGAGTGATAAATATTAACTAAAAATAAGTTGGGGAAATTCTAGTATAGATATCTGTTAGATATTTGCATTAAATTTGATTGTGATGACAACTCACAACAGAATTTGTAGAGTTGAGTATAGATGGGCGATGCAGGCGGGCTATTTTAAAATAAAGGAATTTGTTTATAATTGCGATATCTTGTGTTCAATCTAACTTTGAACTGTTCTAATTACCTTAGGAATGCAGGTTTGGTAAAACGATGATCATTTGAAGAAACCCTAACTGAAGAAGTGTTTTGGGGGTCGGGATATTGCTCAAAAGTATCGCATTGTTTTTGTCTAGAGTGCCCCAGAGATAGCGAATACCTCCTGCTAACCTGTATGGAATTGGGAGATATACTTTCACATTTCATTTATTAACTTCAAACTTCCTAAGTTCGTTGTTCTGGCAGTTGACGTAGATACTTTGTCATTAAATTAGGTGGAGAATTATAGTACAAAAATTTGATATTTGAATTAAATTTGACAAAATTCTCTTACTTTCAGTGCCCTTTAAAGTAGTTATAAATACAATAGGTTTGTTTTTCATTATACTTTTAGCTTTGAAGGTGGACAAATAGAAGGGCGGTCCTCTCATATATTTAAATTAAAATAATTTACATATTAGGCAAACCATTTAGCATTACTCAGGGTGCACAACGAGGAGGTGGTCGCATTGCGCATCCCGTAACATAGGTTAAAATAACACATATAAATTACAATCAATTTAAAATTTTTACAAGCTACATGCTACTATCGATTTAAAACATTCAATTTATAAATAGACGTTGGCCTGATTTGCTCAGAGAAGAAACTCATTTTCCAGTCGATCAGCAAGCCTATGGTTGGTTTCCATCCAACCAGTACTTACGTCCCCAATACTGATCGTCCTTACTCTGGGGACCCGCTTCTTTGTCAGGATGACTACTTCGGTTTTCCCTACTACTAGGCTGAGCCCTCCGCGATCGGTTGTGCAGTTCAGTCTCTCCTGGCGCATTAGCGCATATAGTCTGAGTTGTTATGATGACGCTGGCAACGATCGTTATATTAGCGATGACGACGCTGGTACGTGATAGGTGCAACGTTGGGGGACGTCAATGGTAAATCCAATGTTCGATATGAAATGATTAAATGCCCTACCCAAAAACATTCCTGGCCGAAAGATATACAACATGTGTTTGTGTGTGTGTGTGTGTGTGTGTATTACGCCGGTTCGCACTAGAAAAGTTTTGGAATATTTTTTATCAAGTTTCCTCGATGCTTCTCTCTTGCTGCCCGTATAACCTGTTTCGCGCTGACTTTTCATTCGTCCATTAGGAATGTACATAAAGGAACAGCAAAGGTGCTGGCGAGATCACTATGACGATCAGAGAACTACGACGGCGGCGGTCCACCCCAATTTGGCTTCGATGCGAGTTACATACATATATTGAGTAATTGACAATGACGACGGTGCTTTTGGTCGAGCTCGGCTATGATGACGCTGGCAACGATCGTTATATTAGCGATGACGACGCTGGTACGTGATAGGTGCGACGTTGGGGGACGTCAATGGTAAGTGCAATGACGGCCATGTTTTTGTACGTACGTGGGATGAAGCAACAGAAGGGGTTGTCGATGGCAACGATAACAATTGCATAATGTCTAGGACGAGAAGACGGCGCATGCATTTGCTATGGCAAAAGCCAAGGGGGGTCGATGTACATTGTGCTGTTGGCAATGGTGACTATTTTACAATGCCGACGACGGCTATTGGTATGTTTTGGCGGAGCTTGACGACTGGACGTAGAAAATGGATACATCTAGAAGGTAAGCATTGCATTCCACGCGAATTTACAATTTTGCGTTGGGTATTTTCAAATGCTTGTTATGTTTTCGCTCGAATCAGTTTATTGTATTAGATCTCGCTGCTTCGCGTATTTCAAGGTCAGTGGGGCATTTGGGTACATTTGTTCGAATTTTTCCTTCTATGTGTATATCAATTGAATTGCCTTGGAGAATGACGACGCCAACAGCTATTGCTGTATTAGGGATGGTGGCGATGGAACGCGCGATATCCGACGATTTGCCAATGAATACGACTAGAACGGTGGGAGGCTATTGCTATGATAACGGCAATAACTACCATGATGAAACCCGTGTATGGATGGATAGGCGAATGATCTAGATATATCAGGGACTATGGGAGTTGACGATGATGATTGTACAGTGACTATGAGTAGGACAGCGTCAGATATTTCTATGGGCACAGTGACATTGGCGATGATTTCGAATTCGATGTTGGCGATGGCGACAAAGATGACCATTTTACAATGGGGAAGACGACTATTAGTATGATCCACAACAAATGGAGGATAATTTGCATTGTTTTATTTGAGATGATATTGGCGATTTGATAATGACGACAATAATAGGGGTTGGCTTGTCGATGGTGACGATGAAGAATAGGCGATGATTATAATGTGTGTACAATATCGGTTGCAAATGGTGCGGCGAAGCCGCCACGTAATAGAGTTCTACCGAATGAGAATGATCTACGTGTTTTTTTGCGCCGACGATAAATATGATGATTTTACAGTTGGGACGGTTATTGGTATGTCATCGGCTGTTATGTAGAGGAATGAATTTAGACGTAGGTGGATTATCTACTTTTGCTAATTAGCGATGCTGACGACGATGATCAAACAAAATTACGATCATGTATTGATAAGTGGATATGATCAAGGATGCAGATGGCGCAATAATAAGTGGGATTGGTCGAATTTAAGCTGTCACTTGTTAAGGGCTAAATTAAACCAAAAGATGGTGCTGAAAGCAACAAACAGAATTATTGCTAAGATTGGTGCGAGTGAGCAACGCGATGAGTTACACCAAATGGACATTTATTAAAGTCAAGAAAACAGACGCAATTCACATAAAACGTAAATGACGGACGAACGAACGCGTTCGGACTCGCGAAATAGGATTGTGTATTTTCTCGCTGCCGTTGTCCGCGCCATTTTTGCATCCCAGTACTCCCCTTCAAGTGACCAACTCAGAAATTTTTGGATTGGGAGCGAAATGAAAGCTCTTATGTTTTGCTGGTGGAGTCCCTCTGAGGTGGTATGCTTGTGTGTTTTGTGGATAGCCTGGGTAACTTCCTCGATTACTTTGGAAGTTAATAGGCAGTACATTCCCTGGCACAGACACTGGAACGTTGGTGCCAACTACTAGAGCCTTTTCTTGTTGTTGCAGCGCTTGCTGTTGTTGCTGATGAGCTTGTTGTTGTTGGGCTTGTATGGTTGCTGCTGCTGCTGATGTGCTAACTCTGCTTGAGTATGTTGTTGCTGTCGCTACTGTTGTTTTTGCTGTGTCACTTGTTGCAGTTGAGGCACTTGTGTTGCGTTACTTGTGGCTGTTGGGGCATAACAATTTGATGACTAATGCATGGCTGCTGTTGCATGATTTGGCTTTTTGCTGCTGAATCAATTGGTTTTAAATTTGCGGTTGTTGCGTAGTAAATTGCTGGTTCTGCAGATTATTTTGCTACTAAAGTTGCTGCTTCTGCTATTGGCGCTGAATATGCTGTCGAAGTATTTGTTGATAGGCCGCGGTTGCCGAGTCATGACTGATTATCTTTGAACTTGTCTCGAACTAACCGCTACATTTTCTCGCTGCCCGCGCCATCTTCACTTTATGTTGTGGCAGCACTTTCAGTCATGCGATTAGAGTATTAGCTTAGCTTATACGCAAACCTATTAGAAATACTCGTACATCAGACAGCGCTTCAGTCACCAGTGTTTTGCCTTATAAATGAACTAGCTAATTACCTCACATACCTTTCCTAATCACTTAGTTTATAGCATCAAACAGGATGAATCTAAAATGTTGTTTAGGTTATAGTCATTATCAGTAGAAGGAAGTTATGTCTGTGATGCGACTAAATCTGAATTTAATTTAATTATGGCACCAGATTGCTTAGCAGTAACTGCGTTATTTCGTGGGGTGGCACAAATTTTACGAAAAGTTGACAAGTGATACACGCTGTTTTCATACAAATTCCAGTTGGGTTTTGTTTAATTTTTTATTTATCCGTTTTTTTGTCTAGAGCGCATCCCAGGGCTGAGATCTTCAAACATTTTCTACATTGTCTGAAATTGGAAGGTCTCCTATTTTCATTTTTCATTTTCTAACTTTATATCGCATGGGTGCGGGTCTCTGTCTCTCCAAATAAATATACATAAATTATACTAAGAATGATTGAATTGAATTGGTTGGTGAAACAAGTTCGCAAGTTCGTTATTGCAGTTAAGGTAAGTCATAAACAGTAAGTAAACGAATTGGAGAAATTGTGGTTCATATATCTGATTGATGATCGAATTAGGTATTCGTTTTTGTATATATATATATATATATATTTTTTTTTTAAATTAAAAGTATCGGTTTTTGCGTAAATTGTTCCGGATCCAAGATAGCCAAAACGGCAGTGTGAATTTGCGTGATTTCTTATTTTCACATTTCATTCTATAACTCTAGCCTGGGTGTGATGGCTGGCCTGTGTCTCTTCTCTCAATAAATATATATGATCAATTAATACTAAGAACAATTGAATTGAGTTCCTAGAGGTTGGTAAAATAAGTTAGTTACTACTGCACTTATGGTGAGTGATAAATATTAACTAAAAATAAGTTGGGGAAATTCTAGTATAGATATCTGTTAGATATTTGCATTAAATTTGATTGTGATGACAACTCACAACAGAATTTGTAGAGTTGAGTATAGATGGGCGATGCAGGCGGGCTATTTTAAAATAAAGGAATTTGTTTATAATTGCGATATCTTGTGTTCAATCTAACTTTGAACTGTTCTAATTACCTTAGGAATGCAGGTTTGGTAAAACGATGATCATTTGAAGAAACCCTAACTGAAGAAGTGTTTTGGGGGTCGGGATATTGCTCAAAAGTATCGCATTGTTTTTGTCTAGAGTGCCCCAGAGATAGCGAATACCTCCTGCTAACCTGTATGGAATTGGGAGATATACTTTCACATTTCATTTATTAACTTCAAACTTCCTAAGTTCGTTGTTCTGGCAGTTGACGTAGATACTTTGTCATTAAATTAGGTGGAGAATTATAGTACAAAAATTTGATATTTGAATTAAATTTGACAAAATTCTCTTACTTTCAGTGCCCTTTAAAGTAGTTATAAATACAATAGGTTTGTTTTTCATTATACTTTTAGCTTTGAAGGTGGACAAATAGAAGGGCGGTCCTCTCATATATTTAAATTAAAATAATTTACATATTAGGCAAACCATTTAGCATTACTCAGGGTGCACAACGAGGAGGTGGTCGCATTGCGCATCCCGTAACATAGGTTAAAATAACACATATAAATTACAATCAATTTAAAATTTTTACAAGCTACATGCTACTATCGATTTAAAACATTCAATTTATAAATAGACGTTGGCCTGATTTGCTCAGAGAAGAAACTCATTTTCCAGTCGATCAGCAAGCCTATGGTTGGTTTCCATCCAACCAGTACTTACGTCCCCAATACTGATCGTCCTTACTCTGGGGACCCGCTTCTTTGTCAGGATGACTACTTCGGTTTTCCCTACTACTAGGCTGAGCCCTCCGCGATCGGTTGTGCAGTTCAGTCTCTCCTGGCGCATTAGCGCATATAGTCTGAGTTGTTATGATGACGCTGGCAACGATCGTTATATTAGCGATGACGACGCTGGTACGTGATAGGTGCAACGTTGGGGGACGTCAATGGTAAATCCAATGTTCGATATGAAATGATTAAATGCCCTACCCAAAAACATTCCTGGCCGAAAGATATACAACATGTGTTTGTGTGTGTGTGTGTATTACGCCGGTTCGCACTAGAAAAGTTTTGGAATATTTTTTATCAAGTTTCCTCGATGCTTCTCTCTTGCTGCCCGTATAACCTGTTTCGCGCTGACTTTTCATTCGTCCATTAGGAATGTACATAAAGGAACAGCAAAGGTGCTGGCGAGATCACTATGACGATCAGAGAACTACGACGGCGGCGGTCCACCCCAATTTGGCTTCGATGCGAGTTACATACATATATTGAGTAATTGACAATGACGACGGTGCTTTTGGTCGAGCTCGGCTATGATGACGCTGGCAACGATCGTTATATTAGCGATGACGACGCTGGTACGTGATAGGTGCGACGTTGGGGGACGTCAATGGTAAGTGCAATGACGGCCATGTTTTTGTACGTACGTGGGATGAAGCAACAGAAGGGGTTGTCGATGGCAACGATAACAATTGCATAATGTCTAGGACGAGAAGACGGCGCATGCATTTGCTATGGCAAAAGCCAAGGGGGGTCGATGTACATTGTGCTGTTGGCAATGGTGACTATTTTACAATGCCGACGACGGCTATTGGTATGTTTTGGCGGAGCTTGACGACTGGACGTAGAAAATGGATACATCTAGAAGGTAAGCATTGCATTCCACGCGAATTTACAATTTTGCGTTGGGTATTTTCAAATGCTTGTTATGTTTTCGCTCGAATCAGTTTATTGTATTAGATCTCGCTGCTTCGCGTATTTCAAGGTCAGTGGGGCATTTGGGTACATTTGTTCGAATTTTTCCTTCTATGTGTATATCAATTGAATTGCCTTGGAGAATGACGACGCCAACAGCTATTGCTGTATTAGGGATGGTGGCGATGGAACGCGCGATATCCGACGATTTGCCAATGAATACGACTAGAACGGTGGGAGGCTATTGCTATGATAACGGCAATAACTACCATGATGAAACCCGTGTATGGATGGATAGGCGAATGATCTAGATATATCAGGGACTATGGGAGTTGACGATGATGATTGTACAGTGACTATGAGTAGGACAGCGTCAGATATTTCTATGGGCACAGTGACATTGGCGATGATTTCGAATTCGATGTTGGCGATGGCGACAAAGATGACCATTTTACAATGGGGAAGACGACTATTAGTATGATCCACAACAAATGGAGGATAATTTGCATTGTTTTATTTGAGATGATATTGGCGATTTGATAATGACGACAATAATAGGGGTTGGCTTGTCGATGGTGACGATGAAGAATAGGCGATGATTATAATGTGTGTACAATATCGGTTGCAAATGGTGCGGCGAAGCCGCCACGTAATAGAGTTCTACCGAATGAGAATGATCTACGTGTTTTTTTGCGCCGACGATAAATATGATGATTTTACAGTTGGGACGGTTATTGGTATGTCATCGGCTGTTATGTAGAGGAATGAATTTAGACGTAGGTGGATTATCTACTTTTGCTAATTAGCGATGCTGACGACGATGATCAAACAAAATTACGATCATGTATTGATAAGTGGATATGATCAAGGATGCAGATGGCGCAATAATAAGTGGGATTGGTCGAATTTAAGCTGTCACTTGTTAAGGGCTAAATTAAACCAAAAGATGGTGCTGAAAGCAACAAACAGAATTATTGCTAAGATTGGTGCGAGTGAGCAACGCGATGAGTTACACCAAATGGACATTTATTAAAGTCAAGAAAACAGACGCAATTCACATAAAACGTAAATGACGGACGAACGAACGCGTTCGGACTCGCGAAATAGGATTGTGTATTTTCTCGCTGCCGTTGTCCGCGCCATTTTTGCATCCCAGTACTCCCCTTCAAGTGACCAACTCAGAAATTTTTGGATTGGGAGCGAAATGAAAGCTCTTATGTTTTGCTGGTGGAGTCCCTCTGAGGTGGTATGCTTGTGTGTTTTGTGGATAGCCTGGGTAACTTCCTCGATTACTTTGGAAGTTAATAGGCAGTACATTCCCTGGCACAGACACTGGAACGTTGGTGCCAACTACTAGAGCCTTTTCTTGTTGTTGCAGCGCTTGCTGTTGTTGCTGATGAGCTTGTTGTTGTTGGGCTTGTATGGTTGCTGCTGCTGCTGATGTGCTAACTCTGCTTGAGTATGTTGTTGCTGTCGCTACTGTTGTTTTTGCTGTGTCACTTGTTGCAGTTGAGGCACTTGTGTTGCGTTACTTGTGGCTGTTGGGGCATAACAATTTGATGACTAATGCATGGCTGCTGTTGCATGATTTGGCTTTTTGCTGCTGAATCAATTGGTTTTAAATTTGCGGTTGTTGCGTAGTAAATTGCTGGTTCTGCAGATTATTTTGCTACTAAAGTTGCTGCTTCTGCTATTGGCGCTGAATATGCTGTCGAAGTATTTGTTGATAGGCCGCGGTTGCCGAGTCATGACTGATTATCTTTGAACTTGTCTCGAACTAACCGCTACATTTTCTCGCTGCCCGCGCCATCTTCACTTTATGTTGTGGCAGCACTTTCAGTCATGCGATTAGAGTATTAGCTTAGCTTATACGCAAACCTATTAGAAATACTCGTACATCAGACAGCGCTTCAGTCACCAGTGTTTTGCCTTATAAATGAACTAGCTAATTACCTCACATACCTTTCCTAATCACTTAGTTTATAGCATCAAACAGGATGAATCTAAAATGTTGTTTAGGTTATAGTCATTATCAGTAGAAGGAAGTTATGTCTGTGATGCGACTAAATCTGAATTTAATTTAATTATGGCACCAGATTGCTTAGCAGTAACTGCGTTATTTCGTGGGGTGGCACAAATTTTACGAAAAGTTGACAAGTGATACACGCTGTTTTCATACAAATTCCAGTTGGGTTTTGTTTAATTTTTTATTTATCCGTTTTTTTGTCTAGAGCGCATCCCAGGGCTGAGATCTTCAAACATTTTCTACATTGTCTGAAATTGGAAGGTCTCCTATTTTCATTTTTCATTTTCTAACTTTATATCGCATGGGTGCGGGTCTCTGTCTCTCCAAATAAATATACATAAATTATACTAAGAATGATTGAATTGAATTGGTTGGTGAAACAAGTTCGCAAGTTCGTTATTGCAGTTAAGGTAAGTCATAAACAGTAAGTAAACGAATTGGAGAAATTGTGGTTCATATATCTGATTGATGATCGAATTAGGTATTCGTTTTTGTATATATATATATATATATATTTTTTTTTTAAATTAAAAGTATCGGTTTTTGCGTAAATTGTTCCGGATCCAAGATAGCCAAAACGGCAGTGTGAATTTGCGTGATTTCTTATTTTCACATTTCATTCTATAACTCTAGCCTGGGTGTGATGGCTGGCCTGTGTCTCTTCTCTCAATAAATATATATGATCAATTAATACTAAGAACAATTGAATTGAGTTCCTAGAGGTTGGTAAAATAAGTTAGTTACTACTGCACTTATGGTGAGTGATAAATATTAACTAAAAATAAGTTGGGGAAATTCTAGTATAGATATCTGTTAGATATTTGCATTAAATTTGATTGTGATGACAACTCACAACAGAATTTGTAGAGTTGAGTATAGATGGGCGATGCAGGCGGGCTATTTTAAAATAAAGGAATTTGTTTATAATTGCGATATCTTGTGTTCAATCTAACTTTGAACTGTTCTAATTACCTTAGGAATGCAGGTTTGGTAAAACGATGATCATTTGAAGAAACCCTAACTGAAGAAGTGTTTTGGGGGTCGGGATATTGCTCAAAAGTATCGCATTGTTTTTGTCTAGAGTGCCCCAGAGATAGCGAATACCTCCTGCTAACCTGTATGGAATTGGGAGATATACTTTCACATTTCATTTATTAACTTCAAACTTCCTAAGTTCGTTGTTCTGGCAGTTGACGTAGATACTTTGTCATTAAATTAGGTGGAGAATTATAGTACAAAAATTTGATATTTGAATTAAATTTGACAAAATTCTCTTACTTTCAGTGCCCTTTAAAGTAGTTATAAATACAATAGGTTTGTTTTTCATTATACTTTTAGCTTTGAAGGTGGACAAATAGAAGGGCGGTCCTCTCATATATTTAAATTAAAATAATTTACATATTAGGCAAACCATTTAGCATTACTCAGGGTGCACAACGAGGAGGTGGTCGCATTGCGCATCCCGTAACATAGGTTAAAATAACACATATAAATTACAATCAATTTAAAATTTTTACAAGCTACATGCTACTATCGATTTAAAACATTCAATTTATAAATAGACGTTGGCCTGATTTGCTCAGAGAAGAAACTCATTTTCCAGTCGATCAGCAAGCCTATGGTTGGTTTCCATCCAACCAGTACTTACGTCCCCAATACTGATCGTCCTTACTCTGGGGACCCGCTTCTTTGTCAGGATGACTACTTCGGTTTTCCCTACTACTAGGCTGAGCCCTCCGCGATCGGTTGTGCAGTTCAGTCTCTCCTGGCGCATTAGCGCATATAGTCTGAGTTGTTATGATGACGCTGGCAACGATCGTTATATTAGCGATGACGACGCTGGTACGTGATAGGTGCAACGTTGGGGGACGTCAATGGTAAATCCAATGTTCGATATGAAATGATTAAATGCCCTACCCAAAAACATTCCTGGCCGAAAGATATACAACATGTGTTTGTGTGTGTGTGTGTGTGTGTGTATTACGCCGGTTCGCACTAGAAAAGTTTTGGAATATTTTTTATCAAGTTTCCTCGATGCTTCTCTCTTGCTGCCCGTATAACCTGTTTCGCGCTGACTTTTCATTCGTCCATTAGGAATGTACATAAAGGAACAGCAAAGGTGCTGGCGAGATCACTATGACGATCAGAGAACTACGACGGCGGCGGTCCACCCCAATTTGGCTTCGATGCGAGTTACATACATATATTGAGTAATTGACAATGACGACGGTGCTTTTGGTCGAGCTCGGCTATGATGACGCTGGCAACGATCGTTATATTAGCGATGACGACGCTGGTACGTGATAGGTGCGACGTTGGGGGACGTCAATGGTAAGTGCAATGACGGCCATGTTTTTGTACGTACGTGGGATGAAGCAACAGAAGGGGTTGTCGATGGCAACGATAACAATTGCATAATGTCTAGGACGAGAAGACGGCGCATGCATTTGCTATGGCAAAAGCCAAGGGGGGTCGATGTACATTGTGCTGTTGGCAATGGTGACTATTTTACAATGCCGACGACGGCTATTGGTATGTTTTGGCGGAGCTTGACGACTGGACGTAGAAAATGGATACATCTAGAAGGTAAGCATTGCATTCCACGCGAATTTACAATTTTGCGTTGGGTATTTTCAAATGCTTGTTATGTTTTCGCTCGAATCAGTTTATTGTATTAGATCTCGCTGCTTCGCGTATTTCAAGGTCAGTGGGGCATTTGGGTACATTTGTTCGAATTTTTCCTTCTATGTGTATATCAATTGAATTGCCTTGGAGAATGACGACGCCAACAGCTATTGCTGTATTAGGGATGGTGGCGATGGAACGCGCGATATCCGACGATTTGCCAATGAATACGACTAGAACGGTGGGAGGCTATTGCTATGATAACGGCAATAACTACCATGATGAAACCCGTGTATGGATGGATAGGCGAATGATCTAGATATATCAGGGACTATGGGAGTTGACGATGATGATTGTACAGTGACTATGAGTAGGACAGCGTCAGATATTTCTATGGGCACAGTGACATTGGCGATGATTTCGAATTCGATGTTGGCGATGGCGACAAAGATGACCATTTTACAATGGGGAAGACGACTATTAGTATGATCCACAACAAATGGAGGATAATTTGCATTGTTTTATTTGAGATGATATTGGCGATTTGATAATGACGACAATAATAGGGGTTGGCTTGTCGATGGTGACGATGAAGAATAGGCGATGATTATAATGTGTGTACAATATCGGTTGCAAATGGTGCGGCGAAGCCGCCACGTAATAGAGTTCTACCGAATGAGAATGATCTACGTGTTTTTTTGCGCCGACGATAAATATGATGATTTTACAGTTGGGACGGTTATTGGTATGTCATCGGCTGTTATGTAGAGGAATGAATTTAGACGTAGGTGGATTATCTACTTTTGCTAATTAGCGATGCTGACGACGATGATCAAACAAAATTACGATCATGTATTGATAAGTGGATATGATCAAGGATGCAGATGGCGCAATAATAAGTGGGATTGGTCGAATTTAAGCTGTCACTTGTTAAGGGCTAAATTAAACCAAAAGATGGTGCTGAAAGCAACAAACAGAATTATTGCTAAGATTGGTGCGAGTGAGCAACGCGATGAGTTACACCAAATGGACATTTATTAAAGTCAAGAAAACAGACGCAATTCACATAAAACGTAAATGACGGACGAACGAACGCGTTCGGACTCGCGAAATAGGATTGTGTATTTTCTCGCTGCCGTTGTCCGCGCCATTTTTGCATCCCAGTACTCCCCTTCAAGTGACCAACTCAGAAATTTTTGGATTGGGAGCGAAATGAAAGCTCTTATGTTTTGCTGGTGGAGTCCCTCTGAGGTGGTATGCTTGTGTGTTTTGTGGATAGCCTGGGTAACTTCCTCGATTACTTTGGAAGTTAATAGGCAGTACATTCCCTGGCACAGACACTGGAACGTTGGTGCCAACTACTAGAGCCTTTTCTTGTTGTTGCAGCGCTTGCTGTTGTTGCTGATGAGCTTGTTGTTGTTGGGCTTGTATGGTTGCTGCTGCTGCTGATGTGCTAACTCTGCTTGAGTATGTTGTTGCTGTCGCTACTGTTGTTTTTGCTGTGTCACTTGTTGCAGTTGAGGCACTTGTGTTGCGTTACTTGTGGCTGTTGGGGCATAACAATTTGATGACTAATGCATGGCTGCTGTTGCATGATTTGGCTTTTTGCTGCTGAATCAATTGGTTTTAAATTTGCGGTTGTTGCGTAGTAAATTGCTGGTTCTGCAGATTATTTTGCTACTAAAGTTGCTGCTTCTGCTATTGGCGCTGAATATGCTGTCGAAGTATTTGTTGATAGGCCGCGGTTGCCGAGTCATGACTGATTATCTTTGAACTTGTCTCGAACTAACCGCTACATTTTCTCGCTGCCCGCGCCATCTTCACTTTATGTTGTGGCAGCACTTTCAGTCATGCGATTAGAGTATTAGCTTAGCTTATACGCAAACCTATTAGAAATACTCGTACATCAGACAGCGCTTCAGTCACCAGTGTTTTGCCTTATAAATGAACTAGCTAATTACCTCACATACCTTTCCTAATCACTTAGTTTATAGCATCAAACAGGATGAATCTAAAATGTTGTTTAGGTTATAGTCATTATCAGTAGAAGGAAGTTATGTCTGTGATGCGACTAAATCTGAATTTAATTTAATTATGGCACCAGATTGCTTAGCAGTAACTGCGTTATTTCGTGGGGTGGCACAAATTTTACGAAAAGTTGACAAGTGATACACGCTGTTTTCATACAAATTCCAGTTGGGTTTTGTTTAATTTTTTATTTATCCGTTTTTTTGTCTAGAGCGCATCCCAGGGCTGAGATCTTCAAACATTTTCTACATTGTCTGAAATTGGAAGGTCTCCTATTTTCATTTTTCATTTTCTAACTTTATATCGCATGGGTGCGGGTCTCTGTCTCTCCAAATAAATATACATAAATTATACTAAGAATGATTGAATTGAATTGGTTGGTGAAACAAGTTCGCAAGTTCGTTATTGCAGTTAAGGTAAGTCATAAACAGTAAGTAAACGAATTGGAGAAATTGTGGTTCATATATCTGATTGATGATCGAATTAGGTATTCGTTTTTGTATATATATATATATATATATTTTTTTTTTAAATTAAAAGTATCGGTTTTTGCGTAAATTGTTCCGGATCCAAGATAGCCAAAACGGCAGTGTGAATTTGCGTGATTTCTTATTTTCACATTTCATTCTATAACTCTAGCCTGGGTGTGATGGCTGGCCTGTGTCTCTTCTCTCAATAAATATATATGATCAATTAATACTAAGAACAATTGAATTGAGTTCCTAGAGGTTGGTAAAATAAGTTAGTTACTACTGCACTTATGGTGAGTGATAAATATTAACTAAAAATAAGTTGGGGAAATTCTAGTATAGATATCTGTTAGATATTTGCATTAAATTTGATTGTGATGACAACTCACAACAGAATTTGTAGAGTTGAGTATAGATGGGCGATGCAGGCGGGCTATTTTAAAATAAAGGAATTTGTTTATAATTGCGATATCTTGTGTTCAATCTAACTTTGAACTGTTCTAATTACCTTAGGAATGCAGGTTTGGTAAAACGATGATCATTTGAAGAAACCCTAACTGAAGAAGTGTTTTGGGGGTCGGGATATTGCTCAAAAGTATCGCATTGTTTTTGTCTAGAGTGCCCCAGAGATAGCGAATACCTCCTGCTAACCTGTATGGAATTGGGAGATATACTTTCACATTTCATTTATTAACTTCAAACTTCCTAAGTTCGTTGTTCTGGCAGTTGACGTAGATACTTTGTCATTAAATTAGGTGGAGAATTATAGTACAAAAATTTGATATTTGAATTAAATTTGACAAAATTCTCTTACTTTCAGTGCCCTTTAAAGTAGTTATAAATACAATAGGTTTGTTTTTCATTATACTTTTAGCTTTGAAGGTGGACAAATAGAAGGGCGGTCCTCTCATATATTTAAATTAAAATAATTTACATATTAGGCAAACCATTTAGCATTACTCAGGGTGCACAACGAGGAGGTGGTCGCATTGCGCATCCCGTAACATAGGTTAAAATAACACATATAAATTACAATCAATTTAAAATTTTTACAAGCTACATGCTACTATCGATTTAAAACATTCAATTTATAAATAGACGTTGGCCTGATTTGCTCAGAGAAGAAACTCATTTTCCAGTCGATCAGCAAGCCTATGGTTGGTTTCCATCCAACCAGTACTTACGTCCCCAATACTGATCGTCCTTACTCTGGGGACCCGCTTCTTTGTCAGGATGACTACTTCGGTTTTCCCTACTACTAGGCTGAGCCCTCCGCGATCGGTTGTGCAGTTCAGTCTCTCCTGGCGCATTAGCGCATATAGTCTGAGTTGTTATGATGACGCTGGCAACGATCGTTAT